>VZTX01027266.1:5525-18006 GCA_013400915.1 Pardalotus punctatus | reverse complement strand
TGTAGATGTGCCAAACTTTGATGATGCATAAAATGTCTCAACATTCCCTTGCGTAGCAGTAAAGGCACAAGTCTCCACAAAAATCATTCATGCGAGTCATGCACATTTGAACTCTCCAAAGATGCAGCATTCTTAAAACCTGCTCTGCTCTACACACTGTACACAGTGCAGCTCCCTTCATCAATGTAACATATAGACATATAGATAGATATTTACATCTCCACTAAGCCAGCATGCTTGCCAAAAAACACTTTCTTACCAAGCTCTTCAAGCTCTGAGGTCATGGACTTAGACCGCAGGGTCAGTGCAGTGGTTGGAGCTCGCTTAGGAGGTGGTGGGGCTGTGCATGGAACAGAAAAACACACAAGTGTCAGCCAACACACACCCTGAAAGCCTATGCTCACAGCCACAATTCCACAGCCATTGAAAAGAATCAGCTCCATGAAATAAGGCGAGAATAAATACCTACATGCGGAGGAAAAAGCCCTGAGATGCTTTTCATGGACTGAATTTCTCCACTGTTTCTGGTTCTAGCGTAGGTTGCTTGACACATCCGCAAGCTTTTATGTAACAGGATACATAGAAACATTTAAAGCTAAATAACTGTGCACTTCTGTTTCCCAGCTTTCTAGAGAAAGGACCTTGCAGCAGTGGTGCCCCTTCTGAGAAACGCATGGGGCTAAAAACCTCCTGGGAATCAGCCAATCTCTGCCAGATTAATTCCATCTTTGGAGGGGCTGTTCAATCTGAGACATACAAGAAAGAACATTCAAATGTGTCTGGGCAGCTGAGGTGAGTCTAAGGGAAACAGGTGATCCTCAGAATAAATAAGGTCTTACAATATCGAGGTAATCATCTAGCACAGAAACTAAAATCTGAGCTTTGGTATCCGGGTAACAAATATTTCTGGTGGTCAGGAAAGGCCATCCCATTCCACCCCCTGCCATGGCAGGGACACCTTCCACCATCCCAGGCTGCTCCAGCTCCATCCAGCCTGGCCCTGGACACTGCCAGGCACCCAGGGTCAGCCACAGCTGCTCTGGGACATCAGGACTAGGGCTCGCCTCCCCCACAGTAAATAATTTCTCCCTAATATTTATCCTAAACCCAAGCTCTTTCAGTTTAAAGCACTGCCCCTTGACCTGTCACTACATTTAAGGCCAATAAGACACATCCCAAAAAGCAGAGGCAAAGGGTTTGTTTCAAATGTGTGAACAGTAATGCCATCAAGCCAAAAATAGTGCAGGAGCATGCTGGGACACGATTTAGTTTAATATAGCCTTTCCCCTCCACCCCACAAGCTGATCTCGCTTTTTTTTTGTAAATTATTATTTTTTTAAAGAAGTAGTGGAGGTGAAAAACACTTCCAGCACAGACAGAAAGTTTCAGTCATGGACAGGAGGGAGGCCTGGAATTCCAGCTCCTCACCCGCTCCAGTGCTGAAGAGCCAGGTGTGTGTGAGTGAGAACTCACGGAACTGGTGGGAGGAACGGGAATTTTCAGCCACGTGCAATCTTTACTGCTTAATGATAATTAGGAGAGCCTAATGACTTCCCTGCATAGCTGGGAAAGCAAACTCAGGGGCATCTAAGGTGAAGGAAACAGTGTAAATTCCTTTTTTGTTTCCTGGGGTTTTTTTGGGGGGGAGTTTTCACGGTGGCTTTTTGGATGGGTGGGTGAGAAACACACTGCTGAACTACCCCAATTCAAGTGCACTTGAAATGAATAAAAGATCATCTGTTCTTAGTGCTTTTCCTCTCTCACTACTGCAAGAAGTTTTACTACAAGATCCTCAAACATAAAACACGTGAAAAACCCAAAAAGATGAACTTCCACTCCAAGCATGATGAGAGAATACTGCCCCTATGGTTACATATCAGTGTCCAACCAACAGAATTAAATCACTCTAAATTAAGCAGGAATGGGGCATTTCAAATTTTAGAAGCAAAGCCCAATAAATCAGAATTTAGAAACCAGCAATTTCATGCCCACACTTTGCTTTCTGTGAAGCAAGAGCAGGCCACTAGGAAGAGAGAAAAATGTACCTTTCTTTCTTGCTGTGTCATCTGGATCAAGATTCCTGGTGACTGTCACAACCTTCAGCACGAGGTGATTGCCTCCCTGTCGAATCATGTTCACCACCTGCCTGTGGCCAACTTTCACTACATTCTCATTGTTAACCTGCAGAGAAAGGAAGGAGTCTTTTAGACCAAAATGCAGAAATTTTTTGTTCTATCATTTCTATAAAGAGAAGGTGGAAAGAACAGAATTTCTGCCTTTTAATAAAAGTATTTATTTAAGGAACAGGGCACAGCTGACATGATGACCAGGAGACAAAGCTACTCCTTCAGGAAATACACATCTAAATAAATTCAACCAAATCCTGCCTTTTACACATTTTATTTACAACAGCTAGAGTTTTCCTTCTGCAGGTTTCTGGAAGGATCTCATGTCCTGGAAGCAAAGGCAACAGGGCCATAGCAGGCCCAAAGAGTCTCCATGGAAAAAGAAGAGTTAAATACATGAAGCCCTTAGCAGCCACTGTGGTCATGCCAATTAAACTTCAAACTGCACTGCAACATTTAACTTTAAAAAATAAATATATATATGCTCTCTCAGTAATTCCTAGCGCTACATCATCCTTTCTGCTGGATATGTCTTTCCATAATATTAATTAATAGACACAGAAGAAAGCAGAGGCATAAAAACTGTAAATAAGCACGGCTAAAAGTAATTTATTTCTTCATTCAACCTATAAGAAGTCACTGAAAGTTATGTGAAATCTGAATGATGACAACATGTAAGACTGAAGTGCTGCCTGCGCTATTTGAACATAAAAGATACTGAGGAATGGAGGAAGAGCTGCTGCCAGAATACATGCTGGGAAGTTGATCTCTCTCCAAAATTCCACTGACTCAGTAATATTTCAGTGAGATCACTCCATGCCTTCCAAAATGAACAGTCATTTCCAAAGTAAGTGTTTTTAGCCTCCTCTCTTTATTCTGACAGGCTGGGCATCTCAAGCTCACAAGGATTTACTGGTGAGAGCAGAATCTCTCATTAAATATTATTGCCATTTAGCAGAACAAACAGCACAAGCCGCCCCACTCTGACTCGAAATAATTTTTCCATCCACAGTCTGGAAGGAAAAAACCTTCCCTTTCCTCGGGCTCTGGCTGAGACAAAACGCCTTTTAATGCAGCAGAGTGTTGGTAAAGCATCTTTTCAGGGCAGGGCTGCAGGCACAAGCCCAAAGGCTGCTCTGAGTGCTCTGTGCTGGCTCTCGGTGCTTTCGGAGATGCTTTTTTGGTTCCATGCACTGTGACGTAGGTGGAACACATGCTGAACATCCAGACCTGTTGAGCAGGCAAAGATGAAGTTCTCTCGTTCTGTGGGTGGAGGGTATAAAAGAATATCGATTTAAATAGGCCTCTTGCTGGGTTGCTTTATTTTACACCTTCTTAGCATCTGGTATTTCGTTCCAAGAGGTATTTATTTAGCTGGACCAATGGCATTTAAATTTAATCTGTCTAAAATACTGAAGCAGAGTTATCCATTTACTTCTGAATTCCTTCCAGTATTAAATCCTTAACCAGGTAATTCTTTTCCACAGGGAAAAAAAAAACGAAAAAAACCCAACCTAATTAAGAATTATGGAATGCATCTATGCATCTTCTCTGTTTTTACTAGAATTAAATTTCAAGCTTGGAAGCCAGTAAGGATTACAATGTAATCCCTAATGCTGTCAAAAAATAGAGCCCTCCAAATAAATCAAAAGTCAATATTAATCAAACACATGTACACTTCACTAGTGTAAAGTGATAAATGTGTAATATGATAAACAGCTTATGCAGCATCCCATCTGTTCCCATCGTTCTGTGCAACGATATTTAACATTTAGAGCAGGAGCAAATATATACAACACATTTTTTTAAAGCTGCCTCAGAAACAGAACCTGTAAATGACTGTTTATAGCAGTTTTGTTGAAAAGGCACAGTTACAAAAGCTGGGACCAAAAAGATTTATCCAAAAATAAATAAAATAAAAATATTGATAGGAGAGCTGAAGGTTATTTAACTCAGAGTCTTACAGAAATACTGGAGAACAAAAGAATCATGAAATCAGCAGAGTAGAACCTCGTCTTCCCAGTCTTTAGCACCTCAGGGGGTAAAACTGGAGCATGATTACAAAGCAATAACTTGGGAATTGTCAATAGCTTATAGAGATTTCAGTGACATTATTTCTTTTATCCTTCTTCAGTATTTCATCCAGGAGCCAGAAGGCTGCAGGAAGGGTCGTTAAGCAGTGAGACAGCAGAGTTCAAGCAGGTTTGTCTGGCAGGTTTAATTTGATATTATTCAGCAAACCTCTTCCAGGTGTGAATAATCTGAGGAGAGTCTCTGCTTCCACTCCAAGCTTTGGCAGGGGGAACTTTGTAAACCAGTAAAACAGATATCTATTCCAACTGTGCCCATCCATGTCACAATCACCTGTGTTCTCAGTATTCAATGCAATCCCACTCTTTAAAACACCACAAAACTACTTTTTCTTTTAGTGGCTACGTGTTTAGAAGGAAGCTCTAGAAACAGTCAAGAGATAAAGTTGTTTTGCAGGCACAAGTTTGTGTCTTTCCCTCTTCTTCAACCAATCTTTCCGCACTCTTTCCCTGCAAAACCTCTTATCTTCCTTCTGCCATTCCACAAAATGTTCCTGCACCGATTTTTCTCCCATGTCCTTCATAAATAAGTGAAAATAGATAATGGGAATAGACGTGGGGAGGCTGGGTCTATGCTGCATCAATGAAATCTGGTTATCCAACAAACCAAATGCAAGGAAAACTGTCCCTTGCGACAGCACACAATTTCAACTCTATCCACTCTGGACTCTCAGGAAAAGTCTCAGAATTCTGTATTTTTGAAAACCACCCTATATTATCACCTGGTTACTGGGCAGTCAGATGGAAATTACTCTGGGAGAATTAATTTATGAAATGACATGATCTCATAGACCGAATGTCTATAAAAAACAGCCCAAACTGGACGGCTGAGCTATCTCAAGCTGAACTTGAACTTCAAAACTTGAATCTCCAGCCCAGAGGTTGTGATCAGCAGCGATGCTCCCCTTGCACAAAGGGCTCTGGACACCGGTGATGGAGAGCTCTCTGTCCAACACAGCCATTCCCTCAAGAGATGATTCAAAAATACGGAATAAACCAGCGACAAACGCAGCCACAAAGCTCCCTGTCTGTAGCAGCCAGGTCCACCACTCTGGGATTACTTTACTGAGCGTTTCTACCTAGCAACATCTAAAGCCAATGGAATTTTATTCAAGAATAAATGATGATGTGCCTTTCATAGGCAGATTTAGGACAGGAAAGAACAAATGTCATTACCTAAAACTGTGGATTTTTTGGAAAAGACTGAGTTCAGAGATGCTGAGGTAGATCTTATGGGTATTGGGACAGGCTGGATAAAAGCCTTTTCTCCTTCTGAAATGCACTGTTATGCAATGGGTTGAAAAATAAACGTAACATAACATAACATAACATAACATAACATAACATAACATAACATAACATAACATAACATAACATAACATAACATAACATAACATAACATAACATAACATAACATAACATGAAAATAACCTGCACACTGTAAGCTAGCAGATGCATGAGCTGGAACACATTTACCAGAGCAGTCTTCACGTAGGAAGGTGCAAAAGGAAAAAAAAAATCACTATGAGAGAAAGAGACCTTTGCAGACTTTGTTCTATAAATAAAAAAAAAAAAAAAATCTTAATTTCTTCAATGCATCATCCTAATCCTTCCATTGCCTACACATTCCCTCAGTGGAAAAGGCAGTCAATCATTTTTAACAGTAATTAAGCAGACAGAACTCCATCACTACGCTTGGAATGCCCATTGGTAGAATGGCTGAAGTTAGGAATGCACATCCTGCCAGAAGCTCTTCCCTATCCACTGAACTACTTGAAAAAAACAAATCTTACAAACCCCCAAACCCGTTACGCACACTTACAACCTCCGCCTACACGTTTTTTAAAATTCACCCTTTTTGATAAATATTTCACACACACCAGCTCAATCACAATTCGTCCCGGCAAAAATAAATAGCCCACAAGTGATTTTTCAGGCTCAAACGATGCTCCTGCATTTCAAGTAACCACGGAGCCGTGCACGTGGCACTGCCTGTCACCAGCCAGCGAGAGTTTCCCATCTGGAGACTGAAATGTGAGAGGAAGAAAGACACAGTGACCCAGACAGGTTTTGGGAAGTTGTTTGTGCTCTCAGTGAATCCACAGGGCCACGCCAGGGGCCACCCACGGAAAACCAGCAACGGGTGTGGTGGCTGTGGCCATACAGGCCTGGCACCTTCTGGGATGGCTGGAGCAGCATTTAGCACAAATTTAGACCATGTCCCAGCTTTGCACCTGACAAGCATATTTGGTGTTAAAAATCTTATTATTTTATCCTCGAAATTCATTCTAGAAGCTGAGTTTAATGGACAGCACAAGGGTACATAGACAGTGAATCCAGAAAGGCTTCTGTGAAAGCAAATCTTTACAAATTCTCTTGGCAGCACACTGTTCCCTGAGCATCCCAGTAAAGGCCTGAATGTAAAAATGACCACAGATCCATACGAGGAGGTAAGTTAAAAAGCCAAAAGATGCTTTGGTGTAATGATATTTTATGTGCTTACAAAATGCATTTCACCACAAATGGTATCAAGACTCATTGTCTCAAAAAGCTGGCACATGATTTTAACCTGTGTCTTAGATTAAAATAGAAAGTAATAATGTAATATATCAATGAGTCCCATAATGGAAATTAATTTATGAATTTGTCTCTGCAAACACAATTATTCCCATCACACCACAGAAGCTTAAACAGACAGAATCTAAAGGCTTCAGTCCACCAGGCTCCAACTACTCATTTATTTGAACAGTTTCTGAAACAGGCCTTGAACAGCCTCTGGAAAATTCCTGAAGACTTTCTAATACAAATGGGAAGTTTGTTTACATTCTGATCTCCAACACAACTGTCACTGACTGCTGTTGGTGTTTGACCATATCCCATTTCATCGACTTTGGTGTAAAAGATGCTTCTGAGACCATGCACTCTGTCGATCTAAAAGGTGTCTATTAAAAAGAAAAAAAGAAAAAAAAAGGCTTCACAGAAGCAGGGATACAAGGATGTGGAAATTCCAGCTGACATCTAGCATTAATAATCTTTTTGCAGGAACCCACTTGCTCATAGAGTTGCCTGCACTGGTGACCTTCACTGCAGGGGAGGATGTAAAGAAGATGAAGCCAGGGAGCACTGAATTGGACTAGGTGATCAAGGGAGGCAACTTCCCACCTGAATTCTGGCATTCTATGGGTGTCTTCAGAAGAAGAAATATGGAAAGGAAGTACTTGACAGCCTTTCAGAAAAAAAGTTCAGGGAATTAAAAAAAAGACCCCAAAATCATTCATAGCCTTGCTACAGTAGAAATTTCTTTGCATAAACTCAAATATTGGGGTGCACAAACAAGGTATGAGATGCCAAAAGGAAATATCCTGTGGAGAGACAATGCCCTGAGGTTTTGGATTCCATCCTGTCACCCTATTTCCCCGTTGGCACATGGGGAATGCTGTGCCTTTGCTGCTGCAGCTCCCGTGGCAAGGGGAGATGTTCCTGCCCGGTGCTTGCCCCGGGCAAGGGCAGCAGGACAGGCTGCAGCCTGGTGGAACCTGGGACCTGCAGGGCTGCTCCAGCCAGGGAAAGACGTTTCCCCCAGCAGATTCAGCAGTGGCAAAGCTGCTGTCTTGCAGAGTGCAGCGTGGATGTGGGGTCTGGTGTCGAGGAAGGGCTCAGCCGGCAGGGCTGCATCCCCCCGAGCAGCGCCCCATCTTCCGCCGCACTCAGGAACATCTATTTCTGAGAGAGGCACTGGAATGAAGAGGCATCTCAGAGCATAAACTCCAGACTCCTTGGTTGTCATGGCAACTGCATCACAGAATTTGTTTCTTAACATTTAGCCAAGCTCCATCTTGGAACTTCTCAGATTTCTTGTCCCTGCTATTCCCGTTAGGCCCACAACCTCTGAAAAGAACAGATTTTTTTTTCTCATTTCCATCCTAGGTGTGACTAGTTCATATGAATCCTTTTTTTTTCCTGTGCCAAACTACCAAAAGCCTAAATAGCCTTTATTTTCCCCCTACTTTCCCAGCATTCTACAAATGTCAGGTGGGAGTAATGTCCTGCCTTGGCTAAACGCACATTTTAATAATGCGTTATGACAAAGCTGACAAGCTGAGTGGAGCATAACAGCTGGACTTTTTATTTTCTTTTATGTGTCTAACTTCAGTCAAACCAGCTTAAGATGGTCATACACACAGCTGTATTTCACCCAGGTTACTCTGCCCCCATGCCAGCGTCTGACCTCCCTCAAGGCAAATGTACAACTTGCTTTCTTCTGCTAAGGACAAACTCAGTGTTTTAAGTTTGGGATCAAAGTTGAACCCCCAAAAAAGCAGCAGGGTTAAAAGTTGCTGCTCATTTCTTACCCACGGCGTGATTTAAAAGGCAGAATTATGTTTAATTAGCACTCGCCTCTAAAATTTTGCATTTTGCATACTGATACCTAACCTGAAAGCTGTTGAACGTAAGTGACTCCCATCCTCATGAGACTGCACAGAACATTTAAACATCACTCAATTATTTGGACCCTGTCCTATTAAAAATAATGGCCTGCATTAATCAGTACCTGTTCCTATTTTGAATCCTCTGGTTTAAGTCACATTTCATTGGAGAGGTTCAATTAACTTTAGTGCAGTTGATTGAACTGCAGTGTTCCGCAATCAATTAAGTGGCACTTAGGATGAATTTGTCCGATGTCTGCCAGGTGCAAGAGGCGGCAGCTTCTCATGTTGCAACTTCTCTCGGAAAAAAAAATCCAGTGAATTGTGCCCATCTGTTTTGCTTCTTTTTTCCTTAAAATAAGCTTACTGAAGGTAAGCTGATAACTGATTTTTTTTTTCACATTCCAATGCTCAAAAAAATATGTTCTAGTTTAAAATTCAATGAAATTAAAATGAAGTTTGAACTGCAACAGAGAGTATCTGAACATTCATCTTGTGAACACGCCTCTTACATTGAATTTGTTCTCACAGCCTATAAGTTATGGTACAGAGACAGCGCCAAAAATAGGGTACCAAAAATAGCAAACTAGAGGTCACTCATATAGTAAAGAAACCTCTCTAGCATGTCTGCCCTTCACAGATGAAAGCGTGCATGAAAATCTGAAACTGCTCAACTTCTGCGACCAGAGCTGCTTCTAGCTCGTTCCCCTGACAGATCCACCAGCATCCTCCTCTGCTCTGAGGTGGAAGCGAACCGAGGAAAGAGGAGAAACGCCAACCCGAGCTGCACATTCCAGCAGAGGGAAAGGAACTCTCCTCCCTGCACTCTCCCCTGCCGGCCAGGCACCTGTGTCCCAGCTCACCCCTCCTCAGCGGGGTCGCTGATGCTTCGCGATGGTGAGGTCCTTCTGATGAACTCACTCCAGACGGGAAAGAACAATCGAGAACGGAAAGGTGATTTTGCTCTGGATCACAGACCGGCACTGCGATGGAGTGCCGGGCAGCACGGCGGATGGAGCTGCTCCGCTCTGCTCAGCTTTTGGAGAAGCCTCCCTCCTCTGGGCAGCTCCTGTCGCCTCGCTCTGCCTCTGGAGCAGCAGCAGAAGAACAGGATTCCTCGGGAGCAGAGCCCATGGCCCAGACAGGGAGCAGAGCCCATGGCCCAGCCAGGATGGTCAATGGAGGAGCAGAGCTCATGGCCCAGCCAGGATGGTCAATGGAGGAGCAGAGCCCATGGCCCAGCCAGGCCATCCCTGGAGGAGCAGAGCTCATTGCCCAGCCAGGCTGGTTCCTGGAGGAGCAGAGCCCATGGCCCAGCCAGGCTGGTCAATGGAGGAGCAGAGCCCATGGCCCAGCCAGGCTGGTTCCTGGAGGAGCAGAGCCCATGGCCCAGCCAGGATGGTCAATGGAGGAGCAGAGCCCATGGCCCAGCCAGGCTGGTTCCTGGAGGAGCAGAGCCCATGGCCCAGCCAGGATGGTTCCTGCAGGAGCAGAGCCCATGGCCCAGCCAGGCTGGTTCCTGGAGGAGCCGAGCCCATGGCTCATTGCCCAGCCAGGCCATCCCTGGAGGAGCAGAGCCCATGGCTCATTGCCCAGCCAGGCCCATCCCTGCAGCCAGCTCCAGCTTCCCCTGCGCTGGGAACAGAACGGGCGCGGGGCGAGCTGCAGCAGCATTCCCGCTGGGCCTGGGAACAGCACCCACCTGCACTCCTGCCCCCCAGAGCGACGAAGGGCTGCAGACCCCAATTAAATAACTCCCAACCTAACACTGGAGAAAAACAGGCGGCTGTGTTCCGCCCTAAAAATATCAGATTTTTTCCAATGGGGAGTGCGGTGCTATTATGCAAGCATCGAGAGGACAATGGATCTTTATTTGAATTCTGAATGAACCACTTGATAAGTATTTACAGGAGGTAGAAGCTCGCAGGCTGAGCCCTTCTATTTTTAAAGCTGTGCATACCTACACTAAAGGCCATTAGGCACAGAATTCTAAAAGATGTATCAAAATATAGATCTCTTTATGAGCATTAATAATACAGCCCAATATTAATTTACATTAGGTAAGCACCCATTAGTCAGGCAACACAATTTAAAATTAAACCCTGTCCATGGGATATAAACGGACTGGTTCTGTACATTTCAATGATTTTCTGTTAAAACCTTCCCAGAGATTACACAGATATATTGACAGAAAGTGTTGTCATCATGTGTTGCTAATCTATATTTCCTCCTCCCACATACAGTCACTTTCCAGAAAATGCATCTGCTCTAAGAACAATATTAAAAAAAAAAAAATGTATTGCTCATGCATCCCTCTTTATGCAGGAAAACCTAATCTTAGAGCAGATGGAGATAATTCTTTCTTAAAGCCATGTTAGTTTTAACAAGGCTGCCTTAAACTTGGAATCCGTTAGAAGTTTATTTTGGAGGCCATGGGAATGAGGACTGAAGTCTGGGCCTAAGGAGTGTCTAAGCACACACAGAATAATCAAACTGACATAACAAATGTTTTCTGTGTTAGATTAGAATGACGAAATACCCATCAGTCAGTTGGCCATGTGTGAGTGTCCTATTTTAATTTAGAAAATTGCTAATTGCACTAAGCACACTGCAGCTTTTGTGCATGTTTTATGCCAGACTTCCCAAAGCGAAGATAAACCCCAAAAGGAGATATCAATGATGGAGTCATTGCACAACAGTTACAAACATGGAAATGTTTAGTTCTAAACAACCTCAAAAGAACACCCGAATGTGCAGCCATAATTGTAATGTAGAACTGACACGAGCCACAAAGACAGTGTTCCACAACATTAACTCAACAAAAGACAACTTTCACAGCTCTCTTTAAAGAAAACAAACTTGTTTATAAGAGCAACTTCATTAATTCGTAATGAGGCTTTTTGTTACCACTTCAAAGAAGTGACGTTCTAATTTACTTACTCTCCGCACAGAATAACCACTTTTTATCATCTCAAGCAAGACTAGAAGTGCAGAAAGCTCCTCTGCTAAGAAGAAATTATTTATTCTGGTGAGTGAACAAGCATCAGAGGAGGATCATGGCGGATTCCTCAGAGCCTCTTGTCACAGCAAATAAGAATCACCAACAACCCTTTCGTTACGTTTGATTTTATTTGTAAATAGTCGGAAATAAAAATCTATTTCGGGAGGATCTGGTGACTCACAGAGCACGAGGCAAGTCGCCGGCCTTTAGAGTGGCTGCACTTGCCCGCAGACAGCGCCAGCCCCGAGGGAGCATCCTCCAGCAAGGGGCAGCAGGAGCAAGGCTTCGCTCCCGGGGCAGCCTCTGCTCCAGGAACACCTGCTCCAGTGCAGCTCTGTACCGAAAGGAAGCTTCGGAAAGGCTCCTGGAGACACCTCGTGCCTTCCAGCGGCCCCAAGGCAGGCGGCCGAAGGCCAGGAGCCCCAAGGCCGGCAGCCCCACTCGGCACCCCAGTATCGTGGGGACAAACGTGTCCCCAGCAGCTCGGCACCAGAGCATCGTGGGGACAAACGTGTCCCCAGCAGCTCGGCACCCCAGTATCGTGGGGACAAACGTGTCCCCAGCCTGAGCACGGGCACCCCAGCATCGTGGGGACAAACGTGTCCCCAGCAGCTCGGCACCAGAGCATTGTGGGGACAAACGTGTCCCCAGCAGCTCGGCACCAGAGCATCGTGGGGACAAACGTGTCCCCAGCAGCTCGGCACCAGAGCATCATGGGGACAAACGTGTCCCCAGCCTGAGCACGGGCACCCCAGCATCGGGGGGACAAACGTGTCCCCAGCAGCTCGGCACCCGAGCATCGTGGGGACAAACGTGTCCCCAGAAGCTCGGCAACAG
>VZTX01027265.1:134628-201485 GCA_013400915.1 Pardalotus punctatus | reverse complement strand
CGCGGCGCTCGCCCGCCCGCTCGCTGACCCGGCGCTGCCGTCCGCAGTGTTTGAGCAGTACCAGCGCGCCCGGTCGCAGTTCGCGCAAGCGGTGGCCGGCTTCGCCTCCCGCCCGCAGAGCATCGACAGCCTCCAAAGTGCAGGTACGCGAGAGCCGGCGGGGCCGGGCCGTGCGCGGCCGCGGGGTTTTACGCGCCCCGGGGCGGGGGGGCGGGGGCAGCGTGGGGCCGCCGCGGCCTTTCCCTGGTCTGCTTTTTTTTTATCTCCCTCCTCCCCCGCTGGCCGCTCAGTTTCCGGGGATTTTTTTCCGGTAGGATTTGGCCCCCAGCCGTGCTTGCCGAGTCCTCCTCGATTCGGTGGGAAAATAAATTGCGCTGGGAAGCTGCGGGCAGGTGCTCCGCGTGTCTGTGCATAGGTGGATATCTCTGGTCGTCACCTCATGTTTATTTAAAGGAAAATTTCTTAGTATAACATTTTTTAAAATTTACTTCCTTGCTCTTCCAATACAGCTTCATGTAAAGTACAGACATTGGAATTCCCGGTGAAGCCAGCACTGAGTTACCAAGGAAATCCTACTTTTAGAATAAACTATTTTTATACTGGCTTTACAAGTTGTTCCTAAATTCTTCAATGCTTTCTGCCGGCAGATTGGCTCAGTTTAGGAGGGATTTGCTTTTGTTATATTGCTGTCATGGGATCTCGTGAACCAAATTGAACATTTTTAGAAAGAGGAGCTGCGGGAGCACTTCTACCAGCTGTTGTGTTGCTGGCATCTGGCAGACCCACTCCGCTCGGCCGAAGTTCCTGAGCTTAAAAGAGGAAAAAGAAGTGCTTGGTAATTGATTACCTGAATGACAGTTTGAAAATGTGCTGTAGATCAGTGGTTGGTTTGCCATGTGGTATTCATGAATTGATTATGTTTTGGTGTGTCTAGATTTTGTTTTTAATACTTGTTTCCCAGATCTAGTAAAGCTGTCAGTCTTTTCTCAAATACGATGACATCTAAGAAGCAAATGAAAAAGAAAACCAATAGTATAAATATTTACAACTTTCTGTTATTGTACTTAAAACTGTTCATTTAAATTGTTTTATTAAAAAATCTATCACTTAAATTCTTGCTAAAGAAACATTTCCTTTCATTACAGGATTGATATGTTGACACCAGGCCTTTTGTATTACCTTGCTGTGGCTCTTGATTTTTTTGTTTTGTTTTCCATCCTTTGCTGAGTTAATGCCATTGCTGTAGTTTATACAAATGATCTCTGTTTGCCAAAGGGACATCTTGGCTATAGGAATAATTTATGCCTTATTTGTACGAAGAGGTCCCTCTGTGTCCTTTTACAGTCCTAGTTTTAGCAGCTCCCAGAGAGAGATCCCGTATAGGCAGGCTTCTTGCAACTCAGCATTTTTAAAATGCAGAAAGTTGCTATTTTAAGAAAACAATCAAGGTGCCAAGCTAACTTTAATTGCATTGTATTTCTTTTAAAAATAACTATTTTGATGTAATCTGGTTGGTAACTTTACCCCAAAACAGATTTGTTGATTGTGCAGAACAAATAATCAGTTCAGAGGCCTGAAACTTTCTTCTGCACACAGCTGGTGTTGGTCTGAAGATTAATTTTGCAAGGATCAGGCTCTGGGCAGTAATGTGGAAATGTGCATTTGTGTAGATTATCCTGCTTGGCTGTTTCTGGTATTGAGCTGCTTTTCCATAGGCTTTCATTTTTCAGATGCTGGAGAAGAGGGGAATGGCTGCAAATACAGCTATTACAATTTTTTTGGATGGCCCACAGATAATTTACCATCTTTCCCACCTGTGTCTTTAAAAATACTTTGTGGTTATATAATTGCAATGAGAGCTGTTTGTTTTGGCCTTTTCTAGATGTGCTAGATACAAGTTTTAAAACTGCCACCTAAATGATATGTGATTAAGTGTTTTTCTTTAAAACCCCCACCAAATAAAATGTGATTTGGTCCATTTTTTAAAACACTTATACAAATATTTTGGGACATAGCTGTCCAGCAGATAACTGGTGTGCATTTTATGGTCTTATTCTAGAGAGTGCTGGAGCAATGATTTAAGAAAGATGTCTGTCTATATGTGTATCTATGTAAATCCATATTTAAAAGGATTTGGGGCTTGTTTCTTATTCTGGTGAATAAGAATTCTAGCCATCCCTTATGGAGATCACTGGTTGGAGATGAAGTAAGTCCTTGCCCCCTGTCATTTTACATTAGCTACAGGAGTCTGGGGCACCTTGCAGGGTTCTTTTGTTGGATCTCAAAAGTTGTGAGGGTTTAGTATTTTTCTGGCAAAAGCAGAAGGCAAGATTACAGTGACTTGAATTTGAACAAAATTAAATCTTTAAAATATACTTTGATATACTCTTGTATTAATGGTCTCAGTTTATATTCCTGGAATAAGAATAAAAGATGAGTGCTCAAGGAATAAAGCATCTGATCCCATTTTAGAAGTACTTTTGATAAATACTTAATGTCTTGTAAGGAACATAAATACTAGTTTGAGACCTTATTCTTTGTGGAGGTGTCTCTGGGCACCATGCTAACATCATGAAAAGAGGAAGTGTTGAAAAAGTGATTTGTTACTACCCTCTAAGCCCTGCTTCTGTGGTATTAAAGCAGGTACAAGCAGTGGTATTGTTGCAAATTTGGAGACTGCAGCCCGGAGGGGAGCAAGCAGCCAGGATCAGTTCCTTATGCTGGCTTGACTGCTTGAGAAACCTTAAGGTACCATTATTGTGGAGACTCCTATGTATGACCTGTAAGGAAAACCGGTGGGAAGCTGAAAAGAGGGTCAGAAGAAGGAAAACCACCTTTTCTTAGGGCATCTGTCTTCTAAGGCTTGTGTACCTCATCAAGTTCTGGAGCTGCCTTTCCCACTGAGCAGAAATCTCAAAGATGTTGTAACCAGGGAACTGGAATCTGGCCCTGGACTTTGACACATTTGCATGGCACTGGCTCTCTCCTGGTCAGGAATGTCCTGGGGAGCTAGTGCCTGGGATATTAACAGCCTTCTGGCGGCAGGAAAGTGCAAGGAATGATCAGAGAGATTATTTTGTCCAAACTTATTCCTGTATGTTTTCTAACTCTCTGATTTGCTTTGATAAAATTGTTCCTTATGATTAAATACTACCATGAATAATTACAGGATTTGTAATTTGAATGTTTAATTAGCGGATACTTCGTGAAAAAGTCTGCTCCAAAACTCCTAAATCTTTTCCATTAGTAAATATACATGTGAAACAATTACAGACATTTTATCAAGTCTTGTTTCTTGAGGGCTGCTGACTAATGGGAGAAGCTACTTTGATAGTAACGACTTTAAATATACTCTTTAAAAAGAAATCTATTCATTTGGCAGCTACTGCTCTTGAAGTTTGGTACTGGAATGTATTACTCAGCTCCACACTTCCTCATCCTTCCAAAATTTAAAATCCCAGAAACAGGCTATTTTCAGTTATAATGGCAGATGAACTAGAGCTCTTCTTCTTGCATTGAGATTTAGGCAGCTGTCTGTCTTTTAGAAGATTTAGGTGAAAATCTGAAATGGATCTAGTATGTTTATAAGAGTGGTAGTCACTGAGGGTCTAATCCTTCATTCTTTTGCTTGTGAAGTGCAGCTCTCTTTAAATAAACAACCCCTTTGAAATTGCATTTTGTTTTGATATATTTGGAGGCATTTACAATTCAGGATTAATACATGTATCAGAATAATTACTTCTGGGCATTCATTTTTGATTGATTATTTGATTTTTTAAATTTATTTATCTTTCATTAGAACATACAGTGATGAGAATGTTGCTTTTAATATGCAAGTTATTTAAGGCTATCATTGTGATTAAGGAACAGTTTAGTCTTGCTACTTTTACTTTAACGATATTACAAGATCAGCTCTTTAACCCCTTTCTTGGGGCTAATCACATTCTTAAGCATAATGGCTGTGGAAGTTATAGGGAAAGCTGAGTATGGAACATGAAAGAACAAATCTGAAGCTGTGTGGTGCAGCAGCCTATGTGCTGGGGCTCTGCACACCTGGGTTCCCTTCCTGTTGCTGCTGGGGTATTTTTATCATCTCGGGCAGATAACTTCAACTGCTGTTCCTCTGCCTTGCTGGCCAGTCTGCACGGTCCCAGGAAGGTTCCAAAATGTCACTATAAATGAAGATCCCCTCCCAGTGAATCTCTTCCAGCTGTCCTCCCGCTCCATCAGCCCACAGTCCCAAGCCCAGGTCTCCCTTCCACTATGCTTGGTGTCAAGCTGCTTCTCAGGTCTTTTACTCCAGGACTGAGCCCTTTCCTTCTCTTTTACCTCTGGATATTTTCTCCTGTACCTGTTCCTCACAGTCCATGTTGATAAGAGGCTAAAGCCTGGAGGCAGGGCTTGTCTGAATCAGACTAAGGTTCCACCACCAGCCCTTGAGGCATGGCAGATTTTCCCCTATTTTGTGGTCTGTTTTTATGAAAGTAAAGGGTGATGTCATCAGTATTAGTTCTCTCCTGGTTCCAGACCTGGTAACAGGTTTTTAAAGCTATATTTCCAGATCTCTGGATTGGTTTTAGGAGCTTTTATTTTTAAGAAAAAGCTGTTCAAATTTATTTCCCTCCTCCAACTACATTGAGTCTTTTTGCCCATGCTTTTATCAGCTTTTCTTTCTGATATATATATTTTAAATGTACCTCTTTTGAATGTGACAGTTGGACACTTGGCCCTGTGTAATTAGAATCAGACTCTGGGAAGGGATTTTAGGATATACGTACTTTTTAAATATAATATCAAAGAATGTGCTTTGATAGCATAGTGCTTAATAGAAAGCCTACTGGGAGCATTTGGACCTTGCAAGCAGATATGCATGGCAAGACACCAATGCCTCCATGTAGCCAGTTTAAACACTGGGGTTTCCGTACCTCTTTTGTAAAGGATGCACACAGCTTTGGGTTGTTGTTTTTTGTTTGTTTTTGTTGTTGTTGTTTTGGGGTTTTTTTCTGTGTTTTGTTTGGTTGCTTGGTTGTTTCTTTTTTTAATTGTTGTTATTTGGTTGGTTTGATTTGGTTTTGTGTTTTTTTAAAAATTATTTTTATATTGGGTTAAAAGCTTTACTGAGCTTTAGCATCAGGAGAAGTGGGAGAGAATTATGCAGTGTGGCATGAAAGGCAAAAAGTTGTCTTTGCAGTTGTAGTAGATCAGGTGTGGAGAGTGGCTTTCCTGAAGCCTTGATGACATGGTGGTGCCTGATGAAGGGAAGAAGGAGGCTGCTTTAAGGAAAGTACAAGAGAGATGACAGAGGAGGAGAAAATAAATGCAGCCAGAGACTGAGGATTGACTTTTTCTGTAACTCAATCAACTGAAAGCTCAATTGCTCCAGGATACATCCTCTTCTCAGTCTCTTGGCCTGTCTGAAGATTGCAAGTAAAATGTCAAGCCCAGAATTTTTTAGAAATTTCAGTCTCATCTTAACAAGTGGACATTAAAAAGAAGCAGCTCCCTGTGACCACCTTGGTTTTGGTGTGTCTGTGCATGATTGCGTGGTGGCCACTAATAACCCTGCAAGGGGTATTTTCAGAAATTTGTCTTCTTGTAACAGGATTAGTTCTGCTTCATTAATGCAGAAACAGGGTCTGGCATCTAAGGAGGAGAAACTTACTGTTCCTCGATCCTTCAGGAATCTTCAGTGATACTGTTAAACTGAATTTGCATTATGTCCCACACCATCTGGTAGCTGCTGTACGAATTACTTGATTACCCAGTCTCTGTTACCAAACTGTATTTATGTTCCCTTTGATCTTTGAAGGATTGTAGTTGTGCTGTGCATGGAACTGTGGCAGTGAGGAGTCCCTTTTCGTGACGAGTCACACTTGAGCAGTACGTACTTGAGACGTGCGTACTCTGCTGTCTCTGGAAGAGGCTGTGTCAAGATGAACGAGTGTGAAAATTCTTTCTCACTGCTCTTCTGGGAAATTTGTTCTAAGTAGGGGGTTTACTCACTGCCATGCTGCTCCTAGAAAAGGGTAGCTGAAGATAGGGTGTTGGGGTGAGGCAGAAATAAATTTCTATTTTATTTCCTTGTTAAGTCAGCTGAATTTGACATGAGGAGCTCTGAAAAATCAAGCTAGATGAATCTTTGAGTGCTAGTGTTAGCTCTGTGAATGCTCTAAATGTAACAGGTAGTGCACAAAAAAGAGAAGACATTATCTTGGTCCAAAGCATAAATTAGAAGGACAGCATCTTCAAGACAAGAGTGTCCAGACACAACAGTATTGTAGAATGACCTTTTTCCCACATTTTAAACCAGAAATTAATTTTCATTTAAGGAAGGAGGATAAGGTAGGAGTCATCATCCTCAGATGCATCAATGGAAAGAATTTCCACTGTAGTGATATTTCTCTGATTTGTGACTAGTCAAGTTTGACAAGGCTTTCATGGGGATGGGAGGAAGGCAAAAGTATTCTGCATGAATTCCAGGTTGTTTTCCCCAAGAAATCAAAATTGCCAAGCAAAGATTGCTATCTCCAGAACAAAGAGTGTTTGTTTGCTACAGAAACTTAGAATGGAAAAAATTGGAACCTGCTGCTGCCCTGAGTGATTTTTTTGTTGTTGTTGTTTCCCAGATAGGCAGCAGCCTGCACTTGCTCGCTAAAAGAGAGTGCATCAGGCCTGTATGTAACAGCTCCACTTGAGAAGTGTGTGTTAAGAGTGATTCAGCTTCTAAAGTGTGTCATTCTTTGAAACAAATTTGAGTGGGAAACTGAGGATAGAAAGGGGAATCGTTCCTTGTCCAAGGTCAGTCAAGGTTCTGTGATGCAAGAGAGAATATTTGGCAGTAATTCTCTGTTACTCAGTTTCTGAGTGCTAGTGGGAACTCTTCCAAAACAAATCTAGTCCAATAGTCTAAATGCTTTATTTTGTAGTTTACTTTCTGTGTGGTTGCTTTTGAATTAGAGTTAATGAATTTCCTACTTCTGTCACAACAGAGTTATTTAGAAGAAGACCAAAGCATTCTAAAGTTTTCAGCAACAAGACACTGCTACTCCCTGATCTGCATGGCCCTGTTCGCTTGAGTGAATGGTCAAGATTAAAGGAAGTTGTTGGAAGGTTCTTGCCTATTTTCCTGTGCTAAGTAATGTTAAATACATTTGAATTTAATTAAAAATGCTGATAGGAATCCTGGCTTGGACCTCTTTCGGAGGAGTAGACTTTGCTGTAAACAGGATAGATGAAAGGAAGAGATCAAATAGAGGAGGTCACCAAATACAGCTGTCTCTGGAACAAAGAGCTGGGTTGGGCCCAGTGCGGGAAAGACTTATCCTGTGTCAGGCACATCTGTCCTTTTCAGCTCTATGTTCAAAAGTCATTGAAGGAAAGGTTGGATATTTTGGCTTTCCTATAGGTGTTTTAGTGGAGAGTATAGAATCTCTATGTAGCTGTTTTCACACTCTCAGAATAATAATTTTTTTTTTCTAAGTGCTGCAAAAAAGAAATACTAGGTTTGCTGAAGATGCAAAAATGATGACAATGGTGAAAACTCCTCAAGCAGTTGGTCTTGCAGAGTAATGGGAGGTGATGGAAAGCATCTTCACACAGAGAAAGAAAGTGGTTTTAAGAGAAGGTGGGAAGTAGAGGCAAAAGCTTTTAATTATGTTCAATGCACAGGCATAATCTAGGCCTATACACTTCTTTCAATTCTCAGTTAATTTGAAGTCAATATAAAGCTTGTACAGCAACAGGAATTGATTTTTCTTTGTCTTGTTCCTCCAAAACTCTTTCCATTATAATTATTTGTTCACTGTCTCTTCTTACATTCAAACATCATTTTAAGAAAATATAGTCTCCTTGAGGACCAGCACAGTTGCTATTATTTCTAAACATGGGTTTTTTTCTCCTAATCCTGTTCTAGCATCTTGTGTCCTTTCTTCAAACACTAACTCCCATTTAATTTTTCATCTCTTTCCACACTATAAGTTGTATCAGCTAAAGTAATTAGCAGTAGAACATTTTGTGCTGATGCTTAAATATCATCACCAAACTTTACATGGTTTATACTGTCATGAAATGAAAGGCATTGGTCATGGGGAGGCATGCTGCTTGGAAGCATTTTCAGATTCAAGGCTTTTTAGGCTGTTCTAGAAGTGAAAGCTTTATCAGTTAATCTCGAAAATACAAATTATATAAGTCTCACATTTGAAACAACTCAAAGCACATATGTATGGAAACCCTGTTAAATGTGATTTTACATTTTGCAGTGCCTAGGTATGTCACAAAGGTCAGAAATGTGTCGTGTAGTCTGGACCTAGCTTCTGGGTAGAGTGGTTCTAGTCTGTTTAAATTTCACTGGATTCGAGATCATGAGAATTGAACTGTGTGACACAACCTGGCTTAATGTCCCAGCCATCAGTCTCTTGGCTTTTTTAGGGTCACAGCACTGCATGCTAAAGTGTTCCTTTCCCTCTCCCCCAACCAGTCTCTTTTATATCAGTAAAACTACTTTTCCACCTTTCTTTTTTTCTTTTCTATTTATTAAATAATTTTGTTTATGTATTATTAGATTCAAGGGCTCAAATGTAGTGTCTGTACAGTAAAAAAAATGACTTTTAACTGTTCCTGCTTCACTGAAATACCTTCAATGTAGATAGTAAGAACAGTGTGAGGTTCCCTTAGGAATTTCAGCAGCTGTTTGACCATGCAACTGATGTTACAGGGAAGGACAAGAAAATATCCTCCCACAGAGGGTGTGGATGACTGGCTAGAAGATAACAGATGATACATTGCGTTGGCCCCAGCTCCTATGTTTGTTTTTACTTCCAATTTGTCATATAAAGTATGTAGTGGTTTTTGATATGAAGCATAACTTGCCAGTGAGACCATACTTGCTATGGAGATTTTGTGTCAGTATGGTGACCACATTCTGAAGAAATGATTTCTGCAAAGTGCTACATGAATTCACATTGATCTTACAGTACTGGAGGATCTATCTTTTGTCATTTGGCACACAGGAGGCCTCTTTCAGCTCCCAGTGGCTTTAACAGAAGGCCCCAGCTATATTACAGACCTGTTTCCATAGGTTCAGTTTACTTCTCTGCTTTAGTGATGTGTCCCCATGAAACCTGTGTTACTTTGCCTTGTGAACACGCTGGGAGGCTGTACCTCTCATGACAGTGCAGCTTTTGTCTGGAGTATTGACCTTCCTACAAATTTGTTGCTGGATAGCATGGCCTCCATGGTTAGTTTTTGTGTGTCCTCCTTCTCAGCCCCTACAGAGCCGTGTATAGATGATTTGGCTATTTTCTTCTTGCTGGGATAAATTTGGTTTTGATGTAAAATAAAGGTGAGAATTTTACTGCTGCTCAACTTACTTTTTTTTCTTTTTTGGGAAAGAAGTATTCTACAGGTGTAACTTGTTATAGCCTCTATCCCTTTGGACTATTTCTTGCTCTGAGGTCCTCAGCTTTTCCTTGTCATGGAGCACTGGGGGTTTGTTACTTGCCATTAAGCAGTGATGCCCCTGTTGTGGTACTGTCACACCAAAAGGCCTTTGTTCAGTGCTAATAAGCATACGAGCCCTTGAGAAGGGAAGTCTTGCTTTCTTTCACTCTCACTTAACTAGATCTTTATATTTGTAAAAAAACGTAGTGTAAAGGACTGAGAGAGCTGATATGAATATATCTGTAGCTCTGAGTGTTCAGTGTTCTGTTGTAGCACATCTCCATTTTCAGAGACCTCTGCTTTCTGGCTGAGGTATAGAGCTCCAAAGTGTTAATTCATGCAGCTGGGGACAGCACATTTGAAGGATCACAATACAAGTAATTTTCCCTTCCCAGACCTTACAAATCACATTTTTAATGTAAACATTTGGATCTCATTTCTATCCCTACTGAAGAGTCTTAGTTTAACAGGAAGAGCTTCCACAATACAGATTGGTCATCTTTGATCATCCTTGTTCCCTTTTGCTGAACCTTTTTCAGTTCTACTCTAGTGGAGGGTATTAAATTGTAGGATAGTGATGGTGCCTGCTTTGGCCTCTACCCCTTTCCAAATAATCCTGAGCACTCTGTATACTTCTGTGGGTAAAGTTTATTCTCTACGACTGAGCAAGAGATGGGATCTCTATGGAACTATCTGTTCTAACATTGAGATCTTTCTCAGTGGTTGGTAGTAATCTCTTTGGGGTCCATCACTGGATATGTGAGGTTGGAGTTGAGTTTCCTACATGAGCTCCATTTCACTTGCCATTTTGTTATCCAGTCATTCAGGCTGTAGCTTCTTATAGTTTTCCTCACTGCTGCTTTCATATTCTTTATGCTTAGCTGATACACTGTGAACTCATCAGTGAATACATATCATAAATAACATGATAAGAAAATCTACAACTCTTCTATGTGGAGTATAATATATTATGGATATTGGTCTTCAAATCAGTCATTGTTTATAACAGATGAAATGTAATTTGGTGTAATTCAATATAGGGGTTCTGCTGGCATGATGAATGAGGGACATGCCAATATCTTCTCACCATGATCTTCAGATGGAGTTTCCCATGCACATGGTAACACATGTATTTGGATATATTTGAATATACCTTATTTTCTTGTGTAAATTTTAAGATGTATTTTATAGATATTTGAATAAACCTTATTTCTACATATGACTTTTTTATATTTCAGAATTGTTTTGTACCTATGAAAAATGGGCAGAAACATTGCTATATGTCAGCAGTGCTATCCAAGTGCCGACTCCATTTCAGCGAAACACCTGGATTCTTCATGTTCTTATTACCTGGAAGAGTAATTTAATGGGTTTTTATGAGCAAAGGCAAATATTTAAAAAAACCTTCTGCTTACCGAATTGACTTTTGTCTTCCTGCTGCAACTCAGGTGTAGTGTGTTTGCTGAGACCTCTTTTGCTGGATGTCGTCCCAAGTATTCGACAGACTACTGCCTTGGCTCTTGGGAGACTTGCTGATTATGACGCGGACCTGGCAGAGACAGTTGTGAAGGCAGGCATTCTTCCACAGCTCATATGTTCATTGCCTGAGGAGAATGTAAGGCATGATTGTTCTCTTAAGTAACATTTTTTTAAACTATTACACAGGGAAAGGGAAATCTTTCTGTATCAGCATCTGCTGTTATTCTAATAGGACATTAAATGTTCCGAAGTCACAGCAGCATGTATGTTTGAACCCCTGAGAGATCACTGTGTACTGTATGCCTAAGTCTGACTTCAAATAAGCATGACTTTAAAATATCATATTACCGTTTAATGCACTGTAGGAACTACATTCATTGCATTGTAACATTTTTAAAATGTTGAGTGATGCTTTGTAAAAGGTCCCTCTTCAGAAAGGAGACAGTTTGGAAGCTGTGGTGAAAATTGACTAGGTTTTGTCGATAATACCAGACACTTGTAAAATACATATAAAAACCCTGAACTTCCATAATAAAATACTTAATATCTCTAAACACAGGCTTTTGGAAATCTGTAGCATGAGAAATAACAAACCTCTGACTCAGGAAAATATACTGAAAGGCTTTCATCTTCATATTTGTCAAAACCAAACAAAGTACAGTCACAGTTGCAATGCAAATAAATCTGGTGGTCTCTTTCGCTTCCTTCCTCACATTTCTCTTCAAGCTCTGTGTCTCTTTCAGCTTTCATTTTCCAATGATGCTAACCTAGATTAACACAAATACTTTCAAGTAAGGTTCTTAACGGCTGGAAATTGATAACTAAAGGGTTAAGTGCACTGATATCACAGCCATACTTAGGTTGCTGCTTTGATTTAGGAAAAGTAGGTTTTCAATGGAAATAAAATTTGGAAAACTATATGTTTTCATTTTCAATCTTCTGAGGAAAACAAAGATGTAAGTGTACTCATTGCATGCTTTTTGTGCATATAGAATCATTGCCTATACAATTAATATTGAAAAATAAAAAGCTAAAGAAAAACTGATGGCAAGATACTGGTATAGTATGAAAAGAAAGTAAAGATTTTAATTAGAGAAGGTTATAAACATTTTGGTTATTTTATTTCTATTTTTAAGGAAAGATGCAGAAGAAAACTCTACCCTCTGCTGGTTTGGAAACTACCCCCTGCTACAACTTGAAATCCTCACTAAATTAGCTTGAGTACCCTGAGATAGCTGTAATTAGGGGAAGCAGCAGCAAGACTTGTGTGAGGTCATGGAAAGCCTACTATGCCTTGGTGACTGAGGGCGAGTGAAGGAAACTCATCCATTTCATGCAGAGTTTAGCAAGCAGACACTTTGTCACTTCCCACAGGCAAAAAACCCTTTTCCATTTCACTCACTCTTGGTCTATCAACATCCATGTTTAAGGATAAGATTCTTTGAGCACACAATGAATACTATTTCTACTGATTTATGGAGAAGAGTTGCAGGGTAACATCCCAGATCAATGTCTTATCAATTAAAGAGAGAAAAATTCAGTTTTACAGTGTTCTGACTGTGCCTGTGAATATGGTTTGTTTGTAAATAATGTGTTTTGAATAATGAAAACAAAGAAGTGTTTTTGTTTGCCAGGAGCATAATTACTTAACAGAAATAACATACCCATGTTTGTATAGATGTGGACTTATGTAAACAGCTATGGGTCCATAGAATTCAGCAAAACTTACAGTAACTTATATTATCTAAGGATCTGAGCATTTGTCTGTACTGTTTCCCTTAACTTCTGTTCCCCCTAAATGAGGTTTAATGCTTTGCTTGTAAATTATGTTTAATGTACCTGCTTGTAGGCCTTAACTTAGAAGACTGGATTTTTGACATTAGGGAATTATATCAGTACTGGTAAACTAAGGAAGGTACAAGTATGTGTTGGAGCACTGCAAGATGACTGTGCTCGTTAATTGTTAGCATGCTCTGTTGTGGTTTTAGCCAATGCCGGCCATCAAACTACTCGACAATGCTTGGACATGGTTTAAGGCATAGCACAAGGCAGGGACGGTTTCCAGTAGCACAGATGAGGCCATTGTGCTTTGAGGAAAGAGGAGTTTAGGGGGATGGATGTGTTATGCTGTGTCATTTTCATTTAGGGTCAGGGAGTGGGCCTGGGTACGTTTTACTTCCTGGGGGCCCATTGCAGGTACTGCTCTGTTGCCATACCTTAGTGCTTTAGATCAGGCTTTTGAAGGTGTTTGGGCACTTTACAGGATGCACAAAAGCACTTATGTGGTTCTTTGTTTTTCTGGACTTGATCCAGAAAGGATGTGGGCTGTGCATTGTTTAAATTTTAGGTACCTTGACAGTAGGACTAGCACTGTAAAGTGCCCAGGCTCCCTGTGCAGAGCAGGGGAGAATCAAGCATCTTGGGATGAGACCAAAGCCAGCTGGCATATGGAGAGAGAGCCCTCTAGAGCTTGTCCATAGGGATGATCTGTCAATGCCCAGGCTGGAGGGCATACTCCAGACACATACACATAGCAGTGGGTTACTTGTGTCCCCATGAGTCTTGCCCCTTCACGTGGGAGAGGAGCTGTCTTTCTCACAACATGGTTTTCTCTGGCCAGAGTGTTTTAACTGGACTCTGGATTTTGATACTGCAGGAGACTGAAATGTGACTTTTTGAGGGAAGACTTAACTGTGTTTTAGAAGAAATCACTGCTGCAGTTGACATGAGAACCCCATAATGTGTGCAGTGTCATGTATTATATATACATGCTGAAAACATTTATTTGGTCCAGCACTGAGGAAGATGGACAGAATTGAGACAAAAGCTTAGACTTTGCTTGCTTGTATGACAGAAGTGCCAAGGTACTTAGTCCTGTTCAAAGTGAGTTTTTCTGGACATACGCAGAAGTAAAATTGCAGGCTGCTTGATCAAAATGGAGGGTTATTCAGTATTGGGTGTTTGTGGGATGGATTTTCATTATCCTAGCTGTGGGTTTTAGTGTTTAGGCATTTCAGGATTCAGATCATAAACTCTTCTATTGGATCTGATTCTTTCTGTCTCAGTTTCCTGTTTGTAAATGTAAGTAATGTTTTCTCATAGAGATGTTGTGAGGATATCTATATTAGAAAGTGTAAAACCTTCCAAATGTTACAGATTGGTAGAATTATTTAGGAGCTTTCCCTCTATAACCTGTGTAATCTGGTTAAATATGTTAAGAGTTATTGTTTTTTGCAGCTCTTCTTGTTCACTACTCACTTAAATTTATCTAGACTACTATCTTTTTCCCATATCCTCTTAGTTCTCTGATTTTTTCTGTTTGTTTATGCACTTATTGCAGATTTGAAATCATGAGCTGTCCCAAAGAACTGTTGGTTCATTGTTTGTGTGATGTCTAGTGGTCCTGATTTGAATCTGTATGACATATTGCTGCTACTAAAAAAGTCTAATTTGGGCATGTCTGTACTATGTTATGCTTTGAACTTCTTAGTGAAAGTTTGTTTGTTTATTTGTTTCTGATTTGTCTAGCGTTACTACAAGAGAACAGCTGCATTTGTGCTAAGAGCAGTTGCTAAACATTCTCCACAACTAGCTCAGGCAGTAGTTCAATGTGGAGCACTGGAAATGCTGATGATTTGCTTGGAAGATTTTGACCCTGGAGTCAAAGAAGGTGCATCTTGGGCACTTGGGTATATTGCCCGACACGATCGAGGTAACGAGTTTCACATGTGTTATTTTTTAGCTTACTATTATGTGGTAATTATAATAACTGCATTATTTTGATAAATAGAACAAGATGCTTTTTCTTCTCTACTGTTACAAAATTTTAAATTTGGGGTAAAACCCTAGTGTAACTGTACCATTCCAGCAGTGCTTTACTTTTTTGTGGGAAACTGGCATACCTCACACCAGCAGTGCCCGGTTATGAGAGGTGCTTTAAGAGGAAATGTGTTGAGCCTGTGGCCAGGAAAGGACACTCTGCTTTATTCCACTTCATGAAGAGATTTCTGAATCTTTATATATTGTGTAAGTGTTACTATGGAACCAAGTTTCTTTTGCTTGACATTAGTTCTTATTTTGTATACACAGTAGAATAGAGAAGCCTGGGGAGAAGCAAGTTTCATTCAGCTTACAGCAGTGTCTGCAGAATAAATAGGCCAGATTTATTGCACTGACTATGTTGTCATTAGCCAGTAGACCACACTACTCTCTGAGAGTCAGGAATAGATCCTAGCAATCCAATATTGAGCAGTTCACTGCTGTCTCACAGGCAGTTGTATAACTCACTGGCGGTGTCATGTTCCTATTTAAAAGCTGATCCACGTGGTTGATAGTTCTTTTACCAGCTATTTATATAGTTCAAGTAAAAGTTTAGAGCTGTGAATGAAAGAACTGAGGGAAGAAACTGCTGGCTGGAAGGGGTGGGAGAAATGGTTAGTGTTCATATTGTTTAAACTAATTTCAGGGTCATAAAATTAACTCATGGTTTTATATTTGGTTTTGGCTCTAAAATGTACATAGACTGATTTTGGAAGTGATTTTCTTCGTTTTTTAATCAATACAGAATGCTGGACTGCAGAAGGCATGAGGGATTCCCCCTTCCCACTTAGAGGGTTAGCTTACTGGGACAGTCTCCAAAATTGTTAGCACCTGTCTAACACACTGCATTTTCTGGGGAGCAAATTAATTCTTGGGACACCTCTCTGGTAAAGATCTTTTATCTTTTGGTCATCAGGATAGAATTCCACCCTTGGTGGAAAATAATTGTTCCTTCCATCTGAAAGATATTTATTTAAATATTAAAAGCGTTCATTTTTATAAATGCGTGTAGTCTGTGTGTCTGTGTTACTCTTAACATAAACATTTCTGCAGTTTTGTTATGTCAGTAAATCAATATTGACTCACTTCAATTGCCCTTCATGCTATTCACTGCATGAATGCTGACTGAGCTTTAGGGTGATCCAGTTCACTCTGTGACAGCATTGTCTGCAAAGATGGAGGTGATGTGGGGGTATTGAAGACAACAAATTCCTTGTACAAATTTTTATTCCATGGCTATGAATAATTTATTTGCTGATGGTGAATGGGTGCATACCTTATGTCAATTTACAATGACAATAAGAACAGCATCCTCAGAAATTAGGTTGAAATTGTGAGTGCTACCAAGCTGCAAGCATCAAGACATAGACAGATCACTAGATGTAATCAGTAAAAAAATCCCCAAATGCCAACAAAAACCCACCAAAAGATCCCTGAAAAAATTGCCCAGCTACAGCCAATTTAGGGGATTTACCTTCCTTTATAACATAGTCACAGGATGTCTCTAAAATGATCATTGAAAGTGGAAGAGTTATACTGAAAAAATCACTCTCTGCATGATATGTTTCTTACACTGCTACAAGCATGCCTTTGCAACGGGTATTGTTGGAGATGGGATACAGCCATATAAAAATGAGATACAGAGACTTGTTCTTACCAGTAACTAGTGTGTACTGTTCAAGAAATTCTGGATTTGACTGACATGCTTGTGTGGACAAAATTTGGTGGTTATGATTTTCTGTCATTGGCTGTCTGTGGACACATAATGCAGCTTTAACTCTAAAAATAGAGCTGGGTGTGAAATGGTTTCCCCCAGCCACAAAAGGTTTTTCAGTTTCAAGTTACAATTCCGAACTGGGACAATATTAAGACAAGACCTTTTCTCTCTCCTGGAAGGATTAGGGGGTAGGGAGATATGTTTACCCCAGCAAGAAAAGTTCAATAATTAGGGCATATCTCTGGGATTAAAGTCCTGATCTGTTTTAGGCAGTATGTGAACCTCTGTCTTCATGAGTGCAATCAAAGGCTCCCAGCATTCAGTGAGAACTGTTTGCAATGGTGAGAGTCTCTCTGCTTTTAATCAGAAATTCCATCCATGACCTAGTAAGGCTACGGTCTAAGAACTGCAGTGTATGTTGCCATGAAAAGACTTCCATTTTGAGAAATCAAGGCTTTTTTGTTTTTTGTTTTTTTTTCTTTTGTCCCCTGATGAAAACATCCTCTGGTTAGCAAGTTCTGTACTGACTTCATACAAAAATCTCTTGAAATTAAGTTCTTCTGTGAACAGATGTCTCCAGAAGGCCTGTGAGATTTTAGGTCAAGATGAATGTCTCACGCGGTTTCAAGACTCTAGAAATCTTGCCAGGTCAGATTCCAAAATTTAGGAACCACTCCTGCAGCTTTGCTCTCTCTTTCCCTTTGAGCTGAATTTCAGATCAATATGCTGTCATTTTGCCATTCATTATTTCTACTATTTGTGTTTAAAAAGTGTAAAGTGTTTCAAATACCATAAATACCATCAGATCCATGAAAAATATTTTATAACATTTTACTTACACCATATTCAATTACTTTTAAAGTGCAAAATTATTTTCTTTGAAGTATGCAAATAATTTGCTTTCCATTTTCTTTGTCTACATTAAAGGTGTAATTTATTAATTGTCTCATACCTGCTTCAGTATATTGTAAGTTAGTAGGAAAACAAAAATAAACAACACTGTGTATACTGAAGCACATTGCTGAGAGCAGAGTTTTGCTCATTTTCTGTCATGCAGTGGATCATAGCTCAGCTTGGAAAGGTCCTTGGGAGATCTCTAGTCCAGCCTCCTGCTCAAAGCAGCATCAGCTACAGGAACAGGTTGCTCAGCTTTTCAGTGATTTGAGTCTAACCTCCATGCTCCTGATGAAAGGTTTTCCCACTGGTTCCAGTGGAATCTTTAGCACTGTGGTTGTAGTGGCCTGCATAAACTTCTGATTTTGAAGTGAAGCCTTTGGGCTACTGGTGGGAATTTCTAGAGTCTTTCTGTGTGGCCATGACATGATCACACAGTCCTCAGAAAAATACAGTATTGATGGTTGTTTTGGTCAAAACCTGCTGTTTCCTGTGGATGCACCTGCTACCACAGCAGGGTCTGTTTGAGAGCCCTGGTCTGAACTGAAACTTGCATTTCCTTGCACCAGGGGTTTTGCTGCTGCTCCAGTATGTGAATATAATATTGTATATTGTCAATATAATATTGAGCTGATTTTCTTTCTCTGAGGATGACCTGCACATTCGCTTTCTTACCTTCATCTTTTTTCCCTCATCTGTTTTTTTTTAATCCATGCTATTTTTGCCAATATGTTAATGTTAGTAAGGGTTTTTTAAAACACTTTAAACAGTTTAGAATAATCCTGTAAGGCTTCCCATTGTTTTCAGTGGGTATGTAGGTGAGATCTTGACTCCTCTTTGTTGGCTTTCCACTCCTTCTGATCACATAAACTTGTGACGAGGTTTCAGCTTTCTTGTAATTAATTTGTCTCTGATGATTACTTTCCTATTGATGCAATCCAGCGCAACTGTAGTACAACTTCTAGTTGAACTGGTGGCATCTCAGACTCCAAAATCTGTCTTTATTAGTCTTTCTTCTACATCCATTTGAGTCTTGCTTGCAGTATCTCCACTTAGTAAAATCTTCCTCATGTAGAGCTGGGTGAAAGCAATTAATTTTACAATGGTTTTTGAGCCACAGTTCTCTTGTCTGTGAACATATGGAGAGTTAGATTTCCGACTTCCACTCATGTAGGGAGACGTTGACTTTATCACGATCTACTTAGTCAGGTTTCTTGAGCTGTATGCCAAAGTGAGTTCCAAGCCTAGGGTTTTCATAACTTTCTGTGGAATTAAATGAGGTTCATACATTAGCTTTCCTCTGCTCTCTTTTTCCTCTGCAGCTATGGGTCTTGTCTTTGCCCTTACAATATAGCCTTGGCATAGCATTTGGAAAAGTGTTTTTGTAATTTGTTCCAGTTATTTAAAATTTTTTTTTGACTGAATATTTGGTTTTAAAAATTTCTTCTTGACAAGTTTGTTTTCTCCTCTAATTCCTTCTCCATTTTTTCCCACCCCTGTGTTTCTAATTGAATGGCAAAGTTTGACTAACCTTTGGTGTACAGTCTGCATTAAAGATGTTCTACCAAGTAGGAAGGTTAATTGAACCTTTTCTTGAGGAAAAAAATACAATTTATGATACAATTCTAAGTATTAGCGATTCTAATTTTGGACTGAATTTGCGGGGAAATGTGATGGGAAGTTCTGTTTTTCTTTTTTCCCTGCCTCAGCTTTTCTGTTTTTCTGACAGTCCATTTACGACTTGTCTGTCTTGACACATGGTCCAGCCCTCCATGTGGTAAGTTATTAGCCATGAACCTTATAAACACCACTGGAAGAAAAACCATTTAATTACCCATGACCAACAGTAACCATCAGTATTTCAATGATATCGGACTTCTAACAGCAAGAGCTGATCTAAATTGAATCACATTTGGTTTGCTCTTTTGGAATAACTTTTACAGTTACTTTTGCATGCCTGAGTGTAGCTGTGACCTGAAAGTATTGCTCTTTCTCTCTCTGCTTGAACTTCACGATTTTAGCTCATGGGACATCAAAGAAGCCTGTTCTTCTAGTACTGTATCCCTCTTGACATCATATTCTTTGTATTAGCATCTCCCAGCAGACTGTGGGCAGTAGAGCTGGTTGGTCTGAGGTTCTGAGGCACAATTGGTTGGGTTAATCTGGACTGTTGGTCAGTGTACAGCAGAAAAACGCAATCTGAAGAAATGAGCATGGCTTTTTCCACAAAAAGCTGACTGCAGCTTATACCACTTATGTTGATCAGCTAGTTTTCAGATTTGTTTTTTTGTCCATTTCAGGTACATTTCACTTCATATTTGTAAAACTGAAGATACAGTGTTTGAGCCTTGTAGAAATCTTACGATTTGTGCATGTTTTGTAGCACACACTACATTTTCAGTCAAATAGTCGTTTGAAAAATGAACTAGAGTTAGTTTTACAGATGAACAGAATGTTTTGAATTGGAAGGGACCCATAAGGATCATAAAGTCCAACTCTTAAGTAAATGGCCTGTACAGGCGTTGAATGCACAACCTTGCTGTTATTAACGCCATACTCTAACCAGCTAAGCTAATTTCAGGGTATTGTATTAGTTTAAACATTACTGCATTATTTAATTTTAAAAAATATAATATTTCTATTTTATTTAAAATATCATATCATAAAATAACATACAGTGTAAATATTTGACTTATCACATGTATTGCAGTGTGTTGCTATAACTCACTAATTGAAAACAAATCTGGTCTGGAACATTATTTGGATATTAACAATGTAATGATGACATGACTTACAGATTTCATGAAAAACTATATTAGTCTATGTATATTTAATGAAGTATGCTGTATTTTTCTTAGTATGAAAATCTCTTTATGGATGGACTATAAATCAAAAGCTAAGTTAGAGTCTTGAAATACAACAGCCATATGTTGCCATGGTACTGTAAGTCAAGATAAATGTTAAAGATAATAATGGATATGCATAATAAGGTGTAGCAAAACTGAACGAAGAACCTAATAGATTATTGAATCCCCAATGATTTTTACCACTTCTTCAACACTATTTTAAAATAGCACAGCTTGGTTATAATATCAATTTTGCTTCTGGTATCCAGTAATTCTCATTTTAGGAGTGTGATTAATGCTGCATACACAGAGAGAGCTAATGAATTTCTAATAGTGTAATTTTTGTCCATGTCAGCTAATCACATGCTCAGATTTTTTTTTTTAAATTTTATTTAAGGTGCAGTTGGTTAAGGAAATCATGCTAGTCTCAGGCACACAATATCACTGATGATATTTCTCATTGGTCTAATTGTGTATGATAACATTTTCATGTCATTAAAGTATAAATTCTGTCTCATCCCATGTATGGTAGCAAAAACCAGTTTTGATCAGCAAGTTCCATTTTTCCAATCTTTTTTGTAGAGAAATCTTTTATGTATGTTTTTTGTATTTTGTTTTTGGCATTTGATCTATGCTAATATCTGCTTATCATTTAAAGAGGGTAAAATGCTCTCTAATTAGCTGGTTGGTAAAATTTTGGTACTTTGGCTTTCTGTGTTGTTGTTAGCCATGCATAAAATGCTTTCCTATTGATCAGTGTAGAATAGCCAGGGTTTAAACAGCTGACATCTGCTTACTTTAAAAAAAGAAAAAGAAAACAGAATAACAAACCATTTCAGCCTAATCTACCTCAAATGTGTGCATGTAAATGGGGGTCCATCTATTGACCTGCATTCTTTTCAGTTGTGGATTGGTCCACACGGTTTATGAAACCAGGAGGGCTGATTTGAAATGCAGATGTCGAGACAGTGAACTACACCCTCCCCTTTTTCCTTTGCTGTATCTGTCAGGGTGAAAAATGGCTTGCACAAGGGTCAGTCACCCATACTCACTTAATTACTTTGCTTGGACCTACAGAACTGTCACAAGCTGTGGTGGATGCAGGCGCTGTTCCTCTTTTAGTGCTCTGTATCCAGGAGCCAGAAATTGCTTTGAAAAGGATTGCTGCTTCAACTCTCAGTGATATTTCAAAGCATTCTCCAGAGTTAGCACAGACAGTAGTGGATGCACGAGCTATCGCTCCCTTAGCTCAGATGATCCCGAACCCTGATGCTAAACTGAAGGTACATTTAAATTTTTTTTAATCTCCATTATACCAGTCATTACTTAATATTGAATCAAAGACACGGATGTGCGTATTTATTTAGAAGCTCTTGGTTTGGGTGTTAACAAAATGTAACCATGTAGTTAGTGACAAAGAGTTCTGAACATATTTACAAATTTAGCTACTGGATATAAACTGCAGCTCTGTGAGGAACAGCTAAACTAATCTTTAAAGTGAATAGTATGGGTTTTTTTAAAGAAACGTATATTAAGAATGCAACAGATACTTTTAATAGATAAAATTTGCACATTTCAGTTGCAAAAAAGGTTTTGCATACTAAAGATTGTATGATAAGCCGGTTAATAGTGAACGTATTATTATATTTTAGAATGTACTATCTGATGTGAATATCTGTTGTCAAAGGTCTAATCTTTTGAGTTTAATTGACAAAAAAATTGTTTCTTATTATAAATTTTCTGCCTTACTCTAACAAACAGAGGACAACATAAAAATGTCACAAAAATTTCTTAATATAAGATCTGACAGATCCACCTTATGCAAATAAAGATACTTTCTATAGATTTTACTAAATTTTAAATTGCAGTTTTAAGTGGTGTGTGTATATATATATTTCTTTTTTAATGCATACAAGCTTGAATGGGATAAAACAAAAGAGAAACTTTTATTCAGGAACCAGTGAATGTTCTGTGCCATTATATTTGTGCATGAATTGAGTCAGTGAATTGTAAAATAGCTGTAATTGTTTTCTCTATCCTGCTTTGTTTTCCTTGATGCAATAGATTTTTGTGGGCAGGGGGAGTGTGTGTTGTGGGATGTTTGTATACTATTGATTTTATAACAATTTTTATTTACTAGCGTCAGGTGCTTTCAGCTCTAAGCCAAATAGCAAAGCATTCAGTGAATCTTGCAGAGTTGGTGGTTGAAGCAGAAATTTTCCCAGTTGTGCTCACATGCCTGAAGGACTCAGATGAATATGTCAAGAAAAATGGTGCAACTTTAATTAGAGAGATAGCAAAGCATACGCCTGAGGTAAAACCTTGAAAATGCAAATACAAGGTCATATCATTAGATTTTACACTTTAAATAAAATACAGGATTATTCTGTCATTTGCTTTTCGAAAGGGAGGGCAAAGAGCTGTTTGGCATGTTCATTGGAAAATATGGAAATGCTTGCTGATATTATGAGATGTGTATTGAATATGAATTGGGTTAGGAAACTGGGAATCATAAAATGTATACCTAGCTACTTCATTCCATGAGATATCAGCATAGAGAGGTAGTTCTTGGCTGACAGTACTGTCAGTCCTAGATATTAAAAATATTATGAGAAAAGCCTCACAGAAGTCATGATACCAGCTAATAAATTGCAAGATCATCCTATAACAATAATAGATGGTGTGTGTCTTTTTAAAAATCTTCAGGGGTGCTGGGATCACATTTTAATTATTTTTCCAATGACAGCAAAGGTCAAAAATTCTTTTATTTATTATTAACCTGAATGTAACTTGAGTTTGTAATTTGATTTTGAGCATTTACAGTGTTTTTGCCCATAGGAAGCTGGGGATGTTTGGCAAAGTCAATACAAAATAATTAGGAAAACCATATAATTATAACTATGTTAATCTGCCAGACCACAGAGATAATTAAAAGGCTCTAAATATGACTTTGGAATGAAATATAAGCCATGTATTTGTGGAACACACTAATGCTGAGCATAGTCATTTCAAAATCATGATAACAACAGAGAAGCGTTTAAACATGAATGTTGTGAAGTTTCTTCAGCTTGCCACTCTTTAAACTGGTGATAAAAGTTTACAGCCTTGGCACATTTCCTGCTTGCTTTCTGTACCTCATGGGCGATGCAACTTCACTTCTTCAAAAAGTGAAGAAATTATCATTATCAAAGGGGGGCCCTAGAGTCAGAAGCCAGAGACCAAACTCAGAACTGCAGGTAAAGTCAGAAGAGCTGCTAGCACCAGATCCTCCATGCAAGAGGAACTGGCCATGCCAGCAGCTCTCCAAAGGAGCAGTAGGAAGTATCTTGGGGACTCCCAATGGGAAGTCACAATCCGTGTCTGACTTCAGAGTGACAGAGATGTGCATGTCTGAGCAACTCTATTCAAGCAGCACAGGTTGCAGTGGAGACAGGCTGGCAAGTGATATTTCTAGAGGACTTGGCTGTGTCATTTGAGACTTGGATCTCGGCTCTCCATCTGCATATGCAGTAAAATTCATGTGAAAGGTCAGCATCAGAGGGACTTAGAGCAAGGGCTGAGGGACACGGCAGGAGCTCTGCACATCCAGGTGCACATGGGTGTGTACATGGCTCACACAGGACTTGGTTGCCACTGGCTGTAGCTCACGATCACGTGAAGAGATTTTCCTAAGTAATAACATAAAATTTCGTCTGGCTGTTTCATGAAGAAAACAATCCCCCTTTAAAGGCTCTAAGGCAAAGGTGGATTTCATATTTACAGGAATCAGCTGGACTGGAAATTCATATGTCTCAGTTTTGTTCATTTAATTTTGACTTTTAATAACATGTTCCTTTTGGTTTAGAATCTGTAGGAGAAATGGCATATACCTAAAAATGTGAAAGAAAATATAATATGAAATAATTTTAATTTCTATGCATTATTATATATATCATACATATTCTACTGCTGTCCCTTAAGTGATGTAAGAAGTTTCCTTTTGAAGAAAACCCATTGTTGCATAGCTTGATTATCATTTATAAGCAAGGCTATGTAATTTGGCATTCTGGGGCAGACTCCATTGCCCATCAAGTGTGTTCCCTGGACACTTCCCTCAGAGCATGCTAACGTAGCAGAATGGTGCAGCCCAGGTTGGTTTTGCGCATCCAGAACAGTTGTCCTTGGCTTCAAGCCTCAGCGTGAGGATCCACAAAGCATTTTGTGCTATAGAGGTAATTTAGAATACAGGTGAGAGGAGAAATGGGCCTTTCCATCTGTCAGTGCACAGAACATAAGATGTTAGCTTAGAAACAGTATCTGACTCAGTAGGTGCATCTTCAATATAATTTGTGTGATAGACTGTCGTTTGAACATTTCTCTGGTGCATGATGGTGGAGTTGAGAATATGTCATTCCATGCTATACAGCATCAAAAATTCAGAACTCTGATTTCCTTGCACTGAAGTAAATCAAAAACCATAGCAAATTAGCTTCATTCCTGAAAACTTCATGGTGCACTTAGTTCCCAACAGTCTGTATGATACATCACTCTTATTCCAGCTTTATTTTGTAAATCAGGAGCAATACATTAAAAGACTTCTCTGATGTAGTACTTTATGCCTGTTGATACTTCACAGTATCTGATCTCTTCTGTTTATCTTTTCAGCTTTCACAGGTTGTAGTAAATTTAGGCGGAGTTGCTGCTGTGATTGATTGTATTGACAGCTCCAGAGGGACTGTCAGACTGCCTGGCATCATGACACTTGGTTATGTGGCAGCTCATTCGGAGGACCTGTCAATGGCAGTGATTGTCTCCAAGGTTAGCTATCACTCTGTTGTCTTCGTATAGTTCTTCAGCAGTATTATTGGGTACAGATACAAATTAACATAGGCAGAGAGTGTATTTTGTGACAGGATTATATACTTGCTCTCGATGAATGCGCTTTCTCCAAGTATTGCTGCTTGCTATGACTGAAATTATGTGGTAACCTGATAAAAGGGTGTCTTTATGGTGTTGAACCTTTTACAAAATATCCTGGATTTAATTGGTATTACAGTGCATGACTTCTCTGTGTTGCAATTGCACGGATACAGAAAATAAGTCACTGAATTTCTATAGTCTGCTTCCTTGTAAAATAAGTATTTGTGGCTACATCAAAAGCTTCTTTGAAACAACTATGTTTAGTGGCATGTTCTTCATTGTGCTAGCATGACTCTGCTAGTACTGCTTGAGTATCTTGCAACAGCAGTCTTCAGACTTGAAAAGACCTCCATTTCCAATGTAGTATTGTTTAATTCATATGTGCAAGTGACATTTCAAATGAGTAAAGTTATACATTTTCAGGTTTAAATAAATTCTGCTGGACAATAATACAGAAGAGGGAGAATTTGCAATGTTTGCAATAGGTGAAATGAGTGCCTGGCACAGTAGTCTGATGTGAATAAAGCTAACTAATGACAGAAGGCAGGGAACATTTTCAGTAACATTTTTGATCCATTTTCACACCCTGTCAGTCATTTAAAATATACTGTATGAGTGGAAACAACAAAACAGTATAAACAGAGGAACGGAAATGTCTTCCAGTCCAAATGCAAGTCAAAAAAAGAAAGTTGCTACAATGTAACATATAGTATGCAGGGAAATTAGCAGTGATAAAAAAAATGCTCTTCTGTATTTTAAAACTAGAGAAATAGACACTTTTTTCTTGCCCTCTCTGGAGGCCCTTCTTCTCTGGATGTGTCTGTCTTTCTACTTTCAGGGATGCCTAGAGCAAATATGCTTCTGTTGTGGAGTGCTTGACATTATGTGGGATGAAACCAGAATGGAGTTCTGGAGGAAGCCCCTAAGTGTTAAATTTTTGAAGAGTAATAATGATTCCTATCATAACTGAATGGAACTGCAGTAAGAGCTGTTGTAGGGATCTGGGCAAACTTTGATGAAATTAAATATGTTAATGAATGATCCGCAAAATAAATAATAATAAACCCGAAACCCATTAACAAAAACTGCTTCAGAGGAAACTAAGTTTGTGGAGTGGTACATAGTGCTGAGGACAGGGCTTGGTAAACTGGAACCATTTAAAAGAAATGCACTCTGGCATAACCATATGCAGTTACACACTGATGATGTTAATGATGTAAAGTGATAACTCCATTCCATGGTACTGTAACCTGGAAAGGATGAATTTTGAACAATGATTTTTGGAATCATACTGGACAAACTCTTCATTGTGGTCTTCTGCTGTAGTGCACTGGCAAAAAAACCCACAACAATTTAGTCATTTGTGCTGTGAAAGAGTAGAAGATGAAGACAAGTTAATCTATCTGTAGTAGTAATATATGCAGTTCCACTGTCTCTATTTGAAAATGATCTTGGGAAAAAAAAAGCAAAAAACCAAAGCAGAAAACTGTGCAAAGAAGACTAAAAAAGGATTCATGGGATGGAGAAAAAGATTTTGGGAATAGAGGTTTAGTAACCTTGCCTTACCTAGAGTAGCATGAAATGTTTCCTGTTGGAGTGTTTTGGCATAAAATACCAACTACTAAGTAATTGTGAAGAAAATATAAAAACTGTGACCCTGAACCAGAACAACTTTAGTAACAGCTGGATGTGAGATCTCCATCTCTTGATGTCTGCAACTCAAGAGTTGAAACCTTTCTGGAAGTGATTGGATGAGTCAAACATGAACTACTGGACTCAAGAAGAGGTTGATAAGTTGAAATTTTATGCTGTGGATAATAAAAAAGAAAGACTCAGTGATTGAGCCCTTCTGATCTTAAACTGATTTCATAGAATCATAAACACTCAAATTCTTTTATTTTCAGTCTGAGAAAATCTGCAACCTTTACTCAGTACAGCCTGAATTATATTATGTATTCTTTTTATACCTTAAATTTGCATGTTTGTTCAAACTGCCTTCTGACTTAGAACATTGAATCTGTTTAACGATATTTATTAAGATTTATTAAAAATTCTTGCTAATCATGATGATGTAAAAATATGACACCACTAGCATGCATTCTCTTACAGCTTTTTTTAGAAGAAAAGTGTAAATAGAGAAACATTTTCTAACTATCTGTATCTGTTTTGCATTGTCATTCCCTGGTCTACATTTGTCAAGGTTGTGCTTTTGATTAATGCTACAGGGAATACCACCACTGTGTGTCAGCTTGATAGAAGAACATGAAGATCATATTAAGGCAGCAGCTGCTTGGGCCTTGGGACAGATTGGAAGACATAGTGCTGAGCATGCACGTCATGTTGCAGTAGCAAACGTGTTGCCCACAATGCTTGATATCTATATGGACCCACGCAGCTCAGAGGATCTTAAAATGAAAGCAAGTATTTTTGTAGTATTTGCAGTATGGTATATTAATTATAATCAAGAGGTTTAAGTGCTAAAATGACTAAATTATATGTGTTCTTACTGATGCTCATTGAGTCACAGCTTTCCTGGGTGCAGGGTGTCTGAAGGCTGTGTCGTTTATTGGGGGACTGGCTGGTCCTAATGCGTGTGCATATGGTGTATACCAAATCATATGCTACAGCCACCGCAGTCTAATCCTTATTTTCTGCCCAGTTTAGATCAGAGTTGCATAGACCCATAAATGCTGTAATTTCGTGTGACTCATTTCTAATTACCTGCTTCTTTTTTTGCAAGTATAAGCTCTTGTAGAAAATATTACAGTCCTTGTAGTAATTTTGCTTACATTTTTATTATTATAATAAAACTGTAACAGCTAATCAAGGCTCTGCTCTTTAAAACATACAACTGCTCATGTTTTGGGCAGTTTTTCCTTGTAGAGGAAAAAGAGTAGAGTTGCAGTTTAGTGAAGTGTATTTTTGAGCAACAGTAAGTGAACCAACTGAAGAGTATAATAGAGCAGGATATGATCTTCTATGTTGCACTATGCTTCTATACATTCCACTGAAATACCACGTTCCGGATCTGTAAAGTAACTTTTATATAGTAATTTCCAGTGGTCCCAAAATTATTGAAGCCAAATTAGCTGTATCTGTAATCCTGACCAAGAAGGTCACTACTGCTTGTAGCAGTCAATATTGAGTTTGTTTTCAGAAATATATACCAATGCACAATTGTTTCACTTTCTCTTTTCCTTGCTGCCTGGACAGTACTGCACTTTGCTATCCCAGACCAGCAGCCTCTCCTAGTAAGCCACTTCTAAAATACAATCTTTTAAAATGTGTTTTGATTTAACTTTCTTATTAGAGTACTTCAATTTACCTAAAGGGTCTACTCCAGCTTTCATTATAGTCAAAGGAAAATTGCCATTACTTGGACTGTAGATAACATAATAAGAATATGATGCACTGTAGGTTTTGAGGTTTAATAAATCTAAGTAGAAAATTGATTCTTCATTAAGTGACCTGATACATATCATAGTTTCTATTCAGAAATTGCTCATTGAAAATTCTGATCAATTTGCTTTCTTGATCAGACTTCAGTGATATATATGAATTCTTGTTGTTTTCATTGATGTCTTACTTGAGAAAATTTATTTTGCATTTCAATAGACTAAGAAAGCTTTAAAGATCATTCTTCAGAAATGCACCTATCTTCCAGCACTTGAACCTTTGCTTCATGAGGCCCCTCCCAGTATTTTGAAGCATATTATTGGGCAGTTTAGTAAGGTAAGAAAAAGCTCTGCTTGATAAGTAATATGTTAATTGTTTCCCATTTAGCAAGGAAGCTATCTTTCCAAAGAAGAAGTTGCTCTAAAGGTGTCAGTTGTTTTCTCAGGATCCTCAAGTATCCCCTTCAAAAGCAGTTTGGATCCTGTTCTTTTGTCTGATACAGCTGGATACTGTTTCATTTGGAATCTGCCATAATTCATCCTAAAGCTGGGAAAACAGTTACTTATAAGCAAGGTGTTTTTTTCTTTCTTCCCTCTTGAGATTAAGTGGAATATTAACTCATGTGCAAATATTTTCGTTGAGCCAATGTATCACATAAATCCCAGTCACATCTGTTTTAGATAAAGTACAAGCTGTCTGTACAGGAGTGACTTAAGTTAGGTATTTTACAATAATATAAAGGCTTCACTCCTTTTATCCTGATTAATTTTCAGGCTCAAATAGGTGTAAAAATTTCAAATCTTTTCTCATCCCTCTCAACATTTTGGAAGTTAGTAGTTAATTACATTGTTGATTTGAACTCAGTGTGTAAAAGTGATACAGTTTAATAAAAATATTTCAGATTTGTAAGTAATTGTTAACTAATTGGTAGGTTTGCAGTGTCTGTCATGTTCAGCACATGTTGGGAATCTTGTTCAACTATAGACTATGTTTTGTGCAATGCTCTGCAGTGTAACCTGTTGGTAGGGTGTACCAAGCTCTTCTGTTGGTGAGATGTTCTTTCTGGAAATGGCCAACACTCTTGATACTCAGTTCTGATTGTGACAGATCTGGAAGCATTGCTGTTGGCGGTGCAGATTTCTGATTACATTGCCACAGTTTAATTTGTCCTGTCTTTTGCTAAGTCTGTACAAAGACTGGAGATTTGCACAGAATCCAGTCCCTTTTGCTTTTCCATGCTGACTGGAGCTATTAATGTTGGAGCTATTAATGAATCAAGTGCATAGCAATTTGTTATCCAGTGTATATTTGAACATTGCTTGTTATTCAGATGGTTTTGTGCCCTTCACACCAGCTGATGTTTTGTTTAGTTTAATTTTTCTCCTTTGCCTATACGTTATTAAACTGTACTTGTCTGGCATTTGCTCTTCTGAAGTATGCTTTTAAAATTAAGTTCTCTGTAGTAAAAGCATTTTTGTCTCTGGTACCATAGCTTGGGAATTTCCTACTCTTAGAGGTGTGGTCTATTACTTCTGTGGGCTTGTTAATAGCACAGTAAAAGCCTTATTTCCAAGCTGTGCTTCAAAGTGGGGTGCTGTTTGTTTTTCCTGCTGGACTGTGCATTTTAAAATTAGTGTTTTCTGGGTTTGTGCAATTCTGTGTTATCTCAGGTTGGACTGGGGAGAAGGGACTGTGTCTCAGAGTTGCTCTCTGTCTTTAGCGCCCCTTCCAAGAGAGTTTTCTGCTGTCTTATCCAGCCTGGAAGTCACAGTGCGGAGGAGGAAGGCAGGGAAAGGGCCATATCCTGTCTCCTTGCTAGTTCCTCCGTGGCAGTTCTTGTTGTGGGAGATATGTGAAAACAGACGTCTGTTCAGCTCCCACAACGAAAAGATCACAGTTGTTCCTGACACTTCTGCGGAGCATATAATAGAAAGAAGTCTCTGTGCTCTCCTGCTCTTTCTTTACCTGTCTGTTGATTTTGTACAGCCTAGAGGGACTGCAGAAATCAAGGTTGTTTGTCTGTATGCATGGAAGAAATCTTGTTCTTTTCCTTCATCCTTTTAGGCAATCCCTTCCTCATTTGGGGCTCTTGTTTTACACTGAAATACAGTCAAATCTATGGCTTAATGTCTGAGCAGTGTGCAAGCTTACAAAATGCTTTTGCCCTCGTAATTTGTAACTCTCAGAGTTTGGTTTTAAACCCATCTGTTTTTGCTGTAGATGCAGCTGACATCTTGCATTATGTTTCTGTCTTTTTCTCTTTCCTTTTTTTTTTATTTTTTATTTTTAATAATATTGCAGCCCTATGGGCCTATGGACTACACGCTGTCATTCTCCCTCGCCTGGCCCAGCCCCCACCTCCCTCCCTTCATCCCTCCCTCTCTCCCTCCCTCCTTCCAGTCCTCTGGACAGAGCTGCGTATTGGCATCACTCAGGGAGCACAGAATGTTATTGTCTGATCATTTCTGCTTCTCATCCCCTTTGGCTGCAGAAACTTCACGTTTTTGCTTTGTGTGTGTGTTTGTAAAAGGCTTCCATGGCTACACAGTGTGTTAAAGGATTTTAATATCTAGGAATTTAATAGTAGTCTGTAATGCTTCAAGGCTGTATTGTTCACTTGCAACAATTCTCAGTATTGTTTTCATGCAGTAATCCATACTAGATCATTATAATGATATAAAATTTGGCTCTACAATTAAACTGTGGGAATTGACATAAAAGACCTGAATAACTTGGTTTAAGTGGAACAGATGATGTTGTTATTCCATGGAAGTGGTCTGTTTTTATTATCTATTTATTCTCCACCATCTTATTGTCTCTGTAGAAATAATTCAAGAAATATTATTTATGTAAGGATAAATACTAAATTCATTATTTTATATATGTTATGTATTAAAGTACACATTAAATTATGTTGTAATCATAAAGGGTTGGTTTATGGGGGTTTTTTCCCTATACAACTGGGTGTTATAATACAGTAGTCATTACAGATGTTGTTTCTCTGATTTTCCATTTTATCTATCCTCTGAATTAAAAACAGATAAGCAATATTTGAGCCTAGTGGCATACAGATTCATTCAAAATAATTTTTTTTATGTACTATTCTGTGTGTAGGTATTACCACATGACAGTAAAGCACGTCGTCTCTTTGTAACAACTGGTGGACTTAAAAAGATTCAAGAAATAAAAGCAGAACCTGGGTCAATTCTTCAGGAATATATCCACACTATTAACAATTGCTATCCAGAGGAAATAGTAAGGTATGGAAAATTAAATTAAAAGAATTCCTACTTAAAACATTGTTAGATGTTTTTCACAGGAACAACACAAAGGAAGGATTTAAAATAGTAATTTAACTCCTATGTGAATTTTGGTTTTAATAAAACCAAAGCGTAACATTTGGTTAATTGCCCCAGTGGTTGCACAACCTCTGGACACATACATTAGAACACTTTCTCTTTTTGTATTTGGTATAAAATTTCTTTGTCTGTAAACAAAGCCCAAATAATCAGGCTCTTGCAGAAAAGTGTGAAGAAAAGTCAGTCCTGCACTGCCCAGTTGGACTCTGAGTCTTCAGTACAACCACTCATATTTATGAATGCCTGTGGGAAATTTAGTTTATTTTGGTAACTTATTTATGTATTACTTAGGTCCAAAATACAGGTATTGGTGAACCTTTGGTTGCATACTTGACTTTCCTAATAGTGTGTCTGAACTAGTGTATTCAGAGGCTCCTTTGAAACTTCCTCTGATGTACAGAGGGTCCAGAGGCTCTCCTGCACAGTTGGTCTGCCCACAGCTGCCCTTCCTCCCTGAGCCTCATCACGAGGCTTAAGTGTTATATAAAAGGACCATACACCAGCTGTCTGCACCAAGTTGAACTTTGCCCTTAATGAATACAGAAACACTATTAAATAGCTTACAGTCAAAATGTCACCATCCTAAATTGTAATAATGAGAGAAATGCCCTCCTAGATTCTAGAGATCCATTTACCAGTCCTTCACTCCATCAACACATCAGAAGGATGTTGTACTCGTGTACTCCCTCTACAGGCTCTGAAAATCTGCATCATCAATTTTAATTATAGCAGCAGAGTTCTTCAGCTAATAGGAGCTAGAGACTAAGCCACATAAAATGAAGCCCTGTTTGTCTCCACAAGGAAAAGCCAGTGGCTGTCAAATGGGTAAAAGCAAAGTCATAAAGAAATTTTATTCTGCAGCTAGTACTTCAGAGGGAAAGAGGACATTTGCTTATGCTTTTCTGGATATTATTAATGTTTCTTTGTTATAGCTATTTTTCCCCTGTAAGTAAAAAAGGTTACTCATCTAGCCTGGGATGTAATAAAGAAAAAGGCCCCTTTGAGCATCTCCTGCTTGCCTGTCTGTGCTGCTGCCTGATGTTGGTTATGCTGCCTGAGGCACAGCAGCTGTGATAGAATCCAGCTCTGGGTTTGTCCTGGACACTTGTTATTTTAGGCAGTTTGCAGACTGAATACAGTAGTGCATGGGAAGTCGGCTTTTATATGAGGTTTAAAAAAAGTTAAATTATGCAGAAATTATCCAGAAAACGAAAATACAATGTTAATAGATCTTCCATTAAGGGAAAACATTGGGCATTTTTTTGGAGCATATTTTAGGCCCATATTACATGGAGGCGTGTTCCTCTCTCTTTATAGTTGAAGCTTTCAGGGCTCAGCGGTGGCAATTTACATTTCTGCTAAGCCAGAAATATACTGAGATGTATGTTTTTAGAATAATACAGTATTAAATTTCAGATACTCTTAATCTGGAAAGCAAGAACTAAATGCAGCTTTGATGCTTGCATATTGGATACATGTAGTTGGTCCATTGTGGAAAACCAGCTGAATGACAGCAGGTCAATAATGGCATGATAGACTCCTGCTCTAATGAAAACCTACTGGATAATGTCCATCCTTGAGTGGCATTAGAGACAGAAGGTCACTGTGACAAATTTTTTTTGTTCCAGAATCAGTGTCTCTCACATGGATGTAGACTTCACATGGGTTTTGGGGTGTGTGCTTATGTCTGATGAACAGCAGCAGACTATTGTCATTTGGTAGCCCACAGTTCTGTGTAAACTCATGCTTTTTTATTAAAGGCCATAATTTCAAAAGAAGCCAACATCTACATTTCTTAGTAGGCGGGTGAAGCTGAACCTATCTGAAATGTAGCTACTTACCTACATGCCCTAAAAGAAGCTAAATATATTTTAAAAAACCTGACTTCCAAGTATAAATGGTAATTTAAGTTGAAAAGCAGGTTCTTAAAACATTTTAAGGGAGTAACTGTAGAATTCCTTGACTGGTATTTAATGCTAGGAATTTTTTCTGATCAGTAGAAATATGCATAGTTTCATTACTTTGCACAGAACATGCTTTGTAGTCTAACACACAAACAAAATGTTTCTCTTTCAGGTATTATTCCCCTGGATATTCTGAGATACTTCTGGAAAGGGTGGAAAATTACCAACCAGTTTTATAAACTTCAGTGTTTTATTAGAGCTGCATTTCACATTTATGCCTCTATGACTGTAATACAAATACAGCTGTTGAAAGCCTTGCTTGATTCTCAAATCTCTTTCTACTGTTTGAACTACTGAAAAAGCTCAGCAATTCCAGCAAGCTATATTTTGTTCTTTATGAACTTGTTTGTTAAGTTTTTGTTCCTTTTTGTTTTTCTTTAACGTTTCTACCAGATATTGCCACATATATGAATGGAATTTCATGCTGGGGTGATGATTTATCACAGAAGCGTTTTTAGAATCAGTCATTTCCTTTTCCTTCCACAAGAAAGGTTTGCTATTATCTCATTCAAATTTTAGCCTTCTCAGTACTATTACCATTTTCCCCTTTTGCCTTTGCATATTGTTTAAAGCTTCCCAAGCTTGATGAGGGGAAAAAAGCTGGCCCCTGTGCTTTTTCTAATTATGGAATTCTTTCTGCACTGATATATCTTCTACTGCTGCCTTTGGGGAAGTGTAGCGATTTTACATCTCCAAACATGTTAGTAGCAGCTAAATAAAGAAATAATCAGATCTGAAGATGATACAGGGGCTGAATTCTGCATGATATGAGTGTGGTAATCCTGGCCTGGTAGATAATGCATCTTCCGCAAAAGTCCTCCTAATTAAGGCAGGATTCACTGTGGCGGAAAGGAGCAATACACTGTTTGGCCTGTGCATTGTTGTTCCTCTTGAGAAGGACAGAGTGAACTTAGAACTTCCGTGGACACAAAGGGAAGGACCCTGGGAGCTTTGGCTCCATGGTGGTCAGCAGCACATTTGTGTGGCCTGGAAGAGAGGAGATTTACTTGGCTGCAGGAACACTGTTAGCAAAGTTCTGAGTACATTCAGAGGAAATTTGAGGACACTTAGGTCCTACTGATTGGAGGGAGGGTACTAAGGTGGCTTAGGACCTACCTTCAAGAGCTGAAATAGTTGCAGAGTTGAGTTGAAACACATTTGGAACTTAAGTCTTGAAGCTGCAGATCACATTGACGTAGAGGTATGAGCTCTTTCCCATTTGTAGAACATCCTGAAACTATTTTTGCCTTCTTGTGGAGAGTGAAAACACGTTTACATTCTGCTTACTCCTCTGGTGTATGGCACAGCAAACAACTGTCATTTACCATTTTTTGTTCTAACCATTCTTCTTTTTCTCATATGCTGCAGTTTTTGGGGTGGGGGGGAAGTGAGAAGTGGGTGTTTCTTTTTTTTTCCCCCCAAAGACTACTAAACATTGTTTTTGGAATGGGATATCAAAATACTGGCAGCCACAGGGAAAGGCAATATTTGAAAACCTCTATAGGCAAGAAACTTGCCTGCTTTCTTAAACATGTAACCAAATGGGTTTATAAAAGGATAGTCTCATCTATTGCTTGTAAAGCAGGAGTAAAGACTGATTGCAGTTGGAAATTATTTAGAATGGCTTTTCTTTGCCAAATTCCAAATGACTTTTTAAAAATTCCTGTCAGCTTATTTTTCAACAGTTCACAGAAACATTGGTGGGCTATCCTGTGTAAAAATTTATTCTTACAGCAGGCTGTGCTCCTGCTGTGAAGTACTTGGTGCTGTCAGGTTCTGCTTTTCAGGAGGAACAGGGGATGCACAGTACCTTACAGTATGGAGACTAAGACAGAAACTGTTGGTGTCATGAATGTTGGTATAGAATCCACACCAGCTGGATTCTTTCCTTAGCCCACAACTAAGTGAAAAATCCTTGGAACTGACTTGCTTCTACCAAATGCTTTTTTTGTTTTGGTGTTTATATTCTGACATGAATGCTAGGACACTAGTGGAACAACTTTGGGACGGACTCTTAACAAGATTGTTGTTGTAATATTCAGTAATTTTCTCACACGCATTATGGGTATTTAAACATCAAATCTTGATTTTTACAATCTCTGAAACAAAATGTAGTGGAAGGGCTTCAAAACAGTCTCGAAGGGTCTGAAGCCTCTATTTTCCCTAACAGAGCCAAAGTGGTGCAGAGGGCTGTGTGCAGATGGGAGGCAGCAGAGGCATGGAGCTGTGTGTCCCCATAGCTGCCTCGTGTGCTTGGGAGCACACCCACACCACACAATGCTAATGTATATGTTTTGTGCAGAGAGAGCAAAGAGGCTTCAGTCCCCTGACAAATGTGCTCCTGCTGTGTCCCACTGTGCTACACTGTAAGGATTCCACAGGGTTAAATTTCAATGCCTAAACAATTTGTTCACAGTCTTTTCACAGTCTTTTTCTGATTCCTGACAAAGGAAATGATTGCACAAGGCAAACCTTCAAAGCGATCTGATTGTGTAGAGCACAATCTAAATCAGACCTAGCATAAATACATCTTTACATCGGCTGGGCAGCTCTGGCCTAGGCCAGTGGCTGTTTGGCCTCTTGTCGCAGGACTCCTGGATGATGCCACGTCCTGTTAGGCTGTGGCCATGCAAAGTCCTCTCCCATGTAGTTTGAGACCCCTGCAGTTGTTCTTTGCTGGCAGGCTGCTTCCCTGCCTTGCACAAACACCTTGTGCCTGGAGGCTTCCCAGGAGGTACATGTCTGCACAAGACAGATCTAGCCCTTTACAGCAGAATTATTGCTAATTTGTATTTTACTAATGTAACTATGGCAAGAGTTGCTTTTTTCTCTGTAGTGTTTCACAAGGTGTTTCTGCAGTGTTTCTATTCCATCCTCTCATCCAGTTTAAGTCATCATCTAAAACTATATTAATGTTTGTAATAGCTACTCTGGCAGGCTTCAAGTGTGTATCATTTGTCTCAATTTCATATAATAAAATGTAGATTTGCATTTTAATTCATTCAAATGCTGTTTTCATGTGAGTGTGTGACTGTGGTGCTAGAGAAGATGAACAACAGGCTCATTTTGCAGCTTGTCTCGGCTTACCACTCAATGGTGCCTGCTTCGGAGCTTAGGACATACAGGCATTTCAAGTAAGAGTCCCTCTCACAGAGGTGGCTTATTAAGACACACAAAGAAAATTAAGCCAGTGCTTTGGCAGAAATAAATGTAAGCCCTTAAATCATTTTGCATATTGCTTTGACTGCAGTATTGGGACTTTTCAACTCAAGTCTCTAAAGATCTTCTCTGGGGGCCCGAGCCATGATTTTTGTCTACGTTACTACAGTTATTATTACATCTACAGATGTAAACCAGGGCCTTGAAAGAACATGTGGATGTGTAGAACTTTTACCATATTTCATTCAGCAGATGGATTAACTGGCCCACAAAAGCTCCATTCTTTATCTGAATGACTGGAAACCTAGAGGATCTGAAAAGGGGAAATTCAAGGAGTTCAACTCTTGTGCATGTAATATGTTCTGCATGTCCAGAGGGATTTACCGTGGGATTGCTTTGTCTCATCTGAAGTGATCAATCTGCTGGAGATCTGCAACTTAACAAACAAATGAACAAAATGTTGAAGGAGTTGAATGGAACTGGTGGAGGAAATTAATCTCATTTTGTGAAGCAAAGCATAAAGTTACTGTAATTAGGAAGTGGATGGAGTGTGAGTAGATCTTCAAGTGTTCTTGATTTGGTCTAGGGGGTTGTGAATTAGCTTGGTCAAAGGGCAGATTGAGGCAGGGAAAATGCCATGGGATGCCTTCAGCTTTATTATAAATTGGAGTCCTCTGATTTCTGCGTATGTAGGAGTGGCAGACTATTGTCTCACCATGCGAGGAATCTCTGAAAGCATGCTTGTCTCAGTCTCTTCCTTAATGGCTTCTTGGTTTCCAGTATCTTGGTTGTTGGAATTTTAGATCCCTGTTCATGACCAAGGGGGAAAGGAAATATGGAGTCGAATGGGTTTGCAAAGCCAGTGGTTCCACTTCTTGCACTGACCTAGGGATTTCTTTTATGGTCTTGGATAATTATTACAAATCCCTATGATTCATCATCTTCATCTGTGAAGTATCTGTTATACTCCTTTGTTAACTTACAGAAGTGCTGGGAAAATTAAATTCATATGAGAGATTGATGCAGCAGAACTTAAGTTCTTTACAACTAAATACCATATTCAGAAAGAAATATTTTTCAAAAACCTACAAAAATTTACCTAAGAAATCTTGGAGATGCTGATTTTTAGAATTGGAATTGAATTAAAAGTCAGTGGATTTTGTGAGTTTCCTCGTCTGACACAATTTAAAGGGATCATGGAGAAAGAGGAAATTATTATGTCTTGTGACTATGCTAAAACTATTGGCATTATTTTTGTATAATACTTCACTGATAATATTGATGCTACTATGCTTTATTTGGCAGCCAGCTCTGTAATTTAGCTAGTGAAAATACTAATTACGTTATTACCGCTGCACTGTATTTCTAGATACGGCACAAAAGACTGAGTTAGAAAATATGTATAAGCAATACTAATGCATATTTTAACGATGAGAATGTATTTTAAGCCAGGAAATGTTTTTGTGCTGCCTTTCACGAGAAGTTACTCCTACTTGGGTTAAACACATTTCATGGCTGTGTCCCTCCTGCCCGGACATTGGGTCACGAGGCTCTCTGAGTGCTCAGTGAAGTGCTGAGGGGCTGTGAGCTACTGCCCATAGCAGAAACCGGTTGTGTTCACTCTCATGCATCAGCAAGCTGTGGAGAGGAACAATGCAAGGGTACTAATGCCATCAGTTTAGCATATTTCCACAGAGATTTTAAAGGCTTGCTTTTTCTTCATATATGCTTGTTCCTACTTTGAAACTGAGTTAAAGAATAGGTTTCCAGATTAACATTAGCTGTTCTGTATTTTATTCCTTTTGTATCAAAAATTAAATTTCAAGAGCTGAGAAAAGTGTGTCAAGGTATTTCTTTAAAACAAAGCTTTTGATTACTTTTTTTGTGTTAAAACTAGCAACAAAACTCTTCATAACCTTGTGACAAGATTTGTGCCCTTTGCTCTCAAGGAAAGTTTTGTCTTCACTGATGCGGACTAGTGATGCATTTTATCCCTGTTGTCCTATTTATAATTAGGTCTGATGCCCTCAGTACACGTTCACCTTTCAATACTAGGTCAGTGTTAAAGCCATTATCATCCTAAAAGGTTGGATTACTACCAGGATCCAGCCTTTGTTGCCCCACAGTGCTATAAATTATATTACAATCTATTGTTAAAAATTAATAATATGCAACATTGAGGTCTGATGGAATCATGTTAATGAGAACACTGAAGCTTCATTGACTTGCAATATCATTAGAGCTTTGAGACAGGTTTATAGCCTTGTGCAAAGTATATTTGTGTTGGTTTAGACACAGTATTTATTTGGTCACACCCAGCCAAATGTTTTCTTACTAAATTAAAATAAATGCTGGTTAGTTCAATGAACTACAAAGATATATAGTGTAATTTCAGGTTCTCAAGTCACAGAAAATAAGCCCCAACAATGGAAATCAGCAGAGAATCAAAAATGATGGATATACTGGAGTGAATATGAACAAAGAGGGGGAAGGGAGTTCACCGGGTTGGGTGCAGTTAATATTTTGTGACTCAAGTAATGTATAAAATTTGGAAAGAACAGCTCTCATTTGTAGTCTGCCCTGGTCTTTATGTAACCCCTCCCTGTATACACGTAACGTACATACTTGCAAGCATAGTCAACCAAAATGTAATCAAAATTATTTATGTCTGCTTTCACAAGACTTGCCTCTGTAAAGCAGCTGTTAGGGGCTGGTGGAGATCAGGTCATGGGCAGCTCCTCTGGTCACTAATGCCAGCTTTATGGTACTAATTTCCATCAAGGCCAGCAGCACACATCTGATTTCCATTGCAGTAAGAATCAGGAACTAGATCTGCATCACCTGTGCTCTGAACAGCTCTGTTTTTTGCTGGAAACAAAGCAGAAGTAAGAAAATTACTTCCCTGCTTTCTTCTCCAACAGTGCTTCAAATGAGGCAATGGTAGGACAGTCTTTCTAGAATTGGGGTATGGCTCATGCTCTGTGTTGGAAACATGATCTGCAGCCATGCAGAGCATGAGATAGAAAGGGAGGTTTGAAGAATCATTAACATGCTGGTGTCACAGCCCTTACCTGCTTTGAGAAATGGATATTAAGGAAACTTCAAGTTTCCCATCTCCTTTCGTGGGTAACGCCTCCTTGCTGTAGCTGTCCCTGAGTCTGGTTATGGGGCTCTGCCTCCTGCTCTGAGGACAGGCAATTGCATCAGTGACACTGTGGCAGTGCTGCTTGTGCCAGGCTAGCATTGGATTGTGATTCCTACAGACATTTTTATTTTATGGAAATGGAAAGGAGGATCATTTAAGTGATTCAATAAGTAGTTTAACAATATGAAACTTTCTTGCTTTCAGTCACTCCAGAGCAAATCCTGTACCAGCTTATTTATGAAGGCTACAAGGTCTTGGAGCCACAAGAGACAGGGAAATTTGGCAGTGGGAGACTGAAAAGGGTTCAAGGAGGGTGGACTTTGTGCCTGTCCTGCTTGTATGGTGTCACAGCCAGAGAGGTGGAGCTGAAATCAATCTGTCCTTAATTGCATGGATCAAGACCCCACCCTGCCTTGGAAAAGACAGAGTATGTCCATCCCTGGAGGATATGCCTACAGGACTGAGAGATTACAGATTCCTCTCCCTGCCTCCATCCCCTGTCCCCTTGGCACCAGAGCACCAAACTTACCTAGCTGGGTCTGGTGCAGTGAGGACTTCCACCTCCTCAGGATGTCCCAGGGGTAACATTCATTAATTCTTTGATGTTGAAAACTGCTATGAGTGCTAAGTGTTGTTGCCGTTCACCAATGCCATCAAGGTGTAGCTGAGCATAACTAATTTTCCTGTGATAATTCCCTTGGTTAGACTGAAGAAAATGAACTGTTTTGATGACAATGTTTTAAGAAGCTGCTGTTTCAGAAGCTATAGCTATGCCTGTGATATATCACCCTGCCTGACAGCAAGAGCAGAAACTTGTCTTTCCTTTTGAGGTGTGGAGCTCCAGTGTGGACCATCTCCCCTTGTTTTTGTATTTTCTTTTAAAAATATCAGACATGACCTACTAGTAACAAAATCTGTTAAAATTTTGCCATGTCCTCAAATTATCATGAGGTCATAAATCACTACTTTAGGCCTAGTCCTTCCCCTCCTAAGTGTTTTTTAAAATCCAGATTTGTGTTTATTCTAATGTAGTGATGCAATGGGAATGTTTGGTAAAATTGCCATTTAATTTACAATAGAAGACTGCTTTAGCAGCTGTTTTATAGCAGTTTAACTACTCTGACCTAAATGTCTGTTCTTAAGAGATTGAAAAGTAATTGAAAATGTAAAAAAGTCCAGGACCATAGTNTTTTATAGCAGTTTAACTACTCTGACCTAAATGTCTGTTCTTAAGAGATTGAAAAGTAATTGAAAATGTAAAAAAGTCCAGGACCATAGTTTTTTTTTTAAAAAAAATCTTTCAAATGTCTTACAAACAATTTTGATTCCTCTGCAGAATTCAGATTGGAAAGAATGTCAGTTTACTGGGAATTGTTCTTGGACCACCTGAGAAAAATGAGTTTTTCATCCTCTTGAACATCATCTGGAGTTATAAAAAAACATGCTCTCAGCTGGATTCCTTCTGTGTGAAAATAGTCAGAGCTACATCATTGCACACCTAAAGGAAGGACACAAAACTACAAAGGCAATATAAAATCTGGATTTTTCCTTTGTCCTCCTTCTCTGAGGCCACAAGTAATTTTCTGTGTTCTCAATGAATATTATTTGAATCTTGAAAGAAGGATATACCTCTCCTTTCCCCTCAATGTGAGCACTCCCAATGAACAGAGCCAGACATGTTTTATACAGAGATAAGTCACCTGTCAGGATCATAGTGTGAAAACCCCTAAGCAATAGCTATTGAAGGAACTGCAAAAATCCACAAAACTAAAAGGTAATTTGTGAAAATCCACAAGTAAGTTAATAAAACTTCAGCTGAATGTTCATTCCAATCTGCAGCAGATGAATGAAATGTGGTGCTAGTGGTGTTGGAATCCTGTGGTGATAGACACATGAAGAATAGATAAAAGATGCTTGTTAGTTAACTAATGGTGCAGACAGGCCATCCTACTTGTCTGGGGAGCTGGTCCTGAAAACCCTCAGCCAGGCAAAAGCTTTTGTTGATTTGAGGGTGACTATGCACAGAGGGAAGGTTCTGGGCTGGGGCATATGGCAGTCAGATGACAATGGCGCAGCTCCCATGATGTGCTCTGGACTGGTGGGATGGTTTGATGACAAAACTCTGCAACTTCACACAAGTGCGGTGTAATTTGAAGCTGTTCTGCAGGGAAACTGTAGGCAGCAAGTACAATTTCTAAGCCTGATATAAATTCCATCCTGTCTAACTGCCACCAGTTCTACTGCTGCAGATAAGCAAACCAAGTGAAAGAACAAAGGAATGGAGAGAATTGGTCTGGCTTCATACTGCAATTGAAAAACTCTCCGTTAGAAGAGCATTTGCCATAGCCCCAAAAGCACAGTTCAGGTCTTTGCTGTCGTCTGTTGCCATATTGCTGTGCCCTAAGTGGGCAGCTGGTCCATTTGCTTCCTCCGCCTTCTCCTACTGAGCAAAATAGTGGTTTAGTCACTGTCTTCTGGATTTCCTTCACCTCTTCTCTGTCTCTTTCTTTTCTCCTTTCATTTCTTTAACTGAAATTCACTGATGCACATGTCTCCTACATATTTTTTTCTGTGAGACAGATGCAGGAATCTCTACTTTAGCTCCTTCCAATGTTTTTACAGACCTTACTTACTCCCCCTCAGTTCCTTGATTCCAGGTCATGATGCACTTAAATAATTTGTCCCCTGTTTTTGTTTATTTGGCTAATTACTCTTCACATCTCCTTCAGCCCTTCTGAATTACCCCTCCACACATTGCTTGTCATAGTTCACACTCCTTTTGTTTGACTTTGCTTTATCCAAGGCTAGTTACTGAGTGTTGGCAGAATTGTTACAGCATCTCACAAACAGCTGTTTTTGCTGTGACAATAGGCTGATGTATGTTCGAGAGTGAACACACAGCCTGCATATTAAATACTTACAGTGTCGTGACAAGCACAACCAAGTTTTTAAATACTTAAAAAAAAACCCTAAGAAACTAAGATGGAGATTCAAAATAGGAAAAAATTGAAAAGAAACATTCCCAAACTGAGGAGCTGGCTTGCTTGAGATGAGACACACAGTATCAGCTGTCAGGTAAATCTCAAATAAGATCTCTTGCAGTAAAAGACTGAGAGAAAAACACTGTGGGGCCATGATGTCCTGTGCATAGGAAATGCAGTGTGTGGATGCCTGCACAGTTTGTGCTGGGTTGTATGTGAGTAAAGGGATCACAGAGCAAATACAGCTCTGCTCGCCCAGCAAGACAGGGTGTTCCTATTTTACAGAATTGATTTCTTTCTTCAAATAAAGTTTTATCAGACAACTATGTCACTATTACAGTGAGAGGATATTTTAATGGCTCCTTTGGTTTAAAGCTGTGTGGAGTACACAGCTGCTTTCATCCTTCTTCTCTCTGTATCTTTCCTCCACCTTTCCATTACTTTTCCCCATTAATGTTCAATGCATGCTCTAAGGTATGTCTGTCGGTGGGTATTACTTTCACCAGCCTTTCCTTGCAGTAGTATGTCTATAAATGGCAGACAGCATCATTCCTAATTACATGTTGCCCCCAGATGCTCCAAGGGTGATGCTGATGGATTGCTGTGTGGGTGGTGTTGAAGGGGCTGGGGGAGGGGAGCCGGGATGCAGCTCCTCTAAGTGGTAGCAGAGGTCTGTCTTCGGGCTGGGCTCATCAGTCCTCCCTCGGTAAAGTGAGCTCAAGAATCTCCGAGATCATGTCACTGGGCATTGGAAAAAGGGACGCAATGCAGGGAAGGCTTCAGAGCACAGCCCAAACAACCGGGGAAGCAGGAGGATCTGGGAGAGACAGAGAATTCACCCTTTACCTATCCCTGCAGGAGGCACACAGCACGGAGGGCTGACAGGGTCCACATGCTGCTACAACTTGCTTCCCTGATCTCGCTTTCCCAGCCCCGAGTTCCGCGCCGGGCGCGGGGCTCAGCGCGCAGCCGGAGAGCGGCCGCCCCGCCACCGCGGGGGCTCGGCTCCTTCCCTTCGAGGTGTTTCGGACAGGGACCGACTGCGTGGGGTCGGAGATCCCTGCCGTGGTAGAAGGCAGACTGGGCTTTGGAATTGAATCAGGCCGAGTTTGGCTGCCAAAAATGTGGCTACGGAACTGGTTGAGCCGCTGACTCCTACGAGCTCCGCGGCCGCGCTGGGGAGGAGCAGGCAGAGCCCCGGCAGCCGCTGCCCACGAAAAGCACCACCCTTCCCCGGCCCAGGGACGGGCATTCCTGCGCCGACAGGCTGAAGAGGAAAAATGGAATGCTGAGTGATCCTGGACCTTAAAAGGATTCTCACTAAACCCCAGAGAAATGCAGAGAACAGTGAGGAGGTGAAAGCCGGGATCTCCAGTCAAGTGTTTGTCGGTTTTGAACAGACCCTTACTCTGCAAGGTCTGGGAAAGGAGGAAGTGAGAGAATGCACGTGTGCGAAAGCACATCTGCAAGATCTGTTTCCTTCTCTCTTTAACTGTTCCGTGGTCCTTGAAGGGGTTTATATTTAGAGTCCCTGGCAGGTCAGCCTGCCAGCTGGGGAGCTGCTAGGAAGACATGGACGGAATAGGCAGTACCGGCTTTGGGGACTGAAGCAATTGGACTCCATGGGTTTTTACATCTCAAGCTTAGTGCCAGGCTAGGGATTTGCTCCATCACAGTGTGCACTGAAACTCGAAAGTGTCTTGGGGTGGCGTGCATAAGACATCAACTGCTGCATCAGACCAGTGGTCCATCCAGCCCTGAATCTGACAGTGCTACCTGCAGAGAGCAGGTGAGCCTGTCTTCTCTGTACTCCCTCAGCAATCCCAGTGGTTGGATTTGAATGATAGAAGCTCATCACTGCTTAAGTCTTCTAGTGTCTGCTTACAGAACCATTGCCAACTCATTCAGTTGTATGAACACCTTCTAGAGTGACTTGCCTGCAAGAGATTTGTGACATACACACTTGAGGACTTCACTGTACACTCCCCTGTTCAGGTACTCACTGAAAATGTTGAATAAAGCCAGTCCCACCATCAATCCCTCAATGTGGAGATCTTGCTGATGCCTGTTTTCCGCCCTGAAAAGTGGCTGTTAAAGCCTTATCTTTTTCTTCATGTCCTGCCTCCAATTTTCTATCTGTAAAGAGTCTTCCCATCATGTGGTGAGTTAGTTTCTCTGATAAGCTTTGGTATAGAACCTAATCAAAATTTTTATCAAAATTGGACAGTTCTGTGTCTGCTGCGCCCACTCTCTGTCTTTACTGGTGCGCTTTGAGGGTTGTGGTGTGTTGCTGAGGCAGGGCTTCTCTCTGCAGAAACCACACTGCCTTGTTCCCAACAGACCATGTTTATCCTTGTCTATAGTGACTTTAGTTTTATAGACCCTACTGCCCTTAGTAAGGATGGATGGCAAACTTCCTGGTCTGCAATTCCCAGGGCCCCTTCTGAAGTCCTTTTTGTGGCTGTGAGTTGCAATGGCAGGTTGCCAGGCTGCTGACAGCCTGGGCTACCGTCCCCATCCTGTGCAGCCTCAGACTGAGGGGTGTGGATGAACAGTAGTCAGGGACAGAGTGGAGCTTCACTCAAGAGTGGAAACCACCATCCAGAGAAGTGTCAGTAACTCATTTATTTAAACTTCAAAACACATTTGCTCAACTTCTGAAGGGGGTAGTTAGGTGCCAGTTATATTTTCCCCTCTTCCCTCCAGAGAGACAAGGCATTTTACATGACTCCTCATACAGTGGTGAGCAAAATACAGGCAAGATGTGTAGAGATTAGGTGGTAATACAGCTTCTGTCATATGTCTCATATCTGCTATTGGTATGTAATTGGTACTTGGTGAGATATTCCCTACAGTGTGATGGAAATACCTGGACTGGCAGTGTATTGGAGCTAAGGGAGAAGTGAGAGACTGCATATATACTCTGAAACCATGTAGATCGGGATTTAACAGAAGGCATTAATGCAAAACTGAGTAACACAGCCAAATACAGACCCTTTGGGCTACAGAAACACCACAATGAAAAGTTTTTTTCTTGGCTGTTAAAGCAGGTGTCCTACATGATACCTGATGAGGGACAAATGCCACTAAGGAGCCTCTGAGAGGATCCAGCTTGTGAAAGAGACTGTAAGGCCGCAAAGACTTTTCTTGTGCCTGCTCACAGGCAATGCAGTTTTGCAGGTTTTTTTTTTCATGATCATCACCAAAATGGGAAGAAATGAAAATACAAAAGCATAAAAGAAATATCAAACAGTAAATAAAAACACAGGAGGCAGCAGTAAAATGTCCATTTTTTGTTGTCCTCGATGCAACTGGCAAGGAGCTTTGTTCTGGGAAGAGAAAGTGCCACAGCAGGATGGGAATGCTTGCACTGGATGGGTTGTCAAATCTGTCATCATTATAAACATGGGCAGATGATGATGATCTCTCCATTCTGTTTCTAGCTTTTCTCAGTCTCCAGAGATGCTCATCCAGCTGTTTTCACCAGAAAATTTATTCAGCTAATTTGTCCACTTTCCTTTCTTGTTTTCCTACAGTACTCCTTTCCTCCATCAAGCTAGTAACATCTTCTCTGTGCCCACTGCTGCATTAAGCCCTTCCTGCTCCTGGAGACACTGACTACTTTCCAATGCCTGGAGGTGTGTTAGTCTTCCTCCTTCACTGCTTTTCCTGCACAACGTGGCATCCCACACTGCTTGAGGAAGGGGCAAGGTGGGGGAAAAGAAACAGGCAGTGACTGGGGCTCTTCAAGCTGGTCACTTCTCATAGATGCAGGCTCCTTCCTCTCCTCTTATGGACCCATCCCTCGGATACTGACCCCACGTTTATTTTCTAGCCTGCAGCAGCAGTGTGGCTAAACACAGGCAGCTGACAGCACAGCTTGGGAATTCAACTTCTGCTGTAAGATTTTGAAGACAAGCAGGTTTCACAAGGCTGCGGCTTAAGGGAAAGTATTTCTAGAAGCCAGTTCCTCTCCAGAGTTTTCAGAGAAGATGTATATGATCACTGATGTTTTCCAGTCTTGACTTTTGGTAAGTGAGTTGAAAAAGTACTCTCAGTACCTTTCTCTTTTTTTTTCCCCCACATGATAACTAGGATATAACAATCATTTCTAGTTATGTGGCTCTCCTCACCCTGAGCTTGTCACAGCCTGTGTCTGAGGAGGACCACTTTGAATGAGATTTATGTGCATTTGGTATAATTTGAAACAGACTGAAACTTAATGTCAGGGCACTTCATGGCATGCAGAACCTTAAAATTATGATGGAAGTCATCTGGGGACCTGCCTTGGTAGTGTACAGCCCTTCTTACTGGAGTTGTTCCTACCTGCTTACCACAGCCTGCAAAACAAACAGCCACCCATGCAATCGCAGTGCAGAGAAAATGCTATGGTGATGGATGATGTCCAGGTGTGACCTTTCACCTGCTACGGTAGCCAAAAATCTTTGTGGGAAGAGTGCATGATGGAAAATTATGGGATAATAAAATAAAAAAAGATCAGTCAGGTAGAATTCTGTTGTTAAGAAAGTATGAACTATTTTTGAAACACCCAACCATCTACAGGCCAGGCCACACCTGAAAGGGCGCCTGGTAAAGCCCCGGCTGGCTGAAGTGGTTCAGTCCAAAGGGCAGCTCTCTGCTGGTGAGTGCAGAGCATATCATCAGTGAGCTGCTCCAATGGATGCAAGAAACTGAGCACACAGTCTATTATCACGTGCATGGTGGAAACTTGACATTTCAGCAATGTAATGTGCTTGTTTTTCTGGCAGAATGAGACTAATATGCTCCTTTTCTGTGCTTGATGCAGCGTCATTCACATCTGAGCAAAATAAACTGGGAAGAAGACAATTTTGGTATCTATTCTAGGCACTGCTAATTTTAGTGCCACTAAGGAGAGGGATTTTTTTCTCCATTTTTTTTCCTTTTTTTTAAAAAGAAAATATAACAAAGCACATGAATCTTAGAATAAAAATAATTGTGAAGGACAACATCTCTGCTGGTTCTTTGATACTGGCACTTTGATAGCTGTTCTACATCCCTTACATTGTCTGGAATGCAAACCAGCCATCAAACTCTGACACAGTGGAGTTATGAAATCTTTCCAGCTTCTCTGAACCCCCAACATGAACCAGCAGTTGTGTAGCTGAAATAGACAATCGCCATGAACAAAACCTTCTTAATTCAGTGTCATCAATACAAAAGATTACATCTCTAGTCTGTGTGCAAGAGGTTTTGAATCCCAGTTTTTGAATCAGTCACCTGTCTCCCTTTTGCAGCTTCTGTTTCTACCATTGTGGTAGTTCATAAAAAACCAGATCTGCGTATCAAAGGAAAATGGTGGAGAAAGGCTTGTGCTTGGCCTATCTTCTTTGAAATGCATGCAGACATATTTATTTCCCCTATGATATAGCTCCTATTATGTGCTTTGCATCTTTAAATGTGTAAAGCATCATGCCTGCCTGGCAGGACCCTGAGATTCAAGACGAAAGAGAGACAGGCTTTGTTTTCTCTCTCATGGAGATTTTGCTTTTGGTCTTTCTTTACCATTATGTTGGCATGTTGAGAGAGTTAGTAAAAAACCCTATCGTGTTTTCCCAGTTTCTTTACATTTTCTGTGCACCAAGAGCAAGATGCCCATTTTCCCCCTGCATAGGGAAATGCTATGAAAAGAAAACCTCAGTGAAAGAAGCAGCGTCTCCACTGCAGAGCCTTCTCACAGCAGACAGGCAGGCTGCACACTCACACTGGAAACTGCAAAACAAAGAAAAGAAACTCACAGGCACACATTCTGGAGTGCCTAAAGACTATTTCTGTTCCTGTCAACCTGCTCCCAGCCGGGACAATAACAAAGGCATGCTGCTGCCGAAGGCCCTATACACGCCCCTGCGTTTTGCAGATGAGGCGTTTGCCATCACATTTTCAGATCCTTTCATTTTTCTACCTTGCTCATCCATATTCTAGAGTACAAGAAAGTAAGAATACTATGGAAGTAAATCTTTGCCTGAGGTAGATTACTAGTTAAACTAGTTAAGCACTGATCTGATTCTGTAAGTTGTTCCACATGAGCAAGTGGAGGGGCTGCAGCCAGCAGGGAGCGAGGCTTGGCTGCATCTGGTGGGGGTGGCTTTCCTGCAGGGTGACAAGTTTGAGCCCTGAGTTTTTCAAGAATAACTTTCCTTCTCCCCACACCTGTATGGGCTTCAGAAGCTGCATGGTGGCTGCTTTCTGAGAGGAGGTGAGTCTAAAGCAAGCCAAAGTGAGTGAAGCCACATTAGCATTCGGGTTTGTTTGTATGGTCAGAGGCTTAACCATGCTGTCAGTTCTGATGAGTTCATGAAGAAGTTATGGCAATTTGTGGGGAGGCCTCCAGGCTTTCACATGAGGTGTGGACTGACTGTGGTTGGAGCTGCATTTTTTCCCCCCCTGTATAAGTGACCTCCTTGGAAAATAAACCCCAGGACTTATGTCAGAGGAGTATTCTGTGTGCATTAGTGACACAGCTGCGGTGTGTGTAGCCGTGTGTGTACAGGGAATAGCAGTGCTCATACCAACATCCTCCCTCAAGAATCCTGTTGCAGGAGGACAGTTATAAATAACTCTTTGGCCACTATAATTGTTCTGCCAGTACAGGCTGCCAGAGAAATACATTGACTCAGCACATGCCTGAGCAAGGTCCTTTCCCAGGCAGCACCTCCCACTGCACAAACGTCCCTGGAAAGTCCTGTCGGTGCCTGGTGGGGCAGCGAGGCCCATCTGGCTGCTGCTGCAACCTGGCATAGGCCAGTGCTGAATCAAATTAACATTTGTAAAACATACTGGAGACAAAATAAGCACTGCTTATGCACTAGTTAATATTATTTCAGCACCCCCAGTTACAATTCTGTTGTTGCAAGAACTGCAGGTACCTTTCCCTGCAGTGATGCTCTGGATGTTTCCTGTGGAGAAATGGACGTTCTTCTGCCGCTCTCACAGAGCCACAGGGGTCTTCACTGAGCCAAGCAAGATGGCCTTGCATGTGTTCGCTGACAAGGGGAACAAAATTGTCCCTCGTGTTTGCATTCTAAATGTCTACTGCTGCAATGGTTTTCATGCCTCTTCTGGCTGCCACAGTCTCACCAAAGAAAACTTCCTGGCCCTGTACCAGGTAGGAGGCTACAGTCAATTTTTTTTGCTGTTGTTCCTGAAAGGATATGAATTCTATTTGGTAATTACATGGGAAACTCTTTTTCTTATTTTAAAAATTGCTTTCAAAATAGTGATTAGGAAGCCATCATTGTTTTGTTTTTGAAGCAGGTTCTAACGGAGTAAAGAACCTAGAGATGTGATTTTCTTTTTTTCACTTGGAGTACCAAAATGGTGATAAATTAATCCAAATGTAATTTTATTGGGAAAATACTTCCTCTGTTATACAGGCCCTTTTTGCTATACATTTCAGGGCCTGTTTTACCTGTATAATTTGAAATTATTCAGAAAAAATCCCTGCCTTTTTTGTTCATGCAAATAAAAATTCTGCCTTTTTTATTCTGCTCATCCTGTCTCTGAGACTGCTTTTTTATTAATGTCTACAAGTAATTGCAAAAGACTTATCTTCAGAATATCACTCTAACTTTCCAAGAACATATTTGAACGTACACAGTTCCCTTAACTGCACGGCTCCATTTAAGCCAGTACAATTGCTTGCAGGTGCACAAGTCTATTAGTGTGTTATTCTTACTTTGCTTCTCTTTCCTGAAATGGTGGTGCATCATACCTTTATGTGAGTAAAATTGCATGCACAGTGAATGTTTTACCAGTATAACTACTTTGGTAAAATAAAATTATACCCTGTCTAATTATAATGAAAAAACTCAGGGTGTTGACCAAGACTCACCAGTTAATTCTTTATGACAGTATGTTTCCAGCTGTAACAGAATTTAAATATCATATTTTCTCTTGTGGGTTATTTTAATTTTTTCCCATAATGTCAAGGATTTATTATTTCTAAATACAATTACAGCATCAGTTACAATGGGAACATTTTTACCTTTGCCCTATGTCCCATAGAGACAAACCTTGAGAAGTCAAACAGTAAGCTTTCAAAAATGAGCTTATCTGTGAGCTTAAACAAGGTGTGGCAACCCTGACATGAGGCTCCTGCATCAAGAAAATGTAATTTTTCCAGCCGCTTGTAGTGATCCTCATTCTGTAATGTGAAAATAGTTTTATAGATGTGTATTTATGTATTTTTAGCACTGTCATATACTGTGCTTTCAATGGAGATGTTATATTTAGAAGTTTCTCAAAATGTGGAGCATGTGTTAAGTTTCTTTTGCGTAATCCATCAAGACTAATTTGATTTGAGACCGGTGCCTTTTTTTTCCCCCATCTGTTTGGAAAAGTGCAGTTGTAGAGACATCAGTCATGTAACACTTTCTGTAAAACAGCTTTACTGACAGTTGGGAGTTGTCAGTAACCATGTGGATTTCAAGCTCTCAGTCTGGCTACGATGAGAAAAACCCTCTGACACATAATTTCCACAGAGCCACAGAATTTAAGGCTGGAAAGACCCAGAGTGCTCATCTAGCTGACCTCCCGCCTAGCCAACCCAGAGGTAAGTCATGTTTCAAGCTTAACAGCTGCAGAAAACACCAGCTTTCGGGACAAACATACACTCAATTTAGTAGCATTTGCTCACCAATTGCTACCGTTATTTATTTCATATATATGTTGTGTACGTAACTGTGACTTGTTTCCTGTTTCAGCGGATCTAGCATCAACTTCCAGCCTTTAGGAAAGCTTTAAGAGATGCTGAGTCTGTGTTCCTTGTCTAGATCTGTAGAGACCAAACTCTGTGTTGGGTGAGGGTAGAAGTGGCAGATTCCCCAGGAAAGCACATTGCTGGAAGCAGGAAAAATTCTGCTGAGGTAAAACCATGTCCCTGCTGCCCTTGCCCACAGTCTACTGAGTTTGCTACCCAGTGCTGGGGCAGAGGCAGGAGCAGGGGCTTGCGGGGCTTGGCACAGCCTTGGTGGGCTTGACCTGGGCTTGCAGGACTCTGCCTTTGTGTAGGAGATGGAGGAAAACACATCAAAGTGCCCATAAAAGCTCCTTTCTTCTCATCTAGGAAGCAGCAAAACTCAGTTTTGCCCATGTTGTTGAGAAATGTGGGATTATCTCTTCAGACCGGTGCAGCAATCTCCACTGTATTCACCTCTGGGAAGATACCGTAAGGAAATGTTTCCATCTCTCACTGTAAGACATTTTGGACCCTCTAGGACTCTCTCCTGTCCATTGTGTCCCACTCAGGAGGTGGCCAGCAGAACAGCCCCTGAGGGTCAGTGTCAGAGGGGACATAACTTACTGCATCATACTTAGCATGTATCCAAGTCTTTTCCCTAACCTCTGCTCATCAGCATGGGCTCTCTTCTGCTGTGAGTCTTCCATCCTTCTGTGTGGATGAGCTTGCTTCTGGCTGCATTGAAAAGCTTATGATCTCAGTGTGCCCATGCAAATGATCAAGTTGACTCTTTGGGTTATGATCTTTCCTACTTGTTGCTTACTATTGCCCTGATTTTGGAGTTTTGAAAAACATTACTCAGGAATCAGTGAAATATGTATCACATATTTTGTGCAGTGCAGAAGTATGAAATTGTGCATATTCAGCTACCTTCTTGCAAATTGGAAATGAATCCACTTAATCTTATTGTAATAGTATTTTTGTATCATTTCATACATTTATAATTTAATTTAGTTAATTCCAGAATCAAGGAGTTCATCTAGGGCAACATCCTGCTTGAAATGGGGCTGTGACCAACGGTGGATGAGGTCAGCCACACTACAGCTAAATCTTGAAACACCTTCAGGAACAAAATTCCACAGCCTCTCAGGGCAACCTGTTTCAGGGTTACCCTGCCCTCTCAGTGAACATGTCTTCTCTTGTCCAGACCTCAGCCTGTGTCCACTCCTACAGCCTTTAGCACTAAGAAGACAGGTCTGACTCTTTTCTGTATAGCCCCCCTGTTCCAGCAGCCCTGAGCCTTCCCTTGTTCAGACTGAACAGGCTCAGCTCCCTCAGCCTCTCTCATGTTGCTCCAAGCCTCTGATGATCTCAGCAGTGCTTTACTGGACCCTTTCCAAATTGACACATTTGGCTTTATGCCCTCTGTAATCCCCAACTCCTAACCAGGATGGCTCATCAGCGAGGTGCTTCCCAGCCTGGAACAGATCATGTTTCCTTGTTGGACATCATGAGGCATCTGTTGGCCCAGATCTCAAGTTAAAGGAGTCTCTGCATTGAAGCTTTGCTGTTTGTCAGTGCAGAGAGCTTAAGTCATCAACAAATCTGACTGTGTCACCATCAAGGTATCTGATGAAGATACTGAACAATGTGGATTTTGGTACTGATCCCTTGGGTGCACCTCTGGTTGCTGGTGACCTGTCAGGCATGACCAGACAGTTTTCAGTCCCTCTTTCCACCTGTCTTTCTAGCCCATACCCTCTGAGCTTCCAAATGATACTATGTGGGATGATGTCAAAACCTTACAGGGTACATGACACCCAGCACTTTAATCCTCACACATTCAGTAATTTCATCTTAGAAAGCAGGCTGGTCAGTCAAATTCAATTTGCCATCAGTAAGTCCATAGTACTTGTTCCCAAATACCTTTTTGTCCTTTATGGCCTTAGAAGTGGGCACCAAGAGGGCCACACTCCCTCATCTTCTAGTTGACTGAGATGATGGTCATCAGCAGACAGTTCCCCAGTTTCCTTTCTTGCCTTTCTAAAGATAGATGAGGTATTAGACTTTTTCCAAATATTGGGGACTTCTCCAGTCTAGACAGCTGTCTTAGACAGCAGTGTTACAATCCCATCGGCCAGTTCTTTCAGGAAATGGGTACTGTCCCTCATGTCCATCTCTTGTATGTTCCCTTTTTGCATCTGGTTTTATCAGGAACATGCTTCTTTAGCCAATTAAGTATTCTGCTGAAATTCCATCTTCCTGCACAGCAAGATAATTTTTTGCTGAGCTACTTGGTAAGTTGTCTTTTAAAATTATTCAGAACTTCTGGGCACATTTCCACTCCATGGTTGCATCTCAAGGGATTTTATTTAGCAACTCTGGGAGTAAACTGAAATTTCTTTTCCTGAAATCCAGAATAATTATTCTGTAGCTTACCTTCCTAGCCTTGTTCTGGATCCTGAATTTAATAATGGTGACAGAAGATAAATCCAGGCTGATAGTGAGACCACATTCACCACTGGAAGTCGAGTGTAATCCCCAGCTGTCCCCTCCAGCATTCACATGATGAAATTATCACTTGTGCAGTATAAGGAGCTCCTGGATCGCCTGGTCATCACTGTGTTACCCTTCCAGCAGATGCCTGAATGTTTGAAATGCTCCGTAAGGATCGGGGCTGAATAGAAGGACACTTCTGCCCATTTTCTGTAGGAAGCCCTGTTCACAGGCATCTTCTGGTTGGATGTGCTGTGAGTGGCTGCCCTGTTTCCAGCAGGTTTGTCCCCTCTGCTCCTCACCCAGAGGTTCCCTCTGGTCTCAGCTTTCCTGCTGGAGCTTGGTACCGTCAGGGAACTCTTTAACACAGAGCACAACTTGTATTGTTCATGTTTGATTCACTGTGATTCACATCTTCTTGATTAATTTTGAATCTCTTGATTCATATAATTCTTGTTTCCTAATCAAGATGTCACTGAGCTCTAACCTTACAGTCAAATGCAGTCAAAGATAAGAAATTGAATTCGTTTTCTTATTATCTGGGCTTGGTATAGACCTGTAATAATAATAATTACATATATTTCTTTATCCTCAAGCTCTTTGAACCTGACCTGCATGGAATTTAGTGTTCTCCGAGTCAAGCCACTTGCACGTGATGACATCAGAAGATGAAGTTCTGTTTGCCATAGAGAACTGCATTTGCACCCTAAAATGCTACAGCTGTGAAGGTGGAAGGTATTAGAGGGCATATGAGCAAATCTTTGTGCTAATGAAAGTACTGCACCAACATTAACATCAGGCTGAACAAGCAGAATTTTTTTCTTTATTGGTTAATCCCCCAAAGCCCCAAACAATCATGCAAAGAATAGACTCTTTTGAATGAAAGTCACACATTAACTTTATGTTTTATATTTTGCTCCCACACCAGTTGAAGGCTTTAAAAAAAAATTCTTTTCCCACTCATTCATTTGACCAGGTTTTTGTCTAAAAGAACAGAAGTAAAGTTGGTGGGGGTTTTTTTGTTTTGTTTTTTATGGGTTTTTGTTGGGGTTTTTCTTGTTGTTGCTGTTGGGGTTTTTTTTTGTTTTTTGGGGGAATTTTTTGTTTGGGGTTTTTTTTTGTGTGTGTGTTTTTTGTAAGCAGAAAGCTTGATGCAGATCTTGGGCTGTTCCTGTAGCCAGAAGGTGCAGCAGCCTGGCTGCACGGTGACTCATGGCCCTGTGCCACATCACAAATAATGCTCTTATTAATCTCTCCAGGCTTTGTTCTGGCCCCCCTCGTAGCGGTGTCTGATTTCATGGTGTGGCGTAGCCAAAGGTCAGATAAACTACATGATGGCCAGAGCTGCTACTGCAGAAGGAAATCGGAAATGCCTCTCCCAGCAGCTTCGGCAATGAGAATGGAGAGAAAAACAATTTCTTTTAGTACTAACCTGCCTGATGCGTCATCTTGTGTTGCTGTTTCAGTAGAGGAAAGCTGTGGTATAGCAGTAACCCAGGGAAGCAGCCAAGCCCAGCTGTGTTGCAAATGCTTCTGGATCTGCCTGGCTCTGTACATTTTTCAGCAAATATGTTCTTTCTTTAGGTGTTTGATCATTTGCAACAAATGACAGTCCCAAGCTAGAAGAGATACTGAGCTTTGTCCCTAACTGAGCTGGTCATTGACTGATTCATTAATTACCCACTTTTCCCCAGATTAAATTCAACACACTGTTCACAAAGAGATAACCAGTCACAAATTAGTCAAGCTGAAGTTTGATGTGCTTGGCTACAGGGCCATTTTTTTGTTACCAGTTTCAGATGGGTGATTACTCATGTGAAACTAGCAAGTGCTTCTTGTGAGTTGTTTCTTTTCCTCCATGGCTACCCAAAGTGTTTTTATTCAAATGAAATGGAGCCCATACACCCTGGGCTGGGTGCTTTGTGAGCAGCTAGCATGGCCAGATCAAACACGAATGCTTACTGTAAACTGGTGCGTGGTTTTCCTTGCTTTCCTTTGAACCAAGCTGTCTGAGGTTTCTGGTGACCACTGTCTCTATGCTATGGGCTCTGGCTAATGCTGACACATAGAGGACTTATCTGGAAAAAGAGAGGGGAGAACAAGTCATCATCACTTCCTGCACAAACAGTCCTGCCCATTTCTATCAAAGGCTGAGGCCTCACTGAAGCTTGTTCCAAGAGAAGCTTCCTGGGTGGCATTTAAATTATTTTGGGGCAGCAGAACCTGCTGTTGGCTAGACAGATGCAGGAGAGCAATAAGATTGTTCTTCTAAAACCTTGCCATTTCATGCGTGGGCATTGCAATACCAGCCTCATATTATGACTTTCAAAATCACTTTTGGGCCAGTCTGCCATACGTGGGGCTCTGTTTTTCTGTCATGCAGAGGCATGCCAACCCTGCTCTCCATTGCTGTGCTTGGGCTTTTCCTGGTAGCGAGGCTCCCACTGCCCATGTAGGCACAGGTTCTGTTGGCCGGAGCCAGCAGTCATCTGTTCCCATCTGGAGCAAATGCCAGTAATTGCATAAAGCACAGAAAAGGGCAGAGACTGATCCAAGTGGTTAAACCTGGCCTCCATGACCACCAGGGCCAGGTGGGGCTTGGCACTGAGCAGATTTGGGACTCATCAGTCTGTCCGCTGCTTCCAAGGGGAGCAGCCCCCAGCTCATCCCCCTGTTTTCCAGCTGCCAGCAGCTGCCTCGGGCCCTGAGGCCCTGTGGGACTCTTACCCCAGAGCTCGTCCTGTTTCTGCACCTCAGCTCACTTGCTGCACCATGGACCGTGGCAGGCACTGACCCAGCCCTCCTGCCTCAGCCTCCAACGTCCCCTTTGTCACTGCCAGCCCCTGCCTGGTCTCGGATCAACCTCATGGCTGGCTGGTGGCAAATTGTGTCGGAGCCCTGCCCTCTTTGGCTCGCTTAGCCAGGGGGTTTGTTTTGTGGAGCGTGGTTATTCCAGCTCTGCTTTCGTTCTTTGTCATCAGTCCTGCCTTATTTTTATGTGCATTAACTGTTAATAACAATGTGAAGCGTTAAGCTTTGGCAGCCAGCTGAGCTCTGCACAAACCCGAGGCCAGCACGGCCGCTGGCACAAAGCTGCTGGCTGCCACGGCGGGCGGCCGGACACGCGGAGCGCTCGCTTTCGCGACCGGCAGGATCGGACGCCTCCCGACATCCCGACATCCCGACATACCGGCAAGGCAGCGGGGGAGGCGGGAAGGGCAGCCCAGCATATGGCGGCACAGGGCTCAGCGCTGGCCTGGCTCCTCTTCAGCCTGAGCTTCTCCCAGTACTGCCCCTTGGGCTCCTTCCCACTCTCCCGGGCTCCTCGTCATCCCTCAGGAAGGCGGCGGGAGGAGGGAGGAGCAGAGAGATGAGAGCCGGCTTTACTCACAGATGCTGCTGCTGCAGAGGGGGAGGCACCACCGCGGGAATGTAGACGGACAGGCTGAGGTGATTAATAGTGATACATATTATTTTAATTGAGTCATGTTTGGCCTTTTGCTTTGCCAGTACTCAATTTCTTTTTTTTTGCTATTGTTGTGATGTGAATTTGGAATTAATTTAAAGTATAATAAGAATCCCTCAGCTGGCAAATGCAGGCAAGACTGAAAATTAAAATGCTATGTAAATCTCACAAGATTAGGGCATAAACTACAGCAGGAAGTGGAATGGCTGAAGCTTCAAGAAGCTGGAAAAGCCTCTCTCCACATTATTCCTGATAATACAAAATCAATTTACGTTGAATGCATTTTTTCCAAATAACCATCCACCACATTCTATTTGATATTACTAATGAATGCAGAAATTGGATCTTAATACATTCCAGGGAAATATTCTGTAGAGGTTTTATTAGTTCTAAAAATACTTGGTGACATTGCAGTACTTTGTCATTAAAATTGCCCGGTTTTGTGATAGAGATATTGTGGAATTGTAATGAGAATGCTGTGGCGCTGGCAGTGACAGCATTTTGTTTTGAAATCCCAGCTCCTTTCAGAGGGTTTTTGAAGCACCGTTTATGGGCTGCTGCCACCCCCCTGCTTTCAGCTCTGCCACAGCTGAGAGCACGGCAGCAGAAAGGCAGGGTGGGGATGGGGCACGGGGACAGGGGAGATGCCACCAGGCTCACGGACAGCTCTGAGCTCACAGACACGACTCTCGGAGCTGCCGTGTCCTTCCCTGCCGCCCCTGAAGAAAAGGCAACAACAAACAATTCAATGAGTTTCTCCCAGCTGGGATGCAGCGGAGGGTTGCAAGGTCCCACCGTGGCAGAAGCCGCTCACCTCGTGCTTTGGGAGCTGCAGGCGCAGCAGGCGCTGGTCGAGGCTGCTTCTCCCAGGAATCCCAGCAAACCCCATCCAAAGGAGGGCATCTAGCATGTGGAGGGTGGGAAGTCCCAAAGCGCCTGACAAGGAGGTGAGACCTGCAGCCCCGCAGCACACCCGTGCTCACCATTCCTGTGACTACCTGGCTGCCTGCTGAGATTGCCGGGAGCTGGCAGCGCGGCTGGATGGCGCAGAGGCTGGGAAATCGCTGCCGAGCCCTCTGTGTGCAGGGCACCCGCTTCGATCTGCCTCCGGTTAGGAGGGGGTGGAAGTCCCTGCCTTGGCTGCTGCTTGGAGCTCCATCTGCAGCACTGATGAGGAAAGTATCATTCCTCCTGCGCGGAAGCCATTAATTCCCAGCTGCGGGAGAGTGAGCCGGCATGGGGCAGAATCCAACCCGCTGCCTGGAAGAAGGTGCTGCGGAGAGCGGGCCTGGGGCTCCCGGCAGCTCTGTGTCACCACACGCTATTTCTGACCTGCCCAAAAGTGCTGCTTATCTCTGCAGATTAAGGGCAGCCCGAGCGCGGGGCTCCCCTGCAGCCTTTCCTCCTCTCTCCTCCCCTGGCTCAGCTTCCTCACCTCGGGAATCGCAATAATAATATCTACCCGTGGGAGCTGCATCACTTACAGCCAGTGGCTAGAATTGTCAAACCAAGTGAGAGAAAAGGGCCGTGCACTGTTAGGCTTCCCATCAAGATTATTTTTTTTTTCTCTACCTTTTATTGGTAAAAAACTAAGTGAACTGAAAATGAGACATCTACATCTGTAAAAAGGAAAGAATGCCATGGAATCTAAGTGAGACTCACTTTGTCTGAGGCTTCCTACTATCTTTAGCTATTCTATTGTGCAAACAGACAGCAACTCAGCTCTGGTCCAGAGGAGAGTGAAGATCCCCAAAATGAGGGGCTGATGGAGACAAAGTGGAGAGATGAGTTACAACAGCAGCATTAATACTTTTTTTTTACATCCATTTCAGACATGGTTACAGCTCCCATTTATTCTGCTACTGATTAATTTGATCAAACATTGTGAACAAATAATTTGTATTAAAAATCATGAGAGTTTCACCCTTCCTGTAGTTGGCTTCAGGCAGGTATTTATTGGATAACATAGTCTCAGACTAGTGAATGTTGACATTTAATTAATATGGAAGCTTAGCATTGTGAATATGAGGAACAGAAAAAAGGCCCAAGAAAATCCTGTGATAATGAAAGGAGATGGCAACCAGTTTCTGGTAGTCAGACATTTCTGTTGACATTGAAGGGTCAAATGTAGATATCTGGCGGAGGGCTGCAAATAACACACTGCGGGTCAGGGTTTGCATGTACAAATAGTTCCACACGATGCCTGACTTACACTCGAGCTGCTTGCACTTACACTGGCAGTGCTAGGGTGGATATTTTTGTCATGGCTATACTAGGAAGATGCTACCAAAATAGGGAGAGTGGTGTGACGTACCAGTACAGTCCTACAGCTGTGAATGCCCACCATACAGCTTATGGGATTGCTTTCCACAGAATTTAGAGGTTAAACCCCCCCAAAATTAGGCTAGTAAAATTGAATCTATGTTAGGGGATTAGGTACTGTGACCAAAAAAAGCAAAATTAGGCTGGTAAAACTGCATTTATGTTAGGGGATTAGCCACCATGACCTACATGCCTATGCCAACAGAACTCTGGAGTATCTCAAAAGTACTTGTATCCTGTCTAACTTGTGATGGGTAACATCCGTGCCCATGAAAAGCAAACAAACTGCAAAGAACTTGATCGTAATAAAAAGAGAGTGCTTTATCATAGAAATGTACGGGAAGTGTTTCTCTTGTCATGCATAAATCACGAGCATGGGATTGCCTGAATTTTCCATTCCATTAACTCTGCACTTTTTGAGTTGAGATGAAAATAGCTGCAGAAGGGAAATATTCTCTGCTGTACACTGAGAATATCACAAGACATGTTAAATTGCCCTGTTACTCTATTGGGCATTAGCCTGCTACTAACTTCTGTTTATTATGTGGTTTACCTTACAAAGTAATTGTGTTCAGAATCCCATTTATTGCGTGTGCAGGAAGGACATTGTTTTTTCATTATATTATTGTGCTTTATCCCCCATACTTTCATCTACTTCATGCTGAAATTTGACAAAAAAAATTTAAAAAGGTGAGAGTGAGTATTTTCATCTGTTTCAGGTTTAAATTCAACAGAGAGGTTTCTACTTAGTGCAAACAGATATTCCATTAAAAGTCCACTGCTGCTGTATAATTTAAATGCTTTTTCAACACCACAAACTACCTCAAGCCAAACAGCTGGTGTTGACTAAGAATGGTATTTCAGCCTGTTACATGCTGTGATTATTACTTCCCAAACAAGAGTTTATACTTCATTTTCAGGGAAGATTAAATTAATTAGGATGTCAATGTGATACGGGAATAAGGAGGTGAGTGAAATTAACAGTTTTCACCTACTCTGAGGTTTGTTTAATTAACTATTTTCATTTGGAAGTGGTGGTCTGGGACTACATTTTAGCAGTAATACCTATTTTTGGGCAAATAGTACACTTCACAGGTCATGCAGGAAAACACAAGCTCATCAGAAAGCTGATCAGTTCTTCCATTTTGACTATGCATGACATTCTAAAAGAAAAAAATCCTATTGAACAGATTTTGAAATCTACCTTTTCATAGCATGTATTGAAAATGAGCAGTATCTTCCCAATAAGTATGAAGAATTGTAATGTATGAAGAAATTGTACTTTGTTCTTTTATTATATTTGAAGAAGTTCATTTCTCATATTGCTGGAAAATTGTCACACTAGAGAAAGCTACTAATTCCTCTTCTCTCCGTTAAAACGTAGTGAAAATTCTCCTAAACCATCAATATTATTGCGATGTTTCTATCTCCACAGATCAGGGACTATTTCTCTTATCAATAATAAAGTTTAGTGTTTAAAATCTTATCTCTGCATTCATAATTAATTGTTGATATAAAAAAAGTCTTCTTTATGATCCTTAGAGTTGTCTCAGGATTTCATAAGTAATTTAAAAGTGAAATAAAAATGAAAAACAGCTGCTTTAGAGACCAACCCCTAAGAATGTGATTCTACAACAATGCTGGTTGCCCTCACATGCCCTTAATGACCACTTATTGGCAGTAACATAACTTAAGGTTTTAATTGATGTTTTAGCCAGGCTTTTGACTTCAGAGTAGTATTTGTAAAGATTCTAATTATCATGATATAGTAGAAATTAGAAGGCAATTTGTAAATGTTTAGATCAATGTGATTAATACAGTAAAACTAGAGCAGCCTGAACATGAATACAGCTTAACTTAGGGAAGCAGTCTGTGCTTAAAAATACCTAAAAAACCTGCATATTCAGGTCTTAAGAGATAAAACACCATCAGTCTGACCAGATTTTAATTTCCACAGAAATGTGGTGTGTAGTATGACTGACTTGTATTCCACCAATCCAACAAACAAAATTTGTGTTCCATCAATTATATAAACAAAATTAATCTCTTCTCCTGTTTGAATTTCAACCACAAATGCATATTGAGGGAACTGAATATATTTGTTATTTTAAAATATATAACCAAGTAAATCTCAGTGTACAGTTTCTTCATGAATTTTTGAGAAGCGTGTAGACATCCAAGGTATTTTGAGTGGACTTTGAGGAATGTTTATTTCCATGAAACACAGCCCTGGAAATCTGAATTTCCACCATGTGCTGTAGTAAATTCCAGATTCTCTTTCTGTGAAGATTTTCTCACTTTTGGTTAAAAATTACTGTATCGGTGACAGTCTCATCAAAACTGGACAATATTTTGTCCCTCTGAAGCACATTTGAAAACACTGGATACAAAAGGAATGCAAACAAACTGAAAACAAATTAATTAAATAGCAGAACTGTTTTGTAATAACATTCTACAGTGTTCTCAGCCTTCTGCCTTAACACTCACCATTTAAGAAAGGACCCATTTAGAGCTTGCATTTGCTGTTCCAAACAAGTGAGAAAAGCTTTAACTGTGCATTACTTACAGTTGTACAGTTCCTTAAAAAATAGTCATTTAACATTTCCTGACCATAGTATTTTTGCTCATCTCCCAAACTGTGCTCTTTGCATGCAAAAGCCAGCCATCAGGGTTTAAATAGGCTTCCCCTCCAATTCTTCTAAAAATCAGTTTCCTTTCATAATTTTGGTACAACCTGAGGCACCTTTATTTCATAGAGGCAGCGAGGACAGAAGCAGTTTGTTTCTGGGCGGCACGGAGTACCTGTTTTGAGTTAGCTCTTTCTTGTCTGACTCCCCTGAATGATTCTATTGATTTCAAGGGGTCCACTTGCATGAGAAAAGTGAGCAACAGAGACTGGATGCTCGTTTTATTGTTTCATCCAACACAGATTCATTTTATAGGATCTGTTATTCTGTGTGATGAATGGGAAGTGCAACTAAAAAATTGAGCCTAGAAATCTAGTGTTAGCAGTGAGTGTATGAAAGTCCGATTGTGAAATATGATCCAGAACACATTTACTAACAGACAAAACTCAGGACTCATTTCTCACACAGGCAGGACTGTTAAAGTCAGTAATACTTTGCTTTTCCATTACAGCCAACAGGATTTCTGCTGCACAAAGGCTAAGCAAAGCAAAGATAGAAAGATCTGGTGCTTGGAGCAGTAATGCTTTCATTTGCTAAAACCTTGTGTGTGCAGAAGGTAGAATTAATATAATTGCAAATAAATGTCAAGAAATAAATTAATGAAATAATACTAGATTTTGCTACGAGAATATGTTATGGGTGAGATATTCTTTTGTTTGGTCTTCCTAAAGAGAGGGAAACAAAGGAAAATGGGTAGGGGGAAAAAAGGCTGTACTGAAAGCACATACAGAAATCAAACACAGTAAAACTGTTGGGGACTTAATAGTGCTAGAGGCAAATTGGCCACTATTCTTTCTATCAGAAAGAGACCAGAGTATTTGATTAAGTTAAACAGGAGCCAGTTCTTTGTTCCTGAGAATAGAGAAAGTGGCATTTCAACCAGACAACTGAGACAGAGAACCCAGGAAAAAAAATCTATTAAAGAGATAACAAAGGAGAAAAGCACTTATACTAATTCTGTCAAAACTCATGAAGCATCCTGAGAGGTTTATAAAGGTGATATTCTTTTAAGGCATGTAGAAACAGCTATAGTAGAATATTTGAAGTAGGTCCAAAGGATTGGTGATTTCTTTACAAGTTAAAGGCCCAGTAATGCCTATGAAATAAGCTAAAATGCTACATCTGCAAGGGCCAACAAAACAGCACAGCTGTGTTGCTTAGAAATTAAATGTCATAAAGACAAAAGCACTCAACCTCTGTAACACTGAAATTATTTCAAGAGACTCTGTAGAAAGGCAGGCCAGCAGATTTGATGAATATTTTAGTTGTTTTACCTAGAACAGGCACCTCTCATGCCCTAAAGAAGGGTCTGACACTAGTATTGATATAAATAAGAAGATAAAAAGCTGTGGTTTCTTGAAGTTAGTCATGTCAAATCAGTACCCTTTTATGTCTATAATAATTTATAATATTTACCAGAGTGTAAAATAAAACAAAACCCTTGCCTGAACCTATATTCACTTTAATCAATGTTCATCCTCAAGCAAAAAATAATTCTAGCTGTCTACTGCTACATATTTGTCAGATTTTCAGATGTGAAGAAACAGTCAGTTATCCTTTAAAAAAAAGTCTAATTCTCCTATTTCTGATAAATTCACACAGAATGTATTTTACAACCGTTTTTAAACTAAACACATTTTGTGCAAATACAAAGATATCTTAGCAGGGCTAATTTAGGGTAGATACTGAGTTGAGAGCAAAATATGACCCATCAGTTTCCATATTTAAGTTAATGCAAAGATTTATTAGTCCTCTAGGTAAACATTGACCTTGGCTTCACCTTGGTCAATATTTACTTCTCAAGTTAATAAATCTTTATATTAACTGCAATTGAAGTCACTCTCTGCTTAAAAGATAAAGACCAAACAGGTCCTCATATGAAGACAGCATTCATCAGATAAACTCTGCAGCTTGATTTATCTTTTTGCCCACTTCTCTTAAAAAAAAGGGTAATCCATAGATGGTGAAAGATGGTCCTCTCTGGAGGGAAAGAGGTTTGGGTTTTGGGTTTTTTTTTAGCCTGTAGATTTGTGCATTTTACTTACATTTTAAGGTAACAACACCAGCTTTTTGTCTCTTGCACTGAGGAATCTTCAGAGTTTCCAGGATATTATTCCAAAGGATGTTACATCCCTAGACAATCTATTGACTTATGGGCAAGCCTGGAGACTATTTCACTCGGTGGACAGCCCTCTTGGTCACTGACTTGGTTGCTGTTTGGTTTCAACAAGGTGACAGGTTTAACTTTTTGAAATTCATAGCTATTTTGGAAAAAGTGGGGGTGATGAGAATAGCACTGCAATGAAACACCAATAATAAACAAATCAACTAATATGTGAGGACCTTGGAAAAACAGGAAACTTTGAGCTTATCAGAAGAGAAAAGACATCAAAGACTTGACTTAATCCAGCTACCAGGAATGGGAATCTGAATTACTGTAAAAGAAATTGTCTCAAGGAACATTCGGATAAGTAGAGGATGAAGTTACAATTAGAGATTTCCTTGAAATTAAAAGTGAAAAGGAAAACCAGACAAGAACAGATTTACACAGCTTCTCTTTCCATTATTCTAAATATTATTGCACTGATTAAAACCTCACCATGCTGTTTTCTCCACATTTAACTTGTGCTTTTAAAAGCCAAAACAAACAACATATGTTTTGTCCATGGGTCTCTCACATTGAGTCCGGATTAGATTATACCATGTTTCACTTTTTACTGGATTCTGAACAATATCAAGTCTTTCTACTTGCACAAAAATTGAGGACTTGCTGAGAAATACTCAATTACAGAGAAATTAAAAACTGAACTTTCTGAGAAAGAGATCTAAAGCAGCAAAAACTTCAGAAACTAAATGGCAAAGTTGTTTAATTTTTTAAAACATGTTTAAGATCTCACTTAAATAAACATCAACCACTTCACTTATGCAGGCATTCACTTTGAAGTCAATGGGATTAGCCATGGATAAAATTCATCCTGAATTCTGTGTAGAAAAACAGGTACAAAGTCACTGAATCACTTAAATCCCACAGAGTCTCAGGCTTAAAAGCTGCAAAGGTTTCTTGTTAGTCCTTTGGACTGGAGTGCTTCAAAATGTGGAAATCTGGGGGGCAGGACTTGTCCTCACTGGAAGATGCTTTAAGTCTCTCCAGTTACATTCCTTTCTTCCATCGAATTGCAGTCTCAACATCCTCTTGTTTTCTCCATGCAGTGCTGATGAGTTTACAATGATGGTGTGATGCCTTTCTGCAGGCAGCGCAGGGAAATGTCATGCAAACTCCATTAATAAATCATCCTATTGGCATAAACTGTTTGAATGGCACAGCCAGCTCTACTAGCAAGACAATGTATTTGCATGATTGTGTGTGTGTACAAAAGTACATGTACTCATCTTTCAACCCCCAAAAACCCCAATCCACGTTTTTATTTCTTTTTTGTCCCCTTCGTAGAAAACAGCAGCTTAGTCAGTAAATGATGAGGCATACAAAGGGATACAAGCTGTATAAAGCCAATGGTGACTGGTATAATGCACCTCTGACTTTCATTGTAAAGGATGCAGCTATTCAGAGCTGTACCTCTCTCTACACTTTCTTATTTCTAGTTCATGAAAATAAAACACAGAGAGAATTTCAACATAGTTATAAAATCTGACAGGATTTAAAAAGAATTTTTAAAAGAATAAACTTGAATAAACATGGTTTAATTTACTGGCATGAGAACTGAGGGCTGGGAATGGAGCTGTTTGAAGGCTATACTGCGAGCAAGTGGCAGTCCTCAGAGAGGGAAAACCAAACAAATTATGGCTGCTGACTCCCAATATTCCACTTTAATTGGTGGGGGTTGTCCTGGGGAAAGATACATGAGCCTTTCCCGGCGGCAACAGGAATTTGACATATATAAATACAGGGGCCCATTTGCGTTTGAGTCATTCACTCCCCGCATGAGACGTTCGCGCTGGGAGGCGGCCCGGGTGCCGGCGGTGCCGCTCACGCCGCGGTGCCCGCGGCAGCGGACACGGGCCCGCAGAGCTCGGGGCCCGGCTCGGGATGCGGGACCACCCCCGCGCCAGGAGCGC
>VZTX01027265.1:13206-134526 GCA_013400915.1 Pardalotus punctatus | reverse complement strand
CCCCCGGGGCCGCCGCTCCGCCGCCGCGGCTCCGCGCCGAGCCCGGCACCCACCGCCCCCCCGGAGCCGCCGGCTTGCGGGAAGGGGGAGGGGGTTCCAGGGTGCTCCCGCTAATTTTAACAGCCTTCTCCGTTTCCTCTCCCCGAAATCAGGCGGCCGAAATTGCCGGAGAAGCGCCCCCGCCCCCGCGCCGGGGCTCTCGCCTTTGTTGTGCTGAGCCCGGCACCAGCGAAGGCGCCGCTAAATGAATGGTAAATTGTCTTTAAAAGGCGCTGGCGGGCGATGCCCGATCCCCGGCGAGCCGGCGGCGGGGGCGGGGGGGTGGCCAATGACACAAGAGGCGCGTTCGGGAGGTTTCAGACACCTTTCTTTCCCCATTTAATCCCCTCTCACCCTGTCGGGACCGGTTCCCCGACGCACTGCGTGCCGAGTGAGCCGGACACACAGGGTAGGCAAGGGCGCATGTGTGTAATTAATAAAGTAAATTAAAGGGTTTTAAAAATTAATTCTACTCATTTAGTCACCAATCTGTTAATGAGGCATGGAAAGCCCCCGGGATCGATAGTCGGGAGTAAAACCGAAGTAGGTGAAGGAGGTGCCTGCTGAATGGTAAAAGGTTTATAGAGGAAGTATCCGTATCTCAGGCGATATAAATATATATAAAAGGATGTGTATAAATCTTTGCCTGCTCTGGCGGGGTCTGGATTCCATCGACGCGATGGAGGCAGCCGCCGTCTCCCCGGTTTATGGGGCTCCGAACTTTCCCTTCGCCGGTACCGCGGGGCTTCAACCTTTGCTCCGCCGCATCCTCCCAGCCACAGGAGCCTCTGGCTCCTAACATAAATATTAATACTCTGCGTTAGTGCGAGGCATAATTATCTCCCCTTAATTGCAAATTCAACCAAAAATTGAGCCTGCTGTCATCCAGGCACCTCTAAATTATTGTAATTAGGGCTTTTTTATGTCAAGTGAATCCCTGGGCTGAATGTTAGTCCTTGTATGCAGTAGTGCAACATGTAAACCATATGCTGTGCCGCTGCTCGGGAAACCGCACCGCCGGGAGAAGCCGCCCCCCGGCCCCGCTCCCGGGGAACGACTCGGCTCCAGGCAGGGGGTCCGGGGGGAGCGGAGCAGCCCCCGGGGAGCCCCGCGGGGTCTGCCGGCCGCGGCAGCGCCGTCCAGCCCCGGGGGCGATGAGGGAGCGATGCTCCGCACGGGTACCCACAGCTGCCGCCGCCCCATTTCGGCACCGGCCGCCGGGAAATTCCACCTCGGAGAGCCGACCCGCTCTCGCTGTTGGCCCCGGCCCTTTGTTGGGGGGCCGGAGGGGCCCGGGGTGGGGTCTCCGAGCCAGGCAGGACGGGCTGGGGGAGTGCCAGTTTCTCAGCTGGATGTTGAACCGGCTTCCAGCGCTGGTGTGGGGGCTGCTGTCTGCAGGTGCTGCCCAGACGCGTGTCTGTTCCCATCGTCTTTTGGAGTGAGAGAACGAGTCGACCTCCGACACAGATCTCTTCAGTGGCCTGGCACCGTGTGAGCCAGAGGTGAGGCTATCAGAGGGCACAGCGCAGTGCCGCGGTGTGCAGATCCAGTGTTCCAGTCACTCCTCTTTTCCTCGCTCAGCCTGCTGACCGAGCAGTGGGCAGAGCTCTACTCCTGTGGTCTGCCGCCCTACCCAAGGCACCTGGGGCTAGGACTTTCTTCAGGCTCATGAGATAAACTTTGTCTTTCTCCCCAGTACAGCGGTAGCTGAGGGCACTGTTCCTGACCCAGGACATGCACCACACTGTGTGAAGCTGGGGTACTGTGCAGAAAGGAATACCAGGTTTGTTGAGTCAGCAAGATAGATAATAAGAAGGGAGCCCAAAGTCTGTGCTGAGGATGTCTGCCAGGTTGAAGGCAGCCTAGATCTCTGTCCCCTCTGAGAATTATGCACTTCATGCAGTAATTCTCATACAAAATACATAAGCAGCCTTTATGTCAGATGCTGGAATTGTCCACTTGCTCATGGGCTGCTAGTGCTACTGTTTGCGAGTCTTAAATGCTGCCTTTTAGCTGAAAGGGTGAGAACAAATAATCTGTATGGAAACATGGCATCAAGCTTTCAGAAAACTGCTCAAAACCACAAGTTTTTAAATTAGCGCTCAGGAAATGATCTACCACAGCAGTAGGTACAAGAGCTGTGTGAGCACAATGCGTTGTTACCTAGACGGGAGATGCTGCCGGCTCTGGTTGAGATCTCACGTTTGGTGGCAAGGCTTTCTTCCCCTCTTATCTCCAGTTTATTCATTCCTGTCCTTGTGCTGCCTGCTGTGCTGGACTTGCAGAGCTATTTGTGCGGCTGTCAGGGATGAAGACTGAAGAATTGTTATGGCTAGTTTTTATTCTCCCCCCAATTCTAGTAACTCAGAACTCTACCGGGAAATTGTGCCCCTCACTCCCTTCCCTAGGCACACTCCTACACTGTGCCTTCACTAGCACAAGTCACACAGGACTCACCGGCAGCTTCTGATTTCCCAAGCCATGTGATGGAGTGCAGGATAGATGGAATTATAATCAGTGAAAAGTTCACTTTTTGTGGTGTGTAGTGTTCTTGGTGGAAGAGATTTTTTCTGAGAAGAAAATTCACACAATAGAATATCATCAAAAGAGAAAGTGCATAAAATGGAGCACTCAAAAGTAGGAAATGACAGGATGAAACTTTTCCCTACAAGTTAATGTAGTCTTACTATAAAGGGATTTTGGTCCATTTAGATTTTGAGATTTTACCTTATCTTTGCTGCAAGACTCTCCCATTTAGTGCAGAGATGCATCCTGCCCTTCAAGTGAGTCCAGATTGTGTTTCAATCCCTGTCCTTCCCTGGCATGGGCTGCAGTGTTGGGTGGGCAGCTGGACAGGTAGAGCTTTTCCTGAGGGGGAACGCCACAGGCAGCAGCTTTGCCTCTGATGAGACAGCTCATTTGTCACCTGGGCTGGCCCCTGCCACAGACTTTTCGGAGATGGCTGTTCTGGGCTGTGCTTAGTTCTGGCCCTCAAAAGCCAGTTGAGCCCTGCGCTGAAGGGGATCTGCTTTGGCAAAAGCTTCTGTTTAAGTTGTTGAGAGCTATGCTGTTAATCCATGAAGTACTACAAAACATGAAGATATCACAAGACTCAGCTCCGAGGGTTTCCAGTTTGTAAATGCGAAACTCCAGGCACTGCCGTGTCTTGCTGTGCCTGCCCAGCCTCACCAGGGGCCTCCCTGACCCTGCCCAATACTCAGGACCCCGTGCCAGCCCAGCCCGTGGCTGTCAGTCCCTGCCCCTTCCCTGTTGCCCCCAGGGGAGCAGCCAGCCCTTATTGCTTCCTAAAGAAAGCCATTTGAGAGATCTGCCATTTCATCTTTGACTTTTTTCTTTCATTTTATGTCTTGCATATACAACTAAGAGAATAATGCCACCTTGCCTCACAGTGATGTAGTGCAAATAAATTAGCGTTTCTAACAAAATGAGCTGGCAGGGTGGGAAAGCCAGAGAAAGCCCCATAGAGAAACTGGTGGCAAAGTGAGGGGCTGGAGAGCCCCCACTGGAGCACAGCTACAGCAGCTCCCATCTTAAGGCAACCACTTGGGAATGAAGAAATGGATGCTTCTGATTTCACTCTTTGTGGTTGTCTTGAGCAGCTAAATTGTTTAAAAATGAAAAGGTCCTTTGAAAGTCACCAGACATGTTAGCTGCTCCGTAAATCTGAAAATAATGTTACACTGTGATATTTTTCAGTCTGTGGCCTGTTACTTGCCTCCTCTCAAAATTTTACTTGCTGAAGCAGTTTATGGTGGCAGAGGTGACTGTTCTGGCCCTGTTGAAGTCAATGGGAATTTCCCCCTGACTCATGAGCGCTAGTATTTCCCGTGGGGCAAAAAAATTTGCATTCCTTTGCCTCTTTAAATTCAGCCCAGGTCGGTGCATATTTGGTGAGCCCTAGGTGTTACAGAAAGCTCTTTCCTTGAGCCTGCAGATACTGCCCCTGTTTGAGGTAAACTGAGTTGTGTTTTAAGTTCCAATTTTAGAAGCAAACACAGATGTGATAATTACCACCTATGAGCAGGAAACCAAGATGGTGTAAATGGGTCAACATGCTGCCTGGGCTTGAGCCAGAGAAGTGTTTTATTTATGTAACAGAAACCATAGCTTGTTTAGAAGGGAAGTTTTAGATTAAATCATAGTCCTTTAGAAACAGGGATAGTCAGTGAAGCTCGTGCTATTGTTAGTTCTGAGTAATTCTGCAGAGTTAACATCTGCTGCGTATTTTATTTGTTTTGTATATTATTTGCAACGGTGTTAATCACATTGTTTGCAGTATTAATAATAGGGGATTTTGGTGAACTTGTGCTGAACTGTGCGCAGGAAAATGATTTGGGATGGTACTCATGGGGCCAGTAACACACCATCTGTGAATTAGCAGTTATTAATTAGCAGGTTTGGTTGGGAAGGCCACCATGCAGGAATGACTGCCCATGCCCTCAGTTTGAGCTCTGCCCCGAGGGCAGCATCCCACCCCGACGGGCAGGAGGGAGCCCGGGGGAGCAGCGCTGGCTCTGTGATGCCTGAAGTCGGCCTGACAGCATGGAAATGGCACTCAGATGTCTCCGGCCTGCTTGGCAATGGAGGAGGATGTGAGGGTGAGCTTCCAGAGGAAAGAGGACGCTTTCCCGGAAAATATGTTTTTGCACTGATGAAGAGTTTCGGCTGAGTACCTTCGCAGCAAAGCTAAGCGGTTAATGAGATGCAGAGCTCCTCTCTGCCCAAGCTCTCACAGTGCGCTCCTTGCCAGGAGCCAGCCCTCGCTCGCTGTGCTAACACAGCCTCAACCCAGATTTTCCTTGTGCCCAAAAAAAAAGCAATTTTGGGAAGCAAGCCTCGTGCCCCGCAGCTCAGGAGAGGAAGGCGGGAGAGGGACCGTATCCCATGGAAACTGCAGGGGGCACAGTGTCATTACTAGAGGGCCGCGATAATTAGATGCTGGTAACTCGCCTTCCCCAACGACGAGCTGAGACGGGGCTGTGAGCGGCAGAAAATCAAGCCCCGGCTCTGATTACCCACCCCTGAGCCGAAGGCGCTGCGGAAGCGGGGCAGCTCCTTGGCATGGCTGCACAGTGGCAGCGAGGCCATGGCACGCTGGGGACACAGCCCGGGTCATCCTGGAACACATTCGCTCCCGCTCTCAGCCGTGCAGGGATGTGCTAAACACACAGCGCTGAAAATTTAAGGGAATAGGTTTGCCTCGCCGTTTCAAAAATGTTCAAAAGCACTGAATATGAAAGAATTCTCGTTAACAGCATGCTTTCTGCTAGTACATAAATTGTATTATCACTGAAATATATTAGTTTGGAAGCTGAATACATTCACTGTTTCTTTTCGTGTATTTTTCTTCCATGAAGCTGTGAGGCACAGATCCCTCTCACCTGCTCTGGGTCAGCAGGATGAGGCATTTGCTTTCAACATGGGGACACAGATAGGGCCATTCGAATGGTATCTTGTGGGGTTTTTTTCCCCTGCAGAAATGCCTTGTATAGCTGACATCACCGGTTCAGCAATCTACAGTGCTGAATAATCGTAGACACGTTTGTCCTAGTTATTCCCCTGGAGGATTTTTCCACCTAAGGTATTTAAAGGAACATGTACTTGCTATTTTAGTAATACTATCAGATTATAGTACTGCTAAAGTTCATAGACTTAGTAATTATTTTCCCACAGCTAAAACCCCAAAGGTTTTGCCTGTAGATAAAGAACTCTTTACCACCTGGAAGAGTTATAGCTGTTTAAGCAAAAACATTTATTTTATTTATATAAAAGCATCCTCTCATATTAAATATGTGTGTGTGAAGTTTCGTGGTCCTAGAACTGAAAAACTGGCTCTAGAAATATTTGTTTCTCTGGTATGTCACCTCTGTGAAACATAGCTGGATACATAAAGAGCTTGATGCTGCTTGAGCACTTGTTCTTTCTATATACTTGGAATAGTGTTAGATTTTGTAAACTTCCCACCTCTAATATTTGTCTCCAGGGATCAGAAAAAAAAAGCATGGTTTTTTTCCTTCAGATTATGTCCATGAAAATGACAGTTAAACAAGAGAAAACTACTAACAAATTCAAGAAACAATGTAAGGATTGCTTACCCTTATGTAAACAGTCCTTAGGAAAACAGAGGAAAAGAGAAAATAATTGGGGAAATGGTATTTCCAGAGCTTCCAGGAAGCACTATTATCAGTTTAATAGGATAGTAATTAATAGAATTTCAATGAAAGTATTACGATAATTTAATGAAAAATATAGAATTATTAGTAATTATTACTTCTAGTTATTTCCTTGTTTTGTTTTTATCTGATACCAGTGTTATTTGCAGATTACCAGTCAAACAGAGCATTAGGATTTATTCAGATACTTTATTACAAAGCTAGTTAATTAAGGAAGTTTATTAAATATTATCCAAAATAAATTGTTCCTAAGAGTACAGTGAGTTAGACCGTATACCCTTCCAGTAAAAAAAAAAGGGATTTTTTTCCATGTATCTAGTACTTCTGCATATATTTAACAATAGAAGGATTCATTTAAGTTGGTAGAAATTTCACCTATATTTAGGTAACTGCATTTCTAGCTGGTAAAGGAGTCAAGCAGAGAAGAACCTGCCAGCTACTTTCATAGATGGAATTAGAAAAGAGTTCAATGGAGAAGAATCTGCTGAGTACTTCTCATACATGGAGTTACTCATAATTCATTTTCCAGCTCAGCAGGTTCCTGTGATGAAAGGAGACTGATCAGAGAAGGTAAGGGCTGGGGATTCCTGCACATGAAGTGCAGTTCAAGTGCAGGGAAGATGAACCTTCCCCATGGTTTCTACCCTCTGCCTTGGCAGCTCCACCTTGCCCTGACCTGGCCTGCTCTGCCCTGGTTGTCCTGGAGCAGACACATCCCCGGGGGGCAGCTTTCTTCCCCTCCCTTGATTTCTGGCCTGTCAGCACTTTTCTGCATCTGGGGCTAAGCTCTGCTATTTCTGAGGGGAACCAGAACAAATAATTCTGCCCATCTGCCTTCACCCCTTCCAGCGCTTCCGACAGATTTGTGTTTTGTGATTGATCCTAAGCTCTTAATGGAACTTTGCTCTGAGTAAATATTCACATGGTGTCTCATTTAGTGTCTGTTATCTTGAGGGATTTCACTGCCACTTTTCCTTGTGCATGGTGATTAGTCCCCCTTTTCTACCCGAACTCCTGTTCCTCTGAAGATGAGTAGGAACTTCATAGCTCAAAGCAATCTGTACCTCCCTGTTAAATTTGGTTAAAGCTGGCAAGAGAATTTGGATGAGAACTGGATCATACACATAGAGACACATGGTGCCTTTGCATCTAGGTTTCCTTAGGAAACAAAGTTAAAAAAGACATCCGTATTTTTCCTAAGATCAGAAGCCAAATGAATACATCTGTGTCCATGGGGAAATCCTTCCTTTGTGACTCCTGTACTTAATAGCAGAAAGTTTAAATGCCATATTTGAAAAAAATAACAGCTGGCTTCATGGGACGCTACAAAACTTATGGGCCTGGCCAATGTCCATAAAAGAGATGGGTGGAAAACTAGTTCCAGGGTCAGGAAGGACAATAGCTATCCAGCCCAACTTAGGAATGCAGCTGGTCCTTGGCTCACACTTTTATGACTTGTTTTCCAAATTTTTATCACTTTTGTACAGCTGTCTATAAGAAAGATGAGAGATTTAGAAAAGTGGGCATCAGGATTGCACGTAGTAGTGGTCTTGAGAGTGAATTGTACTGTAGCAAAATCAATTCCTTTCACTCAATATTTCTATTTGCATCTTACGCCACAGGCTTGTGCTCTGGATGGACTTTTCAGCTTCCCTCTGAGAAACTGATTTTCAAAGTAGTCTTCCGTCCTTCCAGGATCCCACACATTTCTGATTTCCATTTGACTTTTCTGAAATGTCCTGTAGGGCTGTGTCCATTTATCAGAGCTCATAAGAATAACACATTCCCTTCACTGCTTTCTGCAGGCCTTGGTTTTAATGCCATGCACAAGCTCCACTGACCAAGCTCTTATGACATTGAGTAGACCATCGATGAATAGATTAAAAGACTGAGAACTACTCCCAGGAGGTTCTCCCAGGAGGCCCTTTCAGATATTTTCTCATTAAATGACATCTTACATTTTTATATTCTTCATTAGGATAGTTTTTCATCTATATATGCTTTATTATCTTCATATAAAGAATACCTGTTTTGTGGTTTCAAGTCAGACATCTGGAAGAGATGCAGCTGTACCAGCACAGCCTCCTCCTGCTTTCTACTCAGCTGTCCACTGATGTCAGGCAAAATGGTCCTGAGGCATACCTTCTGAGGCATTTTCCCCTGTTTGAAATTAAGGAGGCACAATTTGGCATTTTCTGTACTTTTAAGGGAGCTAGGGCTGTCCAGGCAGAGTTTGAGGTGTGAAGCTTGGTGTAGGTACAAGGGCTGTGTGGGGGCCTGAAACGCAGAGTGGAGGATGGGGCAGAAAGGGGTCAGTCCCAAGGAGAAAGACTGGAAGTCTGTTGATTACTAAAGCAGGAATGGGATCTGTGGTTTTTAAATCTTGCCCTTCTTTTACAATCCCAAAATCGCTGAAGAGTTTTCCGGTGAGTTGTGTCTTGTGTACCCTTCCAGTGCTGGTCCATGCAGATGTAACAACCTCCTCCTGCTGCCAGCTGCTTTCTTACCTTAAGTGGCAGATGTGTTTGTGGTGACCCTGAGGATGTCAGCCCCAGTGCTGAGCCTTGTGGTTCAGCATCCATCCATCTGATACAATTTGTGCTTTGTTGGGGTGTTTGCCTTCAGTACAATCTGTTCATTTGCTGTAGAGGTGGTATAACCATTGTTTAATGATTAAGGCAGCCAGATGACGGTCTGGAGAACTGCGGCCTATCCTTGTCACTGCTGCAGAGCTCTACATTTTCCTGGTCAGATTACTATTTAAGACAAATCTTCTCTAGGTAAGCACTGTTTTCATGTTTGTGAAATAAGACCTGTGGGAATGCAAGACCCTCAGAATTGGAGCTGGCATGATGAGAGCTGTGCTTTGAATCTATGAAGTCCTATATAAAGTCCAATGCTTTGAAAATAGGTTACAGGCATCACAAAATTAATATTTATTTTTTGTCCCCTAATCTGTCTCCAGTTCATGGTCTGTAAAATGGGAGTAATAACGATGTCTCACACCTAATGTAGGAGAAATATAATACAAAATTAGTGTAATGATACATTTGATGCAGTGATGAATGTCCGTAAGGTAATGAGTAATTCCTTTAGGATAGTAGAGTTTCAGTAGCGTGTACAAAAAATATCTTGGATTATACCTTGAATAACAGGAAGAAGACAGAATGTTGGGCTTCTGTTTGTAAAATTAACACTGTCTTCTCTGCATGGAATGACATAAAGACCTTGTGGCTGAACAGTGTGCAATCATGTTATCAGAGATCATATATTAAAATCTGATAAACAGATATGCATCTGGAGGCAAATCAAAGTTGCACAGACCTTTTAGTTCTATTATTTTCCCAAATCTAGTGTCAGAAATCCACTAATGTGTTAAATATTTTATTTCAATAGACTGCCTGAAGGATTATTTATCAGAAAAACAATATAAAGACCATCACGAGCCGTTTTGTGCGTCTCGCCATACTCCCTCCCTGCCTGTTGCCTTATACATGTCGTAAATCCTCCACATTGTTGCTCTCTAAGGAACTGTGCAACTGGTTCATTGTTCGTTTGTCAGTTTGCATATGCAAATGGCACAGCGCCATACATTTCAGCAGCAGAAAAAGCTGTTTCTATAATCAGGAAAACTAGCAATTAATGAGGTGGGAGTAGGAGCAGATATTGCTATAGGCAGGAACAGCAGGCTTTTGTGCCGTTCCTCCATGACTTTCTGCGTGTCTGGCTGGGTTTTAAAACTGTTATGTAGTTGAGACAGCCCCTGGTTGTTGTCTTTCTGGTCAGTTCTGCCTTCCACGGGCTCAGCGCTATGTAAACATGGAATTGAAAACTCATTTGCTCTGAGAATGAATTTGAAGGCGAGGAGACTTGATTTGAAAAAAAACCCGATGTAACTGAATGGCTTCTAGAAATGTTTTCTCAGCACACGTGCTGCTCTCTGGGCTGCCTCACTGCTCAAGGTGGGAAAAAAGAAACTGCAACAATCCAGGCAAACACCCACCAGAGATGAGCATGTGTATGGGAGCTGGGAGATCCTGCCTGGAGGGACCATGGACAGGAGATACTTCATTTGCTTGGCCATGTTTTTTCTGTATACTTCCACATAACCCCTGTATTTATCTAGTAGCACTCTACTCTGGTATAAACTGACATATTTTACAAATGGTTTGGATTGTAGCATGGTATTTAAAAGGAAACACAGATGTTAGAGAGCAGTTTAGAGAGGAAATGAAAAGAGGAAGAGCATCTGGAGACTTGAGTCTGGTTCGGAGCTCTGGTTGTTGGTTGATTTAGTACTCTGGGGTCTTTGCAATAAGATCTGGCCTTTCTGCTTTTAAGTAGGTGCTCCAAAGTATTCCCCAGCATACCTGACTTTGTTCTGGGTGTGGGACTATTCACCATGTGAGCTTGAGGCTCTGGAGAACGGAAAGACAGTGGAATTACTTTGATGCCAACTCCAGTTGCAATATTCACAGCCACAAGTTTTAGATCCCTTTCAGATCTTATCAACCTTCTAGTAACACTGATGTCCACAAACAGTTGTCTGCTTTATGAAAAGCTTGGCAAAGGGCAATCACCCAAAGAGAAGAGATTCTGGGGACTCCACCTAAGGATTTTGTGTTTCAGTCACTGCTCTGAGTCCAGGTAAAGCTGGCAAACCTGCTCCTTTCTTAGGTTTACTAGACAGACTTGTGAGCACCTGCACAACAAACTGTTACACCACCTGTGGCGATGATAAATATTTTATACTGTGCAGAATTTGTGTCTTGGTTACAATTACTTGCATGTTTCTGTTGTGCTTGTGTCTGTTTGCTGAGTTTGTGCAGATGGTATCTGTGCATCTGAACAGGCTTGACAGAAAATTCTTGTGTTATTCATCTTCTCTCAGGCTGAGGAATACAGAGCTCAGGAGCAGTTTTATGTTGGAAATGTTGCTGCAATGTTATTGTAATTCCCTGGTATTTGTTGGGAGAGGTGTTTCCTTAACATGCCCACATCCCTGTACTTGCTCTCCCTCAGCCTCTCTTTGTCCTCAGTGAAATGTGAGATTTAATGAATTCTAAGGCTTATACACTGCCAGTCTCTTTTCTCAGTTAATTTTATTATTTAAATAAACTTCTTTTTTTTTTTTTTTTAAATTTTGTACCCTTTTGTTGACTTTGTCAATGCATAGCCCTGGAAATACTGAGCAATTTATCTTTTACTATCAGGGATGTAGTTTATGTCTCCTAATAAGTAACATAGCTGTTATCTGTGTTTAATGTAGAAATTTCTTTCTTTCCTTGAGCTTTGGTGCTGTATATTATATGGTATCTAAATCTAGTCAAACTTAAAAGCACCATAGAATACATTTGATGGAGATCAACCTTAGGGTCAGTTCTTTGTTGTCTTTGGAGTTTGCTGGGAACAGTGTGAAGGAAAAAGTAGAATTAGTGAGATGAGGATATTCAGGGTTTTTTCCACTGATTTTTTTTCCAATTTATATTTAAAGTTATCAAAAAGTAAATTGCAAACAATTTTTTTTTTTGAGGTAGTGCTTCAGTTTTATTTTTTGCTGGAGGAAGGTTTTATTCTGCTCTGGAGTATTGACCATTTTAATCCTCTAAACACAATATTCAAGCCTCCTGGAGGTTTCTGCCAGTGCAGCTAATTCAGGCTCTTAGGACTGCAGTGAAAGCAAAATCTGAGAATAAATGCAACACTTGTGGAGGCCAAAGGTATTAAAGGGTTCAGGGAGGGGAGGGTCCACTGAGGGCTATTAAACATAATGGGCCAGATGCAACTGTGGTGTTAGTGGAGATGTAGACCTTAAATGCAACCTCTGGTTAGATCAGAAGATTTTGTAGTATTATATATTTGGGTTTGGAGATTTTTTTTTTTAGCATGTATCTGTTTTCTAGAGAACTAAACCATGTATGAGTGTTGCAAGTATATTGGTGTTTTTATTCCTCAAAGATAGAAAAGAAAATGTACCCTTTATGTACATTAAATAGTGTAAATGTACCCTTTATCCTTTAAATAATATAATATGTAGGAGAGTATAACAGATTCAGCTCTAGGCAGGCTCCACAATACTTGTTTTTGAGGGACTTGTTTTGTTCTTTTTGGAAATCCAGTAGAATATTATCAACATGAATAGGATTGAATCTTAAATGCTTAAAATTATCAAAGCTAAATACATGCAATTTAGCTAGCCCCAAATTACATACAGTAACAAAAATATCACCAGCAGAACTTGTAAAGGACTGTACATATGGGTTATGGTGAACTTCAGCATTTAGAGGAAAAATGATGAAAAGAAAGAAGAAAAGCAAGCTGCTTATGGAAATAATTTTCTGGCTATCCTGGGTCATAAATACTCTGTGCCAAAATGCACAAAAAGCACTAAAAATATTTCTTCAATGCAGATTTGACTGTTCTAGTATTGGACAAAGCAGCTAAGTTTGAACAACTGCACAACTGCTGTGTGCATATATTGCCTAATTTTTTTCAATTGTTGTTACCCCTTCTGGTATAATGAAATCTCCATAGCTAGGACACTGAAAAGTTTGCTGCCTTTAACATTTTACAGACATAAAAATAAACTGCATATCTATAAAAAAATTTTAAAAAATCTTAATTTCTTTATAAAACCAAATAACACCATTTTTGACTCCATGTGAACAGGAACATGTAGGTTGTTTTTACCCCACATTCATTCTCTTTTAAAGATAATGCAAGTTTGATGCTGCCTTTATGTGCCATCGTTCTCTTCATATTGTGAAAAATGCTTTCATGTTTCTGATAGGGAAATGATAATTTGCAATCTTGAAGAGATTGTCACATAAAGGAGATTGCATGTACTGAGCTGCATATGCTGCACAGATGAGGTAATGTCTGTGGTGCACACTTGAGATTAACCTGTTTGAAGCACAGAATACCATTTTAATGATGAATTAAAAACCAAAGGGCTGTGTGTGTGTGAACATATTACTTTGGGCAAAAAGGTGAAATCCTTCTCTAAGAAGGTTAAACGTGGAAGAAAAACACTATACTGCAGAAATGAGCTGGAGAATTAATCCATTGTCAGAGGGAGTTTGGAGGAAAAAAGAGCATCTTCCCAAGATGACACATGACTTAATGAGGGGCTGAAGAAGTGTAGTGGAGGTGTAGAGGGGAAATAGATAAAAATAATTCCTGTTTCCTCTTACCATCAGACTTCCAGGTGTTACATGTTTTCTTTGTCTCTTGAGTCTAATAAAAGACTTGTGAGAGACAATGAAAATATTTTTGCCTCTGTATTCTGTTTTTCCCCAATAACAGAAATTCTGAGAAAAAAAATGAAACACCATGGTAGTCTGAAAGGCATTTCTTTAGATGATGTAGATTGCAAATTATTTCCTTACAGGACAAGCAGAGCAATCTTGGCTCATAGTTCAGCTTTTAAACCAGTTTTGATCAATTTTCAAAAAAAAAAGGCTTTAAGAAAAGTAATTGCAGACAGATTCAAAATCTACTTACTATTGCACTTGATAAGCTATGTTGAAACATACCTTTTTGAAAATAATTGAGATATTGTTAGTCCATATACTACCTGAAATAAACTGTTTTATGTACAAAGAGGGGGAAGAGCATGTTTTGTAAACTACCACACTGAAGCTTTAGAAATGCAGCACAGTATTAAATATCTAGATAGATTTAGTAATTGCTGAGACTTTGTAACCTAAAGATTGAAAGTTTTTCATTGTCCAGGTATTAGGAATTTCAGCCTCTGTTGTGCAAAGAAAATTCTTGCTTTAATTATTATATTTATTTTAAACTGAAATTGTAAGCTGCTTCACTAACATGTTCCATTTATCATGACAGTCTTAAGAGTGCACCTTCAAAAATGGATTTGTGTCACTGCAGAAGTGGAGAGCTGAGAGGTAGTTTTAGTAATTGAAGAAGGTTAGTCTTCTATGGTGAACTTCTTTGTGTGGATAACAACAAACATCAGCAAAACTTCAATTGCTTGTGATGTCCCATTGCCATGCAATAATATACATGTCCTATGTCCAGCTGCAGTAATAGACATTGTATTAACAATGCAATTATATTAATATAAAAGTCCTTAGATAATTTTTTATAATGGTAGTGTCTAATTCTTGCTAAACAAGTGGAGGAAACACCTATAATTAAACAACTGTACATAATGTTGATGGTTCTATGCCAGCCAGTGAGAATCTTTCCCCTGGTGAGGCAGCCAGAACACCAACAGAAGCACGATGCAGGTCAGTGGACTCTAACTCGAGGATTAATGATATGAAAGTGTGTCAGGGGAGGATTAGGCTCGATATTTGGAAAAGGTTCTCCCACCAGAGGGTGGTTGGGCGCTAGAACAGCTCCCCAGGGAACTGGTCACAGCACCAAGCCTGACTGAGGTCAAAAAGCATTTGGACAACAGTCTCAGGCACATGGTGTGACTCTTTGGGATGGCTCTGTGCAGGGCCAGGAACTGGACTCTACGATCCTTGGGGGTCCCTTCCAACTCAGCTTATTCTGTGACTGTTTGTTGCTTGAAGTCAAATTGCAACTGCAAGTGCTAAGGGATTTCAGTTGAGGCACCTTCCTGTACCACACCTAGAGGAGTGGAGAGAGTTCTTCATGGATCTGCTTCACATCACGCTTTGGAACAGGGATTCGTGTCCTTGTGTGTCGCAGGCCCAGCACCGCCAGTGCCGCAGCTGCCGTGCCCTGTTCATTTTCAGCGCGGAGCGAAGGCGGCCGAGCCACACCGTGCCCTGCGTGTGGGGCTTCCCGCACAGACACTGCTGCACTGCCGCCGTGCTCAGCCCCTGCAACGAGCCTGAAGCTTCTGGGAAGCGTTGGATTCACTGTAAATGTGCAATAAATTTGGCACTTGGGAAGCATTTTGGGCTGACTGCGAACGTGTGAATCAGTNTGCAATAAATTTGGCACTTGGGAAATGCACTTGGGAAATGCACTTTGGCACTTGGCAATTTTTGGCTGACTGCGAACGTGTGCGGTCTGTGAACGGCAGATCTGAGGCTTCCAGGGTGTCTGAGCTATCGCGTGTGAAAGTGCAGTCAGAGTCACAGGTGGGGCTGCCTGGGGAGGGACCTTTGAAGACCAGCCAGTCCAACGCTGCTGTCATGGACCACTAGACCAGGCTGCTCAGAGTCCCCTCTGGCCTGGCTTTGAACATTTCCAGGGATGGGGCACTCTCAGCTTCTCTGGACAACATGTTCATCTCCCTCACTGTAAAAAAAATATTTTTTATTCCTCATCTAAATGTACCCTCTTTAGATTAAAGCCATCACCTCTGGCCCTATGACAGCTGATCTGGACAAAAACTTCAGGAAATACGTTTCATTTCCAAATGACAAGTAGCTGGAAAATGGACCTTGTTTGGGAAAACGTGGGCCAAGGCAGTCCAGCACAGATTGCTGCAGAGCCAGTCAGTGCCTTCAGACAACCAGGGAGACTTTAGGCCTTGCCTTAGGTTTGTTGTTCCTTTAAGAGGGCTGTGTAAGGCCAGAAAAAAAAAAAAAGGTGGTTTTTTTTGTTTGTTTGTTTGTTTCGTTATGGCTTTGCATTGTCTTCCCGTAAGCTGTGTATGGGGCAGTGATGGAGTGGAGAATGTGGAGCTGCTGGACATGAAGCATTTTGGGGAAACATGCAGAGGAGTGCATCCAAGAAAGCAAAGTGTGGTTTGCCTATTTGAATCAGCTGAAGAATGGGGTTTTATTATTTTTTTTATCTCATTGGAAATAATTTTGTTCTCTAGTCTTGAACCTGGAGGCTATATTTAATTTTAAGAGAATTTCTCTCTTGATGAGGTGATAACCTAAAATGGCACAGGAGGATCTAATGCAGCATGTTTTCATTCAGGGGCTCTGTTTTACAGTCAAGCCTTGTAATACAAAAAGGAAGCCTGAAAAGAAATTGTTAAGTTTATAGATCCGAAGTTGTTCACTTTTCTGCACATGTGTATTTATGGTTTTAAACATTGCACTACAATTTACATGCCAAAGAAATACTTGGATCCCATGCGGTCCTCCAACTGCTTATATACATCCAGAATGTTGTTGTACACGTAGAAATACACATATTGCACAAAAAGCATCTTGTAGAAGAAACTAGGGAAAGCTGCCCAGCACAGGACAGGAGGGTGTTTGAGGATGCCCTCCTAACAAAAAAATGAAGAAGATCAGTGAGTCATAGAATTGTTTAGGTGGAAAAAGACCTTTTAGATCATTGACTCCAACCATTAACCCAGCACTGCTAAGTCCACCACTAAACCATATTCCTAAGTGCCACATCTACAGGTCTTTTAAATACTTCCAGGGATGGGGAACTGGGAAAGATGACCTATTAAGCGATAATGACTCAAAACATTCTCCCACTTGTGGAGTGTGTGAGGGCACTTTGTTGAGATGGAGGTGAGCTTTTGGGTGTGTAAGGGCTAAACCTCTGATCTGATAAGACAGGGTGAAAGAATGATGGACTCTGAGTGAGATAGGAGACATCCCTGGAGACAGATTGTGCCTCTTGTCCTGCTAAATTGTCCTCTCTTGCACAAAGGACTGTTCTGGGGCTGCCCCTCCTGCCTGGGGGAAGTATTGGGACATTGGCTGTGGCCTGAAGGTGTTCATAATGGCCATAATGGACTCAACTGTGCTGGTGATGGGCAGCTGTGCTGTCTTAGAAGCTGTCAAGGTCTCCCAAGTGTCCCATGATTAACACAATTGCATCAAGCAAGCATTCCCACCTGAGCCTGACTGAATATAAACCCAGTAGAAGGGTGTGTTCTGGAGATTTTTCCCCATGACTTCTTTGGGACTTCCTCTACCACCTGATGGGTCTAGTCGTGGGGCCTATGGGTGGTAAGAGCTTCACTCTGATACTTTCTCTCTTTCTTTCCCCTTGTGCATGTCCTTGGATGACATTGTTACGCTTTTATATTGTAATGCTTTTATGTTGTTATATTACTACAAATAATAATAACCAAAATGGCTACACAGCTGCTTTCCTTTGCAAGCAAACTGTTCTACAATAAACCCTACATATTTATGTTCATAGACACTGATGGGTGCAACTTCAGGACGTTTCCTCTTGTCCTATCACTTATACTTGGGAATAGAGAACAACTCCCACATTTTAAGTTGAAGTACCCCAGGAGAACCATGACTAGCAATTGCAGGACTTCTTCCAGTTGCTTATAGAATTTTTCATCTGCCTCTTAATCCTGGTTGGGAGGTCTGTAACAGGCTCCCATCATGGTATCTGCTAGGTTCTTAACCATAAACACTCAATCCTACTGCTACCATCATCAAGCTGCAGACAATCAAAGCTTCCCCTAATAAGCAGGGTTCCCCCACCTTCTCTCCTTCCCTGCATTATCCCTTCTGAAGAGTTTATACCCATCCATGGCAGCTCCTCAGTTGTGTGAGCCATCCCACCACGCTTCTGTCATGGCAAATATGTCACAGTTTTCCTGCTGCACAACGGCTTCCAGCTGCTCCTGCATGTAGAACTGGTGCAGATAGATTTGCACTGGTCACAAGGTTAAAGCCCAAACAAAAGCCAGAGGGCAGAAGGAATGTCACCACGTTGGGAAATATGCACTCACAGCTAATGCCGTTGCTGCAGATGGATGTTTCGGGCACAATAGCTGGTAGCTGTCCCAGAACCAGCACAATCGGTGCTTCTGCCCTACAAGCAGCTGATTGTGGGTGGTGAAATTGCTGCCTTAAAATCAAGCCAGGCCATGAACATCCTTTTTCTTTGCCCTTATTGTTCTTCTCTAGAGTGACTTCCAGGGCACGTTTAATAACCTTTCCCTGGCACATACACCAAAGGTATCTATTTTTTTTTCTCACTTTGTTACCAGAACAGCTGCATATTTCCTCCTGTTTGCAGCCCCCACCCTTGCCCCGAGGACATGACAGAAGGTTGTGAACTTCTGGAGTCAAGGATCAGTCCCTTAACTGTCATAAAAAGTAAAAAAAATCAATCTCAATGAACCTTGGCATATTTTTCTAATTGATGTGAATGAGATGAAAGGGATAGCTGACTTCCGTGACCTCTGCAGGATAATTGTGTATCGTGTTGCATGAATAAAGGGGTGTGCCATAGCTGCAAAAATGGGAATTGACACCATTCTGCTCTTTAACAACATCCATTGGTGTGTGACATCCAAGTACATCAACAGCTGTCATCCTTCACTGCTTTCTGCTCACCTCCCACATACTTCGCTCATTTGCATGGTGAAACTTGGTGAAAAAGTTTGATGATTACAATTGTTGAGGCTCTTGTTCCAGCTTATTTTCATGTATGCAACTGTAATTATTATTCTGCTGGTAGTCTTCCCATCTTTACCAGAGCAAGACAGCAGGAAAGTCAGCAGAACATCTGGTCAGGTTCTTCTGTATCTTGCTGTGTTGGAACTTGGAGGAGGAGTGCATTGACATAGGTCTACATTACAGATAAGATACTCATCAAAGGAATAGGTGGTTCAGTGGTTCAAACTGACACATACATTGTTAGGGCTAAAATTGTTCTCCAATGTTTTTTTCCAATACAATTATTTTGAGTTGATTTTTTGGTATTTCTTTCTCAATCAAAGATGAGTATTATTGAAAAAGTTTTGAGAAAAATTGGTTAATATTTGTGAAATAAATACTGCTTCCATGTTTTTATTTCATTAAAGCTTATGTGTCTGGCTGTAAACCAAGCTTCTGTCATGTCTTACTTCTCATGGAAGGTTTCGTAGCAATTGAAGCTGAGGAGCATCATCTTACTACACCATTTCGGTCAACTTAGAGTTGAAATGGTCACGCTTGTGGTTTAAATTATGTATTTAAGCATCTTTTTGAATTGAGAAGGTCTAACACAGGCAGTATGAGCTTGCTTTCCCTTCCCTTTGCTAGGATAGAGAGTTCTGTTGCATAGAGAAGCTGCATGGTACTAATTACACTGTAGGAATACTAGCCCATAGTCTGTGTGTGTGCTGGAGCTGGATTTGTTCTGCTCTCATCTGGTCTGTGGGAATTTATTTGACAGTTGAAAGGATGTTTGAGCTGGCTGTTAAGTACTACAGGAGCATTAGACAAATGGAACCAAAGATTCTGTTCAGGAGAAGGTCTGCTCAAACATCTGTCTTGCTAACTAGTTATACTCAGTAAACCTTTTGGTGAGAAGTTTGACTCCTTTTAAAGCTGCAGTAATGCTATAATGCTTTTAGTACAGGTACAGTCATACTTCCTATGCTGGTACAAAGCAGAGTAACTTCAACAAGTATGCTAAGGAAATACTGGGATATGGGCTAACAATGTAAGTGCTTTTACCAAGATGTACCTACATCCATGTTACGAAAGACTGGAAATACAAGTTTATGCTGGCAGTGTTAAAACAGCAACACCTTTTAGTTTCACAGGGACTAATTTGTGTGAGTCACGGATGATGAAAAGGTTATGCTTGAAGAACCTGGTTCAATAACTATTGAATTTAGATGGAGACTTTCCTGGGCTTTGGATCAAATTATAATTTCCAACTCAAGTTATTTGTAAGTTAGAAAATATTTCAAATGCCTCTGGATTTCTTTTGATGTGTTGAATGTGTTCCAAAGTGAATAATGGTTTGACGGAATAACATGTGCTTGACAGAGTGAACTTCAGAAATAGTACAACTTGCTTTTTACCATGGTAAATTTTTGCTTCAGGGAAGTCATAGCTGAAGCCAAACCTGATTATGACTGCACAGGGGGCAGTGAAAAGGAAGGTGGTGAGACCATTTCCTATTACTCTGATTACTGTGAATTAGTTTGTAAGGTAACATTTTGATTGTGGAATAAACAAGAAAGGGCTAAAGCACTTACTGTGAGCAGCTTGCTTAAAAAGACATATAAAGTTATGTAGGAGGTCTGTTTAAAATTACTTTGTTTAGAAAAAAAAAACAACAATTAGAAACAGTTTGGCTGTTAACATCTAAAACGAATTTCCTAGCTGAGACTTCATGGCAGTATCTGTATTAAGTGAAAGACCTAAACCAAAAAATTGGTAAAAAAAAATCCTAAAATGTCCAGAAATATGTTTGTATGTGATCCTTGCCTGGTTTCTTTGAACTATGTGACCTTTTCCACCTTTTATTTTCAGGAGAAACTGTGAAATGTAGCCCTCTGGTTATGCTTGGCTGTGAAATTATGTTTCTAGGAGCTGGCAAGTCCCGTAACTCTCTTATGCAAACTCTTCTTTAGCTGCCCCATGTAATGAGAGAATGTTTGGAAACATCACAACAGTTTGAGTACATGGGCTTTCTTTCACACCACCTTCTTTCTCCCAGACACAGCCTCTGTATTTATGTGGGTTGTGGCTACCTTGCAAAAGTTACATCTGCCCTGGTGCCCACAAGGTCCAGCAAGCACAATTCTCTCTGAGCAGGGTTTCAGTTCTACTCACAGCTTGTGCAACTCATTTACTCCCTGACTTGTTACTCTGATCCTATTATGTCCCAGCTGCATTCCTTACGCTCTCCGCCTATAAAGCACGGATTAATTTAAGCTGGTAATTTTGATCTATAAAGCATTTAACAGCATAAAGCTTGGCTATTTGAAGATCATCTTCAGCCTTCATCTTCTGGGTATCTGTGGTCGGTCATGGTTCACTGTGTAATGTTTCCCTCTTGCTCTAAATTAGGGGTGTATACTCCTTACTAGGGTGCAACCTGCTTTCTTTCTCACCTGTTTGAAAAAGTTTATTTTTTAGTTTTAGTATGTAATGGAATTTGACTAGTAACAACAGCTCTGTAACTTCTTCCTCTTCTGTGAAGTCATGTTTGTCAAGAATCTAACAAATGCTGTTTCAGTAATAATCTTGGTAGTAAATGTGCAGTTGCTCAGTGGTAATGTAGGGCACTGTGCCTTCAGAGAGGGTCTGGATAATGAATCCTGTTCACCAGCACAAGAAAATATATTTTGGGAAAGCATTTTGTATTTAAAACATTCGTATTCCAATTCTTCAGAATAACCATATATTTAAAGCATGACCCTTCAGCTGCAGTGTACATAAAAGAGTGGGTGACTTCTAGGATATTAGTTGTGACCTGCTTTCCCACTGCAGCATCATCTAATGAATTGATGAGACAGATGATGCACCTTCCCCAAGAAGGCAAAGAGTCCTGTTTGATAACCTAAGAGCTGAACTGAGGGTTCAAAGCTAATCCCCAATACTTGAGAGGAAAGATCTACTTCATAGTAGACATTAAGAAAATGAGTCTTTTCACACCCATCTTCTCATCAGAAGAGCCTGTTCCTTATCAGCTCTCCCTTGCCCAAATGTACACATGAAAACAACTGTGTTACAGGCCAGACAACTTTGTACTCTGAATGAAGCCACAAGGTGTGTTTGGACAATGGACAATGTCTGATGAAGAGGCTGAGTTAAAAAGGTGGGAGATACAGGCTACACAGTGCATGAGGAAATGTTTCTGTCAGAAGAATATCCCAAGCAAACAAAGTGTTTCCACAGCCTGGTTTGGGTCACAGAGAGCTTATACTGATGATGGAAATGTTCCATGTGGCCATCTTCCTGTTCAGTTCTGTATTAGCATACTATCATATGACACAAGTCCAGCAGTTTAATTATGTTTTGCATGGGTATCTCCTTGAACTGTATTGCTTTAAAATATGCTGGGGGGTTTTTGTGTTTTTTGGTTTTTTTTTTTGTTTATCTGTTTGGGTTTTTTTTGGTTGTGGTTTTTTTAAAAAAAACAAAGTGCTATCATCTACTCTCTAGGCTGATCAGTTCTCTCTGATTTGCTCTACTTCCAATCTTACACCATAGCACTTTCTCCATTATTTCAGGTGAGAAGGGAACTATTGTAAAATGCTTTTATGGTGGTGTCAACATAGTATTTTATACCTTTCCTTTTGCATCATAATCTTTATGGTCTGAGATTTTTCTCTGCTCCCATATGGGACTGTTCTCCCTGACCCCAGAGCAGACGTAGATAATGCCAGACCCAGGGAGTATGTTCTCTGTAGCTTCTTTATATTTTGTTTCTCATTCTCAGCTTTATTCCTTTACTGGCCTCAGTACTGTCTCTTCCTTGCTGTTTTAGAAAAGGTTTTTTGGTTTGTACTCTCCTCTTACCCAAAATCCTTGTTACTGCAATCTGCAGAACCCCAGTGACAGGTCTCCAGTCTGATGTCACCCCATTCACTGTAACCCTTTGTGCCCAAGCCATGAGCCAGCTGCTCACCCATCACGGGATGTGCTTATCCAGCCGTGACCTGGACATCTTGTGCAGAAGGACACTGTGAGAGACAGCACTGAAAGCTTCGCTGAAATCCAAGATCACATCAATGGGCTCCCCTTGATCAACTGGGTGGGTTACCGTGTCATAAAAGGAAACCAGGTTTGATAAGCAGGACTTTCCCCTCAAGAAGCTGTGCTGGCTGTACCCGGTCCATAAAAGGAAACCAGGTTATGTTTCCAAAAGCACCATTGGACCTCCAAAAGCACCATTGTACTGCTGGGTCCAGTTTTAAGGCCACAAATGCACTCAGCCTTCTACCTTTCAGCTGACCCACAGGCATCCCACTCTCCTGCATCCTGGAGTGAAAGAGCAGCCCAGCAGAGAGGTGCTGCAGCTTGTAGCATGTGAAACACAACTTGCAAACTTCTGCTCCAGAGCACTGTGCAGTGTGATCAGATCAGCCACTGTAATTCCTTCCACACAGATCTTTGCTGACTGAAGCAGCAGAGCAGTACTGAGCAGGCCAGCATGAATATCACTGCTTGACTAAAAGCAGATTCTTTCCATTCTACCCTATGAAGAGATGATCATCACTGCACAGTACAATTTGATATTTTAACACCTTAAATACAAAGTCTTCAGAGCAGCTGATGTACAAATAAATTTCTATCTAAGACTTACTTCTGAACTAAGAGAAAAGAGTAAACCTCTTCAAGGCAGAAAATATTTGTTATGAAATTCCATAGTGTGAAGGAAGATAGTCCCCTGACCCAGAGGGTAAAGTTCAATTTAACATTACCTGCCTGGTTAAAGCAGGCACTAATTAATCAGACCTACTTGGCAGAAAGGATTCTTATGCATCACCGAATCCAAGGTGCTGGGATAAACAGGTACATCTTGGGAACACAGGACTTTCTCTTAACCAGACTCAAACATGACCCTGTAATCCTCAGGTGGTGGAAGACAAACTGGAATTGTTGTCAGCCCAGCAACTGGAGCTAACCCTTCTCTTTGCCTTGGTATGACACATGCACTCTAGATAGCAGAGGGACTGAGATATTCTTGTAACAAAATAGCTTTACGCATCCACTTAAAAATACATAAAATGGAAAAGAAAGTAGAGTGCTTTGGCCTTGGGCAAGGTGAAATACCAGAAATGTAATGAGTCAAATTACCTTCCAGGCTTGTGTAGAAGCGCTAAACCTCTTGAAAACACAAGGTTCTTACACAAACGCCATTTATTCCAATAGGACATGCACTGCTAAATAAAATGAGTCACTATGAATGAATCAGATTGAGTTGGAACAAAGTAGAAGCTTTTTATAAGCTCAAAGCATACTGGGCAATAACTAAAATGCCTACAACTATTCAGAGCACTGGGTAAGAATAAATTTATGCCACCTTGCAACAAGTATTTTTTGTATCATAATACTTACAGCCAAATAATTATTTTATTTGATTATCTCTAATGGAGATGGGACAGGAAGCTGTGAGAAGGGAATATAATGAGAAAAGCTAAGATCATGATATTATTTACTTTGGGAAAAGAGAAAAGCAGTATTTTATTGCAGTTATAGCAACAACTACAGCCAAGCATTAGCTGTGCTCATTTTGAAACTGCATTTTGTGCAAATAGCAATTACAACAATTTTTTTTTATTAGATGGTAAATGAAAGGCTAGGAAATTCTCAAAACAGAAATTCAAGAAGCAGCATTTTAACTTTTTTAATTAGGCATTTTAGAAAATGGGACAGGCTATTCTGCCTTGCTCAAACCATTCTGATAATTCTGTTAAATAAGACAGGGAATATTCAATTTAGTATGTGGAAAAGCTAATATTTACATTGTTCAGTACATAGAGGCAGGATCACATTAAGAGAAACTGGAAGAGAATAAACTGTTCTTAGGGTCCACAGCAGATAGAACAAATATTAATGAGCTTAAAGCATAGTAATGTAGTCAGGTAAGATTTTAGAAAAAAAATCTCTGTAATGACAGGCCTAGTGAGGCATGGGAAGGGATAGCACAGGGAAGTCATGGAACTATCCCCCCCCCCGCCCCCGGAAAAGGTTAACCCAATTTTCACCAATGTTTATTTACAGTTGAACTGCTCTGGGACAGACTATAACTACTTCAAGTCCTCTCCAGACCTGTTTTTCAACAGTTTTAATAAAGCAATTGTTAATTATTTAATCTCACACAAGTAGCCTTTGCCCCTTGGCATTGTAAGGGATATGCTGATTGTCGGAAACAATTCCTGCCATAGAGAAATCAGGACAGACAGAGATGAAACAGATTTCTCCTTTAAGTTAACTGCTCTCTATTTTTCTATTTGCCCCCATTAAATATATGAGTTTGAGAGAAACCAAATGCACAGCACATATAGAGACCAGACACTGGATAAAGGCAGGCTTTGGGACCATCAGAATGCAATGGTCCCATTTGATGCATGGACTTGCTAACTAGTACTATTGTGGAAAAGAAGTAGGCACAAGGGAGGGAGGTGGAAATTCAGATTATATGTTTAGGTTATATAGTTGACATAACAAATGATTGTTTCCAAGAATTTTTAATTTAATTATTTCTTTTGTTGCAGTCCTTGCATTAACAAGCCAGCTGGATCTCCTGTGTGGAGTGGAGTATCATCACTGCCTCCAGGAAAGATAACCTTTCCTTCCACACGGCCACATACACACTTCTGCTAAAGACAGGGTCCTGCAGCTGCTTGCTGCCCACCGTGGCTAATGGTCCTCGTAACTTGAGCAGCATTCCTGGAGCACCATGTTCACATTAAACCCCCAGCAGCTGGAGCAGCTGTGTGAAGTGCAACCCTAGATTACTAGAGACATCATTAAGGGAGTAATTAAGAAGCTGAATCTCTCCACTCTCTATCACTTCACCCACTTTTAATAGCTCCTCAGCCACTTTGTCTTTGGGGTATATCTACATTATCATTAATTCAGTTATGTATTTTATAGGTAATACTGCTGAAAATACTGTCTTGCTACCTCTGTGCAATAAGCTGAAAAAACCAGAAAGTGACAAATGCATTAAAAGAATTAAAAGTTAAGTTAGAATAAAGACAAAAAAGACACTTGTCTGCCATTTGCCCACAATGTGCAGCACAGGCTGTATCATGCACTGAAAGCCCTGACAATCAGTAGTGAAATTCTAGAACAAAGTCCCTCCCTCCTTCCCATGAAAGTTTGGACTTATTCCCAAATACTTTTGAAATAATTGGTTTAGCATAAGATCACAGCTAGTGAAGTTCTGTCCATTCTTCTATCAATTAACTGTTGCGGATGATCTTCTTGTTTTGTTATTAATACTAGGATTTAGTTCATAGCTTTGCCAATTATAAACCTCAGTATTCACTCTCAGAGCCAGTCTCAGCCCCAAATCCCAAAGATTAAATGTTTCAAGCTCCTTAAAGTAAGCATGGAAGAAGCATGTTAAAATCTAGTGAAAAACTTGAAGTTTAAGTTTTGTCCTACTTTTTTCCTTTGTGATACAGGCATTTAACATCCAAAATTCATCTGTAAGCAATCAAAACCACAGGTGAAACACAAGAACAAAGGATTTACCTAGTGAGTCATCAAAGTGCTTTATTTTATAAAGCCTTGCTCATGTTTGGAGTGTAATCTAAGCACTAACATACACAATAATGAGTCTTCCTTGCCCTGTCCAAATAAACAGTTTATCAACAAGAATGAGTGACAAAAATGCTACACAGACAAAAAGAATGCTTTGCTGTAAATGTCTAAAGTGGTCTAAAAATGTACACTCATTGGCCGCAATTAAATATGTACTCCAAGTACCTTATTTTTACTTCAGGGTCTCTCTGTGGCCTCATACCTTCAGAAGCTTCAGAAAACGAAACTCGGGTGAGAACATAGACAACCAGGGTGTTTAGGGAGAGGACAAAAAAAAAAATCAAGCCACAGTACCAACTTATTTAAATACATACAATACAAAAGTATACACATACATTACAGTGCTGCAGACATCACTAAGTCAAACGTAACAAAAAATCCTGTGGGAAAGGTTGGGGAAAGGAAAAAAAAATTAGTACACAGCAAGAGGGATAGTATTGCCTTTGGCCGCTGAAGAGAGTGTAATTAAGGGGTTTCTGTTGCATGGGCTCCTCTGAAGTGAACCACTACATAGGTTATGCACAGTCGCAGGCTGAGCAGCACTGACATTAGTTATGGAGAAGGCATGCTGGCGCTCCTGATCCCAGTTAGAAACGATGAGAGGGAGGTTTGACTTCTCTTATGTTGCCTACAAAATCTAACAATTTCAATAAAGAAATTTTAAAGGCACAGCTTTAGCACAGTGTATAAGTAGATAAACTTTTAAGCATATGTAAATTTGTCTCTTTCAAGCATGGAGTCTTTCAGGGAAAAATACAAGAGGAGAAGGAATACAATGTTGTTTAAAAATTTTAAACAAGTTAAACATGATCAGCACAGTTTCAGGCAATGTACTATACAATCAAAATTGAGTAAATGGTAGGACAGGTAATTTTGATGCTGAAAGACAACCTTGGGAAAAATCCCTCTGAAATATCCTTTCGCATTTTATTGTAAAAGAGTCTATCACGGAGGTGAGTGAGACATTCACTTTAGTACACTACTGCACATTACCTCTTGGAAGATGACAAACATTACTTCATTTGTACTGCAAAATAACTTTACATGTAAACTCAAAAGTCATATATTGTACACGGCTCTGAAATTCAGAAATATCCCTGCTTTCCTAATAATGTAAACAGTAAAATTCAGGGTTCATTTTTCAAGGGATAATCTATAATAAAATACCGCTGTTTCAACAGTACAACATAAGCATTTAAACTTCAAATTCCCAGTAAATTACAAGGGAATGGAATTTGTATCAGTGTGCACATCTTTCAGGATGGGTAGAAGACGGAGCTACTATTGCCCAAAACTATGCGCTTCTTCAGATAAGCTTTTTTTCACTTGTAACATGATTAGTTCCTATACTGCAAGAATATAAAACAAATGAAAACTTCAGGTAACAAAGTGAAATAAGCAAAGTTTTCCCTTAACATAAATTTACTATAGCAAAAATGTACACATAGCATGAATTACGTTAGCTCTTTGTAAGGTAAGAGATGCCAGCTCTCAGATGCCCGAGAGGCTGAACTTCCTGACGCAATGTGCTCCAAAGACAAAAAGGGGAGAGGGAGGAAAGAAAAGGAAAAAACCCAACTGCTAGGAACCAAATGGGAAAAGCCTCTGGCACCAAGGGCTGTTGCAGCTGCTTTTTTAAGGAGTGCCAGTGTGCAGGGTGCAAGTGTAACATTCGCAGTAAGGTCTTCATTATTATCATCATCATCATGAAGAATACTGTCATGTATCTTTTTTCAAAAAATAAACTGATCCACAGTTTACAATTTGATATCAATATTGTAGATTTAACATGCATTTACTCTTACCCACCCCTACCCCACACCTCTTTTGCTCATTAATTCCATTTCAGCTGGTAGCATCAGAGTATTACTGTCACAGTGCACTCTGAGTAAGCTGTTCTATTTATTTAAATTATTTTAATTTTTTTTTTTTTGCACACACAAAAGAGTCAGAAATAGCTAGAACTATGCTGGGAATATCAGGCAGCTGTTAAAGCGAGTACTCCACCCCACTTCAGTCATCTTTGCCAGCAGATGTAAACAAAGGGGTTGCTTTCTGTAAGATGAGCGCTTCTCTGAGTTCCTTTTTTTCCCTACACTTGTAGCCACTGCTGCTGTCCCCAGGTCTCGTGTCTGTCCTATGTAACATGAGAGGTTACGTCAAGATGTTGGCAATAAAGTCCAAGAAGCGCTTTGAATACTGTTCTGGATTAACAGTTGAAATTTCTGCACCAGCCTATACAGAGAATGGGGAGGAGAGAAGAGAGAAGGAAGAAGCAGTATTTTATTTGATGCTTTTGTCACCGAGGGTGTTACTCAATAAATTGCACGTGCAGTTTCAGAACCAGAGACTAGAAACACAGATTGTAATGGCCCTCAAGCAGAATCTTAGTGGTGCCTTTTCAGGCTTCACAGGAGTATACTGATAGTCAGTACTCACCACTGTAACAGTCATCTTCCATTTCTGAAATACATTCTTTTTATTTTCCATACTTCTCATTAATTTCATTGTACTTCAGTCTTCTCTATGAATTTTTACTGCACAATTAGTCACGCCACCCACTGATTCACCAGTAGATTCTGGTCTCTTAAGCAGCAGCGCCTTCATACACAGAAGACTGAATTGCCATACTTAGATCTGGCAATGTCAACACTTGTGTAACATGTATTGTTATCTGAATGCTAACTCGCCTGGTTTGAAATACATGGTAACAGTAATACTTTTTCAACATCTTTGCATTTAAATCTGGACTCACTGAATAAGCCATACGATTGCTATTTCAATGAAGTCATGATTTCATTAATATTTTTACTTGAGTTTTTCAGAGCCTTACCCATATTTTTATTTACATTTTTCCTGGCTTACAAAAGAGGAAAGTTGCATGCATGCAATTAATTAATGAACTTCAGTGTCATGCGGCTCAGGATGGAGGCAGCAAAGTAAACAAAATGGATGTAGGAAAGTAATGTTCTGTAATAAGTTCTAATCACAATCAGGTTCAATAATCATAGCTGTTACTCACAACGTATTTCTATCCCTTATTTAAGCCAGAAGTGTGAGTTTTTAAAGTCTGTTACTTTCAAAGTTCAGTAATAATTGCCAGATAATGGCTGCATATGGTCTGCATCAACTTTCAGCTGCCCAGAGAGCAGAGACAGTAATGAGAACATTGCTTTAGAGAGACAAAAAAATACCTCCTACAAGCCTTTGCAGGTCACATCATTCTCTACTGTAACTAAAAAGCCCTGAGCCCTTTGCCTAAAACTTCCCACAATGCCCTGACCCTTTAGATACTTAGACACAGGAGGGATTTTAGCCTCATAAATGAATATGCTCTTTTAAAAAAGTTTATGAAATTTGAACCTTAAATCACCACAGGAGTGATAATGGTAGATACAAATCTGGAAGACTGGGCTGTTTCACCATGGTTCTTTGACATCTGCTGCTAAGCAGCAATTTCAGTCAAAATTAAATAATGGCAGTCAAAGAGAAGCCTTCACTGAAGAGTCTCTTTACATATTTAATATGTACATTTTATTTTTATGACTGATTTTGCAAATTGTACTTTTTTTTCCCTGAAGATGTCTTCTAAAGTGAGCCACACTATATGCTGAAGAACTAACTTTCAGCAGGCTGTACCAAATAATGAAACCATCATTAGGGCCCTGCAACTGAAATTAGATCCATGACAGCTCTCGAACAGCTTTGTTTGCAAGAATATAAGGTGCATCTCACAAATTTAGAACAAAACCCTAAAAAGGCATCTCTCTAGAGCTCTTTATGGGGTGAGAAAGCTGTGAATATAGCTGAAAAAGGAGTTCCGCTCTCAGTATGTCATGTGTAGCAGTTACTCTGTACATTTTTATTGCACATTAAACTTGAAAAAAAATTGGATCTATTTCCCCTTTCCCTAGATTTACTGAACTGTCCTGTATCAGGGCACTAAACAACAAAAATGCATGAATATAAATGGAGTAAGAGGATGAAACCAACCCAGATACTTACCCCATGCTTTACTGTTTTTGCGGCATGGGCTGCTTTCTTTTTTGCATCATAATGAGTAAGAATGTCAATAATGGCCATAAAGTACACTTCCTTCCTGGGTGCATCTGCAAATGGCAAACACAGGCCAGTAAGAATGACTTCTGAAACATCTTAATAATGAGCCCTCCTTCTAACAAAGGAGACTTGGGAAGACTCAATCAGCAGCTAAGACAGGTCAATGTCAGTCATAATCAAGATCCATAAAAACCACAGGCTCAAGCTGTCCTTAACTGAGAGTTTAACTGAACTCATATATAATGCAAAACCCCCTAAATGAGTGTAAAATAAAAAAACAGCATATAGAAAGAGGAATTATTGCTCAGTCAAAGTAATGTGGATTTCATCTTTCTTTGTGGAAAAACTATGAAGTTTCATATGAAAGGTAATGCTTCTGTGTCGGCAAACAAGATCATATTTTCTTTATGAATAAAACCATGTATTTATCCATGTCAACACTTAGGGAAAAAAAAAAAAGGTAACTTTCCTGTCTTGAACAACCACAGGTAATTAGTTATACTTTGTTTAACACACTAACATCAAACTCTCTTTCAGGCTTCTTACATACTCCTTATGACTCCTTTCTTAGCTGGAACCCAGAAATTGGATATGAGTGCACAAATTTCCATAAAGCAACCAAAAAAGTGAAATAGAACTTGGAATGCTGATTTTCTCATTCTTTTTAGACTGTGTTTAACAGCGTTATCTGCCAGAAAAGACCACTTATAGATACTAGACTTCCTGAAAGGGATGAAAACCCCATGAATTAGCTGCTGAAGAACTGGTGAACCTGAATAGCTAAGCATTATAGAAATCTTCTCCTTTCTCTGCACCAAAGAGCAAATTTCCTTTTCTACAGAGCAAACTTCTATTTTTCAGTTTACATCTGCTTTTACATAGTTCTGAGGACTTTAGGATTCTGATGCAAGAATCAAACCACCTTAACATAAAAATATTTTTTACTGCTTACTTTCATGGGATTTTATTCCATAAACATCAATAGCTGGATCAAATTCCCCTGGAGCCAAAGGCAGTGAGCTGTTCAGCGTATTTCCTGGACTGTCTGGAGGGGTTCCAATGGGATGGGTCCCATCACTTTCACCTTCCTCTTCTCCATCATTCTCTTCAAACTCTATTTCTTCCTGTTCAGCTCTTTCAACATCATGAATTCCAACCAGCAAGCTGTAGTCCATGAGTTTTAACTGAGCAAGGAACTAGAAAGCGATAATAAGCAATCTATCAATACTGCTGAAAAACATAAGCTCCACTTACAAACATGTTACACAAAGGTGTCACCAGTTGAGAAAAACTTCTAAGGCACTTTTAAGAGAGAGAAAAAGGGAAGATTAAGTGATGAAGCTGGCAAAGAGATACTTGATTTTATTAAGATGTAGTAACAGCAGACGAATTACTTGAAACTTATACTGTAGCCCACTCTTCCAAAATCCTCAGGGAAAAAAAAAAATTACGTGTAGTGAAGAGGCGGTGCGCTTGCAAGCCGATGACTGTTACTCCTGTCTCATGTTTCAGTTAAACTAGAGAATCAGAGAATATTCTGGGTTGGAAGTGACCCCCAAGGATCATCAAACCCAACTCCTGGCCCTGCTGCACAGAAACATTCCCAAGAGTCGCACCATGTGCCTGAGAATATTGTCCAAATGCTTCTTGAACTGTCAGGCTCGGTGCTGTGACAGGCACTGGAGCCCGTTCCAGTGCCACTCCTCACACGGCTTCTCCTCAAGGCCCTGCACTATCCTCTCTGCCCTCCTTTGGACAGCTTTATATCTGTCTCCACTTGTGGTGCCCCACAGCACACACAGCACCCGAGGTGGGAACTGCTGTGTCACTGCTCAGTGTCCAGACCAGCTTCTGTGCTATCAGGCGCACGGCACACTATGATCTGGTGCTGAACCCACCCTCTCACTCCCTTTTAATTCTTATTAAAGAATCATGAAAAAGATATCAAATATCCTTGCAGTGGAAAGCTGAGAAGTTTTACACCTTGAAGATGTGAAATGATGCATTCTCTTCACAGTGATAGGCTCATGATTTGCATCATGTAAGCAAAACATGTACATGAACGAAAGAGTGTTTTTGAATAAAAACTAAGAATGGGAGATTTTACAAAATTGAGAGATGAATACACTCTATGTATAAACTTTAGTTGAGGAGAGCAGGATAAGGCAAAAAGCTAAGAGGATGGAAATAAGGAAGGTATAAAAGCAGGAAAATTGAACAAACAGCTCAAGGGGGTGAGGGATAGGCACAACAGAGTCGTGCTGCAGCTGAAAAGTGATTTTGAAATTGTGAAGCCCATGCTTATGATATGCAGCAAAAGTGGCTGAAAATAAAAATTGTTTCAGTTTTTATTAACTCTAAATGGTTATCAAAAGGAAGTTAGAGCAGGCCAGGAAAGAATGGATATAAGCTAGACTTTGGCACATTGATAGTGATGGTGATGAAAAAGACGAGTATAAAATACTAGGGAATGAGAAACTCCAGTTTGTCAAAATCTGATTCTGGGAAAAGAAACGAACTGGAGATAACTGTAAATTCAAGTGCTAGAAGAAATACTGTGAGATTGAGAAGAGGTTTTAAAAAGAAGAAGAAACTATTTTTTAATGATTACAACATCATTTATTTTGATACAATAAAACAATTGACTCTTCACAAGACTGAAAGCGACTTAAGTTTAAAGAGATGATATACAACAATATACAAGACAGATGAGACTGGTCAAAGGCAATGGGGTGGAAGAGCTCCAGGTATATTATTCACTACTTGGTATATACAGGGAAAAAAACCAAATCTACCAATAATCACACAGAATAGCATGAAAGAGAATGGACTCTTTGGAAAAAACAGTGAGCTACAAATTAGAAGAGAACGGCTCTTGGAAAAAAGCATGCTGCTGCTAACAACAAAAAGACCTAGGGAGACCAGCACAAGGGAAAAATAATCTGATTTTAAATGGAAAAAAGATATGTTTTTTCTCAGGACACCTGCAATGGAATAAGAAGGCAGGAAAATTGACAAGGGGACATCAAAGCAGCAGTAATAATTTGTGTTTGAACACAGGAAGGGGACATATGACTTGATTAGGAGAGAAATATAGAAACAAAACTTACTGAAAAATAAGAACAGATATAAAGCCATATAGCTCAGAATACTACTCCATAATGTGTTTTAACTATAAATACTGTCTGATAAGATACTCATATACCAAGTGTTTTGTACTTCTTTTCATTGTAATGAAATGTGAATGTTTATGCACTGGTTACAAAGTGTGTCTATCAGTTAACCAATAAGGGCAGAAGAACCAATAAAAGAAAAACAAGATTAAAGAACAGCTTGCCATTGTCAAAATCAGGAACCAGATCACTTCACACTAGTGGTTTACATGGATATTAAACAATTCTCTGTATAAACTTCAAACCCATAAAAACAGCCTCTCAAGACAAAATCTGGAATCTGCTTTTATATTGCCAGTCTGGTAAAATATAGATCATATACAACCTACTTTTCAGGGTAACAAAGTATCTTCCACATTCCTTGCACACACTTAAGATATTATCTGCAACCTACTCACTGTAAAAGCAGTAGTCAGCAACAGCAGTACATGTTAAAAGAGCACAAAATTTTAACCCAAATAAACTTATCTCTAGAGCTGTGACATCGGTAGAGCATAATATTTTAAATATAAAATAAACACACATTGATATTTCACAAAATATTTATGTTCCCATCATCCTCACCACCATAAATTTCCCATTGTTACTATGATGGGAAATGTGATTTCCTCAGAAGCAAATTATTGGGTAAATTCTAAAGTAACAGTATTTTGTTTTGTGCAACTAATGAGATACAGATCTGAAGAATTCGAAAAGTCAATTCACAGAGCTCTTTTGATATAAATAGCTGAAAGTCTTATTAAGTCACAGACACATTTTGCTACCAAGTCTCTTCCAAGTCTCTGCCTTTTTACTTGAAAACAGATTTTAGGCTTTGAGTATAAAGCTGCAAAATACTGTGTTTAGGAAAAATATTTTCAATTATGCAAGTTAAAGGCAAGTCATGTGAACAAGTTAGTCTGATATTTATTTTATTAGCTGAACAAAATCAGTAAAAATATTACATTGAATTCATACATTAGCGCATTTCTTTCAAGTATTTACTATATTCAGCCAATTACAAATTTACATGAAAGACTACATTAAGATGAGAATCCAGTTGCTGTATTCAGATTACTGAAGTAGTATCACTCTACTGTTGTGATACTAAGAATGATTTAAAACTGGATTACTAATATAAAACAAAAAGGACATGCACAGCTGTGAGTGGGGGAGATGCTCCATCTCTGTTATGGACTACAGTCCACGTATGGCCTTCGCCCTGCTGGACCTCCACCTGTAAAATACAACTAACAATACTCACCTCTGTCTCGGGGGCATTTAGAAGAACTAGGCTCATAAAGCATTTAAGTACTAAGCAGTACCATCATTTTAACATCACATCATCAAGGCAGGAACAATGTATGGCAACCAGCTATGGCAGCAAGCCATTTATCACATCAGCAAAGCAGTGATCAACTCCTGAAAGTTTAAATTGTGTTTAATTTAAAACAGTCCATGCTTACAGTCTTATAAACAAGAGTTTTCATGAATGAATTACAGGTATGATTTCCGGGATATCCGTAATTTACAGCATATTTTAATCACAGGTAACTGAACAGGCACATTCTTACCTCAACATCCTTTTTGAGTTTCTCAAGGAACATCTTTTTGTTACTCTCATCAATATGAATCTTTTGGCCATCATTAATAAAATCATTGTCTTTGAACGTCGGCAGCTCTTTGGCCTAGAACAAACCAAAACTCCTGTAAGAGCAGGATTGCAAAGAGGCGTGTGGTGAAGCTGCTGGGCTGGTGCAGCCCCCGCTGGCAGTGGGGCCTCCAGAGATGCCCTGTGCCCCAGAGGACACCCCCGAGCTGCCTTTCCTCCATGGCATGCAGCTCTCCATAACTGCACCCACAGAGCTCTTTCCTTAGTTTATGCCTCCTGGAAGAGGCCTAGAAGGTATATGTTTGCTGGGCAGCAAAGGTAGCTAGGACAAAATCCCCGTTCAACACCGGATTTGCATTGAACACTGATTGCCATCGAGCTTCTTCCAAGATGTCACTTGTCAAAGCAACTGGCAGTAAGTGAGGTCAAAACACGACCTATACCTCATAACAAAGGGCCTGATCAGATCTGACAGAGAAGTCAGACTGGATTGCATTTTGCACAACTATCGTGAATGTTTACAAGTGCCTAATACTGAAAAATTACTGAAAAGCATCAAATGAATGTGAATTTTTAAATTCTGCTTAAATGTAGCAAACGCCAGAGAAGACCACTGCCTCTTCAATATATAATTAAATATTACTGATGTTGGAGCAACTTGATTATCTTCAACTCCCCCATGAAGTGATTTGCAACAGTGCTAAGGAAAGTCAGAACAACCACTGGATTCAGTACCAAGGCATCTCAAATGGGCTCTGTTTTTAAAGGGCAGTGACAGGAAGTTTACTCAGAAACACCTAGCAAATTAACAAACAAAAGAGCAGTTCCTCAGGGCGTTTAGTCAAGCAAACTAGAAGTAACTCCTGCAATCAGAGCTTTTAAAAAATTGGTCCATTAGGAGCAATGAACAGCCTTTCTCCCTGCCCAACATATAGTCAACAGTAGGGAAGAACAGGTTTTCTTTACAAAGAAAATGTTACATATCAACCAGCGCTGCAACTCCTATGAACTGTCAATGGCCATGAACTAGTGAGTACCCTGAATAATGTTATTTCCTCTTAATCTGAAAGTCCTTCTGCTAGCAATAAAAGGCAGCTAACATCAGCGTATGGGAACATTCTCCATAAGTTTAAATAGTCAGACATCGCTTATAATCTTACTGGAGACAGTATTTTTCACAAAGTTATTTTCTTCCTATGACACAGTAAGGAAAAGAATCTGACAGGTTCTTTCCTCTGCTCCAAAATGTATATTGGGAAGCACAGCATTAAAATGTGAGCACTGCAGAAGACTCTGAAAGGCCCTTATACACCTTCACAATGGCCAAAAGTTCTTTTTGCTGTGGGGCAGTGTGCACTGAGGTGGCCAAAATACTCAGTTCCCCAAGTGTCCGAATCAATTTTTTGGACCTGGAATTTGCGAATTGCTTGTGATCCCACAATGCCACTTCTGTGTAGAAAAGCGATCCTTTTCTTTCAGTAACTGCTTAAAAACACTTAAGAAATTAGTAACACTGTAATGGTTATGAATCCATTATTAAATGCATGGCATCCTGACATCTGTGAACTTTTGGAAAAATAAGGTCCTAGTCTGGCTGCTCTGAATTATTATTGTCTTGCATCTAGAACATTTTGAGATATTAAAATACCCTCTAATACAGATCCTCTCTTTATATTTGAAACAAAAGGAAAACAAACACCCAAGCAGCTCAGATGGAGCTGCAAACATTTGTCCATCCCAGACTCCACTTCCATGGAGCAGTCGTTCAGCAGTGCTCTCCTGCTTTACTCAAAAACAATGCTGGACACTTTTTGAAGCTCACAATGAATTGTTTACCACAATGTGACTGCACAGCACACATTGATTTTCTTTCTGGCCTACTCAGTAAGAGGTTTAGGACACAAACGAGTGGGGGGTGGGGGGGGGTAACATCAGATAAGCATTCCAGGCTAACAGCTGTAGAGATTATCATACTCAATCAAGCATACTGTCCCATGGACAGGGCTAATTTTGCAGAGGCGGGACTGTGGATCCAGGGATGTTGCCAACACCGGAGGATGGAATCCAGTGCGTGGGATGCTTAAGAATGGAGAGGAGATTTGGATGAAATAATTTCAGATGAAGCAATAATGAAAAGAATGCAGGAAACCAAGCTCCCTCCATTTTTAGCCCAAAATCACAAAAAAAAAAAATCCCCAGATTATTTTTCCACCTCATATATCCAAGTTATTGATTAAATTAGGCAAATTAGGCAGAGGTTAAAGTGAAACAAACCCATTAACACAGAAAAAGAGGAAAATACTCCCTCCTCATGCTGTTTAAAGCTGGGGGGTGAGCACAGAGGAAGGATATGCTTGTGGTTAAGACGCTGAGATGCTTGTTTGCCTCTAGGCTCTGCCGCAGGCTTCCCGCAGAGCGCAGCACCGGCCACACCGGCGGGGGTGTGAGGGGAAGCTGCCTCGCCACTGAGGACAGTACTACATTAGTAAAAATAAACTTAAATTACAAGCAGTGTCTCTTTTGGAAGATGCTTGGGCTGGTAAGCCAGTTGCGCAGGTGCCATACTTCGCTTTAACCTTGTCTCTGATCTATTTTTAATAAAAGTGAGCTAGCAAAGCTGACACTGCTGCAGTTCTTGCCTGTCATCACAAGACCCAAGGGGTACTCCCAAGGACATTCAGGGCATGAGTCAGCACTCCCAAAAAGCCAGACTCTTCACTGTCTTGTGTGCGTGTTCCCCCAGTCCATGATGATCCTTCTGAGGATATTTATCTGAGGTAATTTTTATTCACCCAAATACCCACTGTTGTAAAGACTTGGCAAGGGTAGACCCACATAAGTTAAAAGCCAGTTCTGAAGCATATGAAGAAAAATGACACAGTAAAAGCAGTGGGTCCCATCTAAGAGACGGAAGCCAAAAAGCTCTGTGTCAGTGGTTGCTCGCACCACATTATTTGCATGATGACTCCCAGCCTATTCTCTTCCCTCTTTGTGGGTGTTATTGGCCAAAGCCTATTTTTTTTGGTGTGTGCTAGGCAATATTATTCTCCCTTTTTATTTAAAGCTGAATAGGCCTAGGATATTGTTGCAGTCCCATATATTACTAATGACAGCCAGCAGTAGCAGTGATTCTAGTAGTACTTTAACTGAAATTTGTCTTAAAATTGATTTGTGAATTTAAGACTCAAAACTTATGAAATATTCAGCTAGGAGGGGCTCTTGTAGTTATGCAAAATAATACATTCATTCATGTTGAAAAATCCTACTATGTTCATTTTCTTACATACTGAAATAAACAAATAAAATCACATTGTGGCAGTTTAAAATGTTATCTGAATGAAAAAAATTGAGACCTTGTTTTAATGAAATAATTGACAGGGTTAATTTTTTATGAAGTCTCAGATATTTCCAATGAAGCAAAATCCTTGTTGGAAAAAGATTCTCCTAGAATGTAATTCATTATAATGAACATATTACTGTCATTAAAGAACTAAATATTTTAAGAGCTGCACAGGAGATGAGCATCTAACTACTTCCACTAAATTAATAATAGATTTTCTTTCTGAACCACCTTCACTGTTTTTAACCCCCTACTTAAAGATGCAAGAAAGGCACAACAGATTTTACAAATACAAAATATTTATTTATTAAAAAAGCATGTTATCAGCACACTTCAGGTTTGCATTCCAAAGTCTGCCATGGTCACTGAGAATTTTAATGGCAGGAAGATTTCACTGCCTTTGAAAGGCTGAAAATCAATAAAGATTTCTTTGTAACTAAGATGACAGAATGTGCAAAGCCTTATTCAAAAAAAAGTATAGTGTAAGAGCTGATACTGCTTTGAGTTAAAAAAAATCTTGGAATGTAAGAACTGGGTGAAGTTTTACTTCTGGACAAACACGGGAATAGTTTTTGTATATTTCTTAGCACATCTCAATTCAGCATCCTAACCTAATGAGTTGAAATGAATATTTAGCAATTTTGTTTCCCCAGAAGATTTTGCGTACATCATGACATCAAAAATAATGGTCATAGCTAACATTAATGCTGACATTTTGGAAGCAGCTTGCTAAAACAGCTGTAGGTCAGGTAAGTTTCCAAATAAGTGTTTAATTGTCCTCACAACCTGGCGGCAATTTCTCATCTAACAAAGGCAAAGTTTGGGTTTTAAGAGAAATGTTGCATAGCAGGCTTATTTTTTGTTTGGAACTAGCCACAAGTCACATTATTTGCACAGCTAATAATGGAAAAATTTAGCTTACAATTTATAACTTTTGAAAATTAAATAAAACATCTGCCAAGAGTGGAGGTCCACACCCTGAACTTCTTTAACAGCAAATGGCCCACATACACCTTAATTTTCTTAAGTACTAGGCTTATCAGTATATAGAGAAGGCAGTATTTGGGAAAGAAAAAGGATATAATGCTAAACATAGTTTGCAATAATTTGGAACAGGTGATTTCGAACTGAATCAAAAGTCTGGAGGCCCTAGATCTACAAGATGGAAGAATAACTTCCTTTGGAAGGCTGAATTATGCAGCTTTTCCCCTCCAGTAATTGTGCGAGCTGAGTGCAAACTTTTGTTGCACAAATTGCCTTGCCCAAGACAGGGGCTTCTATACAAACAAGGGTCTGCAGCTCCACTTGACATCACAGGTCTGTAAAAGGCAATGGAAAGAGAGCTGTAACCCCAAAATAGGGTTTGAGGGGAAACACAGGAATGACTTTAGCCAGCACAACAAGCATTTTTGTAGGACAAAAAAAAATGTACAGGAGGCTGTAGAAAGGTTAGGTATTTAAGCATGTACCAAAATAGAAACTGTCTTTTCAGTGCTCAAGGAAATGCATCCAGAATTATCCCTAGCACTAATGTCTTCCTGCTGCAAAATGAACATGTAACATATAAAATACAACACAAAATTCCCCTTTTATTTTATAAGTTATTTTAACATATGGAAAGCAGACTTCTAAACAAAAATGAAACACCCCCACCCCCCCCAAAAAAAAACAAAGGCAAACTAGTGATTTGTTCTGAAAAACTGTAATGGGGTGTCATAAGAAGGCTAAATGCTGAAATGAAAACCCTGTGTCTATTCCTATCTTTGCAGTGTGATGTTTTGAAAGTTATAATCTCTGTACATTGCAACCTTGAGATTTATTTCACAGATAAATCTAAGACACTTCACAAGTCTGTTGTGTGAGATTAGCACATGAAGCAGATGGAAATCACTAATAAGAGAGAAGTAAAAAAATGGTGCTCTGAAATTAGCAATTCTGAAAGAGCAGGAAAAAATAGCTCAGATTTTGGAATGATCTACCTTGAATAAAGTTTTACATAGCGAGACCAAAAGTGGAAAAAACCCTGAGTCAAGACTGAGTGATCCTGTTGCTATGCTCCTCTACTAAAGCCCTTATTCCTTAGGTTATACTTTCCTCTCAGAAATCAGTTAATTACTATATGTTGTAATATATAAAGTAAAACACAAAGCTAACATCTAGTGGCAACTTCCACTCTAATTATCACAGTTATGTATTTTGCATACAGTTTAATTAAGATGTAACATAGCTGTCAACTATGGCAATCTTTTTCCAAAAAGAAACTCGAATAGAAAACCCTTTGTTCATTTGTATTTACTATAAATTTTCTGCATTTATGGTGATTTATGAAACAACATATACTACAGAGGTGGCAATGCAACCAGTTTTAGATTAATTTAAATACATGTAATAATCTCTGAAATTGCTCAAGAAAGACAAAATGTGGTGTGTATCAGTTCAGTTAGGTTTTATTTTTCTTCTCCAAATTTCTTTCCAAGCTGCTCACTCACAAGCAACAGCTCAAGTCCTTTCATCAGTAAAGTAGACTCAGCTGTTACTGCTAATTTGATGTCCTACTGCAAGTATGGCATAATTGTGAGCAGCCGGACCACCAGGGGAGTTCTGCATTATCCTCCTTTCACTTAAGAGGGCAAAATTGTCCAAAGAACGAACAGAAAATACCCACTCTTAAAATAATAAAAAATTTTTAAAAAGTAGTAAAGCCTAAGAAATAAAAAGGAGCAGCTGTCAGAATCTGACAACTGTTGAAACATACTGTTCTTTTTAAATCCAAGGCATCTGTAAGTGCATGTTATGATACATGTTGCCAAGAAAGTGATGCCTTTATTATTAAAAGTATAATTTGTATCACAAATGAAAGGAATTGTGTGTTAAGGTGAAATTTACGGCAATGGTGCTTGTTTCTGCACTGATTATCACAAAATATTGAAATGACAGTTTTGGAGCTTCTCATCAATATGTTAGGATATTAAACAGCTGAAGACAGTCAAATGAGGTAAACTGCAAACAGGATGGAAAAGTAACATTCTCAGACAACTTTTCTTCCTAAAAACTGATTTTAAAAAATGTTTGAATACAAATACCTATTTTACACTACCAAACTAGAATCATACTTCTTTCTCCAATTTCTTAACCCTTTAAATCTTTTTGCATATTTGAGCCTTCTTTATTAGCTGAGTAAATAACAACTTTATGTTCTTTTTCTTATAAAACTAAAAGAACATTAAAAAAAAATCTATTTCAAGAACATAAATTTCACCAAATTTACCTTTACAAAGTAATTTATCTAAAATTTACGGTCTGTGTTAGAATGTGACTGAAAGACTTGCTCTTCTGTTTTCTGACTTCTGAAGCTTTAAGAGAAATAAACATATTATTCTTGATATTCTGAAAACTACTTGATTACTTGAATGTTGTAATTTGAAATTTAATATTAATTACTTAAAAGCCCAATTAAAAACTAGCCATTGTCAGACATTTTAGCCATACATTTCAGCACCAAAATCTTCCTTTCTTTTTTTACTCTCTCAGATGAGAATAGCCATACCTTTATAACAAGTAATTGAATAATACCACCATTAATTGGAATTTTATTAATATTAATGCCATTTCAGGATAATATTAATAAATTGACAATTTAGCTTGTATCTGGCTAAAATTAGCTAATAATTTACTATACCAGCTAAGGTTTTCAGAATTGTGTGGTTTTGTTTAATCCCTCAGGGCAATTTCTTCTATGATAGGAGACACCAAAAACTCTTCACAGAATTTGCTAAAACGTCTTTTCCTCCCCACCTCCTTTTCAAGTCAAAAATTTCCAGTTGTTTTCAAATCTTAAGACTGACTTACGATTCTCACAGATGACACCAAAAAAAAGTTTGAAATACTGACATCTACTTAAGAGAAAACGGAAGTAAAAAAAAAATGCTACAGGGCTCCACTTGCCACTTAAGAATAATGGACCATCTAGAGATTCAGGTCAAGAGTTGTCAAGGTCCTGAAATCAGTAGCACATGTGTGGAGATACATCTCATGACAGCAGCTCTTTAGAACCGCTCAGAGTTTCAAAACCAAACCTTCCTTGTCTATTCATATAGATACAGAACACCCTTTTAAATTAAGCCTAAAAACTGCATGTTAGAAACATTTGAGTAGTTTAAGTGAGTAAATCTGTTGTCATGCCTACTGCAGGAGATTCAGAGCATAGAGATGAGAAATGTTCTGAACATCTGCAATACACAGGCAGAGTGTATTCTGGCCCTTTCAAATCAGACAGTAGACACCAAAACTTAAACAAAGATCATATAAGGAAAATACTAACTTTTCCTTGCTTGACTCCCTATGAGTCTCAAAGTGTAAAATGTTCCCTCTATGAATGTAGACAACTACCCAATAATTCCCTTTCTTAGAAATTTCTGTTCTGAATGCAAGCTTGTCACTTCCCTGCTGCATTGCACTGGGGTTTGAGGTGAATGATGAGTGAGAAAGCCTCAGACTGTCTGCAACATCAATAAGCTTTGTGCAGTTCCATCCCCAAGAAATCAAACTATTAAAATGACAGAATAAGAATTAGGAGGATGAGGTTTTTATGTATTTCTTTCAGAGAAGTACTCAAAGTCAAAGGGCAGGTTCTAGATGTGAGGTTGATATGAGTTTTTGTTATCTGCCTTACAGAAGTTATGATTTCACATTAAATTTAGAGAATAATTGTTGTATACAGTTATATAAAACTACATAATTTTCTTTCAACTTAGCTATAAGCAAGTTCAATAGTAATTTTGCCATGAACTTAAACAGGAGCAAATTAAGGCACTGTTTCTTTGAGGTTCTCACTCAATGTATTAACTACAGTATCCATGTACTATTATTAATCAATTTATTATGAGATATATTCCTAAAACTGCTCTAAACTACTTCACTAAACATCCATATAGTATAGCTCCTGTATACCTGACTATACATAATACTGTTAAATTTTGTGTTCTATTCCAAGCATTAATGTTGCAACCTGGAGCAGTCCCATCCAAATAATTTGTCCTCCTTATTTCTATCAGATTATTTTAATAGTACAGCAGAGGTTTTCAATGACATTAGGTATTGTTTGTAAGAGACTGAAGGGTTAATCCCTCCACTTTAAAAACACTACAGTTGCACCACTAAACAAGAACAAAAACAGATGATAAGGAAAGAATGGAGACCATTCAAGACATGATCTTGAGGGCCTGGTACAGCAAAGGAGAGCTAATGCTGGCAATCATAACTGCAGCTGCCATGTGGGATGTGGTATTGCCTAATGCTGGAACAAGAATTTTTAAGTGTTCCCTTAGTTCCATCATGCCTTAGGAAAGGTAGAAAAACTTTGCACAGTTTTTCATGCAGCGAGAGCTGATGGCTACTAAATGTCCCTTACTCCTCAGTGCATCTGTGTGATCTGTAGAAGACTCAGAGAGGTAGGTATGGTACAAATAATGCTTAGGAGAAAAACAAATTATCGGAATGGAATTTGGGGACAACATGAAACGAAGTCCCTTAAGTGACCTGTTGAATGATCTTATGCTAATTCAGGAGGAATGTGCTTCGACAAATTAAGAAAACAAGAGCCATGGGTTGTTAGACTTTACCCAAATTTGAGATCTAAGAAGTTTTAGATGATGGAGACTATGTTCCACTTCCAATTGTCTGTAGAACCTCCAGAGGAACCTGTCCTAAAATGCCATCTGGCTGTTTCGCTAAAACCGCAAAGAAAAACTGATTTTGAGAATATTAAATTTTCCAAATGCACTGAAGTTGGGGGTAAAGAAAAACAAAGTGATCTATTTCCTTTTAGAGCAAAGTTACAGCCCAGAACTAGAGGGAGAGTGTCTCTCGTTATAGCTACATGTACATCTAAGTCTGTCAGTCATTTGCTCGTTTGTATGAGCTTCACATACCCAAAGGTTCTCACAATTTAAGGTTTGGTTCATCCTTGCATTCAGTTTAGAAGTGGTCGCATCACATAATTCCATTAACTGACAGGGAGTATTCATAAATCTCAATATTAAAAGAGGAAGAGAAAGAAGATGAAGCAGGAGAGAAGGGAACAAAGTTCTTATGTTTTCCTACCACAGGGCAGGCCCTGAAGAGACTAGGAAGAGAAAAGGAAAAGGAGGAGGAAGAGGATTGGCTCACTTACCTCTGAAATTTCAACACCTTTGCAAACCAATATTCAAAGGTCTGCAGAAAATAAAGGAAAGGAGGGATAAGGTAGAACTCAAGAGGGAAGAATATGGCAGAAAAAAAGGAAAGAGGCAGAACAGTACTGGTTATGTTTGTTCTGAGTCTAGCTAGCAGGTTAATTAATTGAAAAAGAAACAGAAATGCACCATACCTTTTCTTTGTCACTGGCTTCTCGAGCCACAGTAGAGCCCTGAAACAGAAAAAATGGATCTAAAAATGTGCATATGTCAGAAACTAATTTGAAAATGTTATGATAACAGGTGAAAAAGTCGATGAACTGTACCCTTCTGAATTTGAGAAATGTTTTAAAGAAAGGTGATACAGTAGGTAGAACGTCCAGGACTGCTGAACTGCTGCACTCATGTGAAGAAGATGCATCATGAGAGAAGAAAGATGGATTAAATCCTCAAATGCTCTACATCTACTGTCTTCCTAATTTCCAGGGATTTTTCTCATCTCTCATCCTCATTTTGAGTGTATCATGGTGGAAGTTCAGTTTGCTTGGCAGACTTCTCATCTTTTTGTGCCAATTTAACTGTATGGATATGGAACAGCCTATTCTGTATAACTGTTTGGACATTTGTAATACACATTTGAAAAGGATGTCACACAATATAAACACAAAAAGTATTTAAAAGATCATAAAGTACAAACAAGAACAATGCATCTAACAGCAACATGGAGTAAAAAAAGAAGAGAAGAGACCAACTGTGGATTCACAAGAATTACAGTGCTTGCCAAAGACATTTTGGATATTATTTTTTAATTTATTTTTTAGATTAAAACTGGTAGGCAATATTGTGCTTTCTGAATAAGCTGGAGCTGAAAAAAAAATAACTGTATAAATTTCCTTACACATTTCTTGGAGCAGGACCACACCTTTAAATATTTGTTTCACCACATAATAGCACTGCAAGGAATAGTAACTAGAAATATGGTAACTGGACATTGAAAGATGGGTAAATTACCTCTACTGTTTGTTGGAAGGTGTGCATTGTGTAAAGAAGCACTGCAGTGGAGTCCTGCTAGTTTAAAGAATGTAAGGAACCCCAACCACATCCTTTTATAGCATGTTTTATTCTGTTTACAGAAAGAAACTTAGAAAACTTAGAACGGATGGAGAGAAAAGATATATGGGACAATATCTCTTAGTTATTATGTATGGCCCAGCAAGCAGGGATTTAACTGAATTATATTTGTAACTGATAATAAAGCCTGGTAAAAGCCTAACATTTTTGTTTACTCATGATACACCTTTTATATTGTATTCTGTGCTCCCACAGACTACTAGGCCAGCAAAAAGATCAGCTGAAAACCAAACTGAAGGGAAAGAAAAAAAAAAGATTCATAATAGTAAAAATGAGGGAGAATGCCAAATATGACATTTGGCAAAAAAATGACATTGAAATAATTGTAACAAAATGCATCCATGGCCAAGAAAATACCTTTGAAATCCTGTGCTGATCTGTGGTCTTTTTTCTTGTACCTACAGAGGTAGAGACTTGTGCTACAAAGTGAGTTCTAAGTTGGTGTCAAAAACACCCATGTACAAAAAAGGACTCTGAATCTACAACTGCAGATGCCACAGCAAAGAATATCAAGAAAAAGTGATTTACAATATACGCAGTGTCATTATAAATCTGTTCAGTGAAGGAGATTGTTTTGAAGAATATGATATTGAAGTTAAATTTGAATTGCATGAGAAGCTAAAGCAATGCTGTCCAGCTGGACAAACTGAATAGAGTACAGAAGCATTCACAGGTAAATAACAGCAAGAGCTGTTGACACCAATGTTAAGAACATACTCTATATAATTACTGTTTCTGTTGTGCTTTCATGCCCTTTTTAACGCATCTGGACAATACGATGCTCTAAACCACAGTTCTCTCAAATGAAAAAAGACAACTTTCTCTGGTAATAACTGCTGCCAATAATACTAAATAACAGAAAGTAAATTGTTGACAATCTGGAAATCAGGTCTTATAAATCAAGTTCAGTCAACTACTTAAGCAATTGCTAGAGAGACTTGACAGCTGGAAGGGATGGTGCACTACATAGCATTACAAATCTCTTAATATAGAATGATAAATGAACATCTTAAAACAAGCTTGCAGATGTACTTAATGGTTCAGAACATAGAAATTCAATGTATTAGAAAGAAGTAGGTTTCTAAGGGGATGCTTTACAGAGGAAATTAAAATACAATCCCTTAGGTAGAAAGACTAAGACTTTGGTATTTTGGGTATTTGTTTGCTGTAAGCACTGTATATTAACTACTGTCAAAATTACAATGAGCAGATATAGCTGCTGAAACAAAACTAAAACAGATCTTATGATAAAAGCAGATATTTTGGTTTTTTCAAGACTTTTTTTCACTTGAATTATTTCAAAAATATGGCATAAAATATTAACCTTTTGCAATAGTGATGTACTTTGTTAGTAGTATTTATTAGTTGAAATAATGGTATTTAGTTGTTTTACAAAAGCCCTCTGCAGAATCAACTGTGGCTTTCCATAATGCTGATCAAAAACCTATAAGAAGCAGAATTATTATTGTACTAGTGTGAAGGGTTTCACCTTTAACCTCTAGCAACATTTAACAAACATACCTGGCTAAGTTGCTGCATTTAAAAATGCACAAAACAAACAAATTTGTATAATGTCTATAAAACCATCCTTTAGTTTTGCTGTACCTAGGCATAGAATTAAATCAGTTAATGCTGGCTTTTGCATAATATATTTTAAATTAACTAAAATTCTGAGCAATATTCAAGCAGCAGCATAATATAACACTTATAGTAAAGATTTTCAGCTTTGTCAGCTATTTTATCAGCAGTTATTTCTCACCTTTAAATCATATTTTCTATAAACAGATAAACGATGGCTGAACACATTTCTTGTAACAACCATATATACTTCAACTCCATCAACAGTAAGCCGGTACATGCCCAAAAACTGGGGAAGAAGTGTATTCCCATGACACTCCACAATAAACTGCAGAATGAAAAGAAAAAACAGAAATGAGGATTAACACGTATGATATAAGTATATATTTAGACTCTAGATATAAAATACCCAGAAACAACACATTTATTTGCATGGCCACAAACCTTCAACAAATTATGCAAAAACAAACCCCTTTATCAGGATGTTATTCTGCTTTTAGGCCAGTTTAAAAATGAAAATCTTGAACTTAACTTAAAACTTTTGACTTCCACAGACAATCTCATAGAAAGAGGAGACTCCATTTGACAGACCTTTTGGCTTCTAGGTTAACACAAAAAGCAAACCTAAGCAGATAGCATATTTGGTACTTATGTCAAAACCCAAGTATTTTTTTGAACATCACACTGCTGTAATTTGTAACGTATTATCCCAGACCGTATTTAAATTGTATGTTTCTCCATTCTCAATATTTGTTTCTTATGATGACCATTCATGGTGTTGTCACCAGCAAGGGGTATTATTTATTACCACCAACTTTCTGCTAGTTCCTATGTGGTGGTTGCATTTCAGGGTCAATAGAGCTGAGCAATGAAGTGCAAATTCCCTGTATCTTTTTTATTTAGAAATCCTTATATTTCCTTAAGGTCACTATATTCCATTACAAATGGGCTATTAGCCTTGAAAAAATTTGCCACCTGCAACCTGTCTTCTTTTTTCCCAATCACTTGCCTTACAAGTAATTGTTCTATTAGAAAGTCCACTGGAAGAAGCAGAAAAAGCAGACACACACACTGACGATGAGAACTATTGAAGGATGAACTTTTATTCCCAGAATAAAAATGCCCATACCATAATAATCCTGCTCAAATGCATTCACTTAATATATTTTGTGGAATGAAGGAAAAGTTAAGCCACAATGATTCAAACCAGAAAAGGACTCACCAGCTTTCCTCTTTCTGTTAGCACCAACTCTCAAACAGAGGAACTTGGAGAAAACGTAAAAATTCAAGGCCCAAATAGGAAACACAAAATCTAACCAACAGTCAGCTTTAAAATATTCATTAAATACTGAAGCTGCCATTTCTTTTGTGCCACAGTGACCCAGTTATTAGAAAGACAGATTTAAAAAGAATTTAGAACAAGTTAACTGAATAAGCCATTTGAATTGTTTAACAAAGGCAGGTAGTATTTGGTAACAAATAATGTAACAAAGCCCTTGGAACCCTGGAGATTTTGCAATTTTGGGCTCCTCTGCTAATTTTAAGGCATTTTTCTCACTAACTTTACAGTGGAATCTGCATATATCACAGACTTTTTAATTGGCAAAACGGAAAGAAAGAGTCCTGAAAACAATCCTGTCCACCAAGAAAAAAAGGAAATGAACAACAAATATAGAAATTGTTGACTGTGAAGTGAACCCAATTTTGACTGACACGTGAACCCTGTAAAATCTTGCTGGCACATTTTGGGCTGTAACTCCCCTTTCTGCCTGCCCTGGAGCTGTACTGGAGGTTCAAGCCCTGAAGCAGAGAACAAAGTCACGATGTACTTGTGCCACTTCACAGCAAAGCACTTTTAAGCTCAAACTGCCTATGAATAGGGAAAACATCTTATGGTACTACAGAGACTCAGTGAACACAGACCAGAATCTTAGGAAGGGAGTATGATTGTATGCCCCAAAATGCAAACAAAAGTTAGCTGTAAGAGGCCGCAAAAGCAATGTCAGTCATGAGCAGTGCACAAAGATCAATCAGTTGGCCCCCAAGAAGATTCCTGTATTTTAAAAGATACAGAAGTTTTAAGTTGGAATTCTCAAACTGGAGGATTTTCAGACATAGGGCTGTTACCAACATCACAAAGTAGTTACAACACATTACAGGATATACAGCTTATTTTCAGTGTTGTCTCTCTTAAAGATCCAATCATTAAAGTACTAACCCATACTAGCAAAAATAAATTGATTATTTTTTTAAACAGCAAATACTTGGCACATATCTTAAAGTTAAATACTTTTTTAAAGCTTTATGAATGTAGGAAGGCTCCTAAAAAAACATTTAATAAGTGACTTCTACTTTAAGAAGATTATGTTCTATAAGGATGATGAAAATGAATCTAGATTCCAACAAGAGTTTAGTGTCACAGAATTTCTAGCTACTCAACTCTTCAATGGATCCAGCCATTCCTAATCCTATGGCTTTTAACTACAGAATTTCAATTAAAAAAAATACTATTGCTCTAATTTTCCATATGGGGATCTGAGATGCAGAACCTTTATCTGAAATCATACAGAGAGTTTTTGCACCCTGTGAAGGAATGCCAGCTAGACATCTTGAGTACCAGACTAGTAACCCCCTGCCCTTCCTCTCAGCTGTGACTGACAGTCTTGACACTTAAACCATCCCTTCAACCCTAGCTACTGCTAACTCTCAGATTTTAACCTTTCTGGTCCCGAGCGTACCCATCTGTAAAACGGCAATGCCATTAACAGAACACAAGTAGCATACCCACTGTAATACAAAATAAATCATGTGCCTAGCAGTATACAATCTCCTCCCAAACGGTTCTGTATTGTGTAACAAGGACAAAAAGGCCACTAATGAGAGTTGCTTCACTCCTATTTATAAGTTAGGGTTTGCCATTTGCTAGCACTGTTGTTTCATTTTCATAATGTGCAAACAAAGCCTTCTGAAAGGACAGTGTTACCAGCATGAAATACAGGACACAGAAAGCTCTGCTAGTACCGCTCCTCTTGATAAAAAGGGACATTTTGGGCTCTGACTCCCCTTTCTTTCCAGTTCTTGCAGACCTCTAAGAGAGCCTCTCAAAGCAGACCATGTACTGCGCAGTTGTTTCCTATTTGCTGCTGACTGTGGACAGTCGTGCCATTCCAACTTAAGCCTCTAAAATAACTTCAGTGTTTCCTATGACAGTATTTCTTATCCTGATGGGGAGACAAAGGAGAGAGGGAGGAACGCCACTTGCTTTCAGCATCTACAAGGTTGGTCTAGAACTTCCTACCTTTGAAACTATCAATCCCCCATATCTGCATCACAGAGGAGGCAAAACGTGTCATCTGTTTGGGTGGGAGTCCAGCAGGACTTGCACTGGTGACTGTGGTTGGCAGATTTTCAATTTGTCCATCTTGACATAAAGGAAGTAGCAATTTAGTCACCTCAAGGTGCTTTTTAGGAATGATTTCCTGAAGTTTCCCACTCACAGCTGGAAAAAAAGTGAGCCTAGAAAATAAGCCAGTACATGCTTAACAGGACTGCTAAATTTCAGTGAAAGAAAAGACCTTCACTCCTTTAATTTTTTCTAAAAAGAGCATTAAAACAATTCTACTAAGCAGACTTGCTAAATAAAACTGTAATACTCAGCTAATACATTTACAGGTCTTTGTATGCAGTAACAAAATCCATCTTTTTTAAAATGAGTGTTGTAATAAACAACCCATCATTTTTTTTGTTAATTCAGACAATTTTTGTGTTTGTGCACAGCATCAGTACAATATTATCATTAACACAGTAAAGTAACATCAGCATATTGACACAAAACATCAGGTCATTTTATGCATTTTATGCAGCACAGGTTTCAAATAAGGAAATTTGTTTTCTCTTGAACCCCATGCTTTAAGTTGAAAATTAGTAAGAAAGTCTTTATGATCCTATTTTCTCATTAATTTTTGTATAACTACAGATTCAAGATTCCTTGGTAAGAACAGAACTTTTCTTATCTCATTAGCTTCTTTCTTCCCTATGGCTATGTGAGTAAGGCATCCGATACGTAAGAATATAATATAATGCATACCATTTATTGGCAAAGAAGTTTTACTACTTTTGGCTCTTTTTGGAAAAACAGAGAATAAAATTTCTGTTTCTCCCATTTCTCCTCCTCCACTTGGAGATCATGTGTGAAATGATTTGTCAACAGTGAAGATTAAATCCTGAATTATATCTATCTTGGTTCTATGTGAAAAGTCAACATTCCTATTTCTCACAGTAAGCCCTATTTTGCAAACATGAATCCAGAAATACACAACATGCTCGTTCTTTGTTACCCCTTTATATATTATTTTCAAAATTTTCTATATCATGATTAAGGCAACAGTGCTTGAATTATCCAATGTGTACGTGACAAGTCTATATACATTTACCAGGATACTTCCATTAAAGAAATTGAATAGTGAGTTACATAATTATTTAAAACCATTTTGGATATTGTGCAAGACTAGACATTGATAGTCATTTCTGTGCTCAGCTTTCTCATTTATATCCTCTTGTCTGTAATCAGAAATATCCTTCACCAATATATTTTGTGCACAAGCACTGGCATGTGGAATTACTGACCCCAAAAAGATTGAGAACTTGTCCAGAGTTATAAATATTCCACTTATTGCCATTTTCCTGTGCCCCAATAATTTCACAGAATATTATGCATTGGGTACTTATGTGATACATTGCAAGGATTAATTAGCCAAACTACAGCACACACCAGAAAGTCACAGATTTTCAAGGCATATAAAGCTGTTTTCTTCAAATAACCTATGTAAGAAAAGTAATTTCATTTAAAGAAGTAGTCAATAAATATACAGGTTTTTATATACAAGCCCTGTGATTCACGGCCTTACATTTCATATTGTTTCAGTCATTTTTCCTTCTAAGTGCAGTCCAATCTCAATGTTACCACCATACGTGATTATCCAGGCTGCAGATCTGTTACCAGCAATATTATACTTGGTATTGCTACAACTGAGTCACTGTGTGCACTGATCTTTTCTGTAATTTGTTGTGCACAGCATCAATAGCTTACAGACATAAAAACCGATGAATATATCAAAAATATCCGCTGGTGAAACCCAGGCCTCAACAGACTGAGTGTAGCCAGGTCCATTCTGACGTTTTGTGTAGTTATTTGCCTATGAAATGTCACATCTTTCAGGGAAGACTTTCAACGTGTTTTTTGGTTACAGTTCCAGTTGTGTGGTCCCTTTGCATATCACCCCTCTGCAATTCCATCTGATGACCATACTAATGAGTTTCCCATTTTCAGGGTTACCTCTTCTATAGGAAGAGTGGGCCCACTGGATGCAGGTGAAATGCAGACTGTTTGGATGAGAACACACACTTTTCTGCTTCTCCTGTTTTTTCAGATCAAAGCTGCTTTACAAGTCAGTTATGTTAGCACAGGGTAGAGGCTGTGCTCTGTACTGCCTCTTGATTCTCACAAGGAACTGCTGAAAGGCTTTTTTCAACTGCATTTCTTTGCAAACCTCCCAGAAATCTTCACCTCTTACTATTTCAGGACATGCAGAGTCAGGGTCACCATTACATGGCACACATCTTCATTCACGTTTGTGTTTAAATAACATTACATTTCACTCCCTTGCTTTGCCTTCTTACCTTTTCCCTTCTTTTTGTGATACATATGAATGCAACTCATGCAGCAAAAGCAGGGATGGGGGTTGGGAGGAAGCCACTGACAACCTGTGCAAGTAATGATGTGGAGGGAGGATGATACAAACTTAAATGCAGCTCTGCTTCAGCAAGCTACCAGCTTGACCAGCCCATGTCAATGCAAATTCCTAGATACCTAGTCCCCACTTTCTTTTCTGGGATATTCTCTAGCCTATGTTGTCACCAATTCATTGGCAAAATTTGTTTTAGCCTACTACAATGTTTTTCTATTTCAATATTTATCTATTTATGATTTTAATTTTTCTCCTATGTTCCACACAACAACCTTGTGCTGTTCCTTGATTCCCACATAGCCCTGAACTCTTCTGGGTGCAATTTCTCCTATTTTTACCTTATTGCCTACATTTTCCCCCCTTTCATTTGCTTTCCTGTTTGTTTTGTATTTTTTTTCCTCTCCAGCAGCTAAGGTCATAATTTTCCGCTTTTGTTTTGTCTTTTATACTGCCATTTCCCCTTTTTTTACTCATTCTATTTACTCCTTTCTTTCCATTCACTTCCCCATCACTCCACTGTTCGCTGCCTCTCGTAAATGGGCAGTCCCTCTCCTTTACCACTATTCACTATTTCTGCTGGTTGCCAGGGAGACAAACAGGCAGTGCAATAGGTGTCAGTTCTGCATACAATTACCTGCACAGGGAAGAGAACTGTGCCATCAACAGGGACAGCAGCCTACAGAAAACCTGAAGGATTCCTGCATTTATGAGGAATGTTATGCTGGAAGGTTTGTACCCTAACAATTCCCTCTTGTTCACCTGCTCTGAGATGGCTTCTCTTTTCTTTACGAAAGTTACTTGGGTGTCAGCACTGAGGAATAAATCATCCCTTTTGAAGTCCATTTTAATGAAAAAGAAAGGAAGTGTTTAAAAGGTTTTTGTTTACCTAGAGACACTAAAATTGCTTTCATTTATTTTAAAAAATCTCTATCCTGCCCATCATCTGTTCTCAAAGAGCACAGGACTCCTCTTTTACATCAATTTAAGATTTAAAGCAAGTTAATGTCACTGAAAAGATTGATTCTGACATTTCAGATACTATAAAATCTGCCTTTAGAATTTTACTCAACTCTTACTGATTTTTGCCCTTGAAAATAACATTTGTACTTCAGAAAATATCTACAAATACAGTAATAGCTACAATATATATTCTATATTTTATATAAATTAATAAACTTTTTGCACAGGATAATATATTCAAAATAAATATATAAACATAACTTGAATATATTATGAAATAGAAAGTTTTCCTTTAGGAGGATGCTGGTTATTACCCATTCCTTAAACACAGGGTGAAATCCTGACAATGCACTTATCACAGATGACTTTGCTGAACCCTCCCTCAACAATGCTAAAGGGAGCAGTACGTTTAACTCCATTTTTCTGGTCCATGTTCTTGGGGTCAGGAGACTAGGTTTAAAACAAAATCACACTACATTTGGAGGTATTTCCAATGAATATTTGATTTTGCTCTCAAATACTATTTAGGACAAACATGCTTGATTAACTTGCACAATTCAAATGGTCCAGCTACATCTGTGAGCCCATACAGTAACAGCTTTTCTAATACTTGAAAGTCTGACCCATTTGAGCCTATCAATGGTTCTGCTGCATTTGATAAGTAAATGATGTTCAGCTGAGTAACAGCTAAGAGTGGTTATGACCTGTTTGTTTTGTACCAACAATATACCAATAAAACATGCAGTCCAAACAGATTGCAAATTATCATTAAAATGTGACTAAAAGCAGTATTTCAAACTACATGTAAAAAATATTACTGTTAGAAACTGGCTAGTGTGGAGACTCACAGTGTAAGAACCTAGCGTGTCATACATGTATTTGTATTTACCATAACACTTCAAAACCTAGCTCCAGGCCATTTTATCTTTCAAATGTAGATAGAAGGCTGATCCATGCATGATGGACTTTATAGTCTAGTCATAAAGCACACTTTAAACACTGAGAAAAGCAGTACTAGTCCTGTTTGCTTAATGGTTTGTTTTGCTCAGTGTTTTGCTTTTTTTCTTTTAACTTTGGAAAAGAAAATAATTATCTCTAGTGTTTCTACTCAATACTAAAAGTGTCAGACTCATCTGATGAGTTGACAGAAAGTGTCAGTGTTTAGACTGAAGTGTTCACCATCTGTCTGAGGTTGTGGGCCCAACTGCTACTATAAAAAAGGCATATCAGACAGGGTAAATGAACAAATGCAACCCGTAATTTTGGACAGCAAGTATAATTTACAATTGTCAAGACTATTATTTACAATTCAACAATTTTAAGTTGAAATCACTATATATACATGTATGCTATTTCTATAATGTGTCCTGACACTCCCTCAAGCTCAGTTCACTTTCAGTTATTTACACACTTCTAACATGTAGCCCTTGGCATTTATCTTTCATCAGATCATCTTTGATGATTTAAAAATACCAATCTAGATTTGGGATTCTTAAACTTACAGCTGTCTACAGGCTATGAACTATACCCACTGCTTTTGTAAACTCCTACATATACAGACTGTGTAATTACAACCTCCGTTCCTCTGAGCTCCAAAGAACAGACAGGTCATTATATCTTCAGACAGATGGAGAAAGGAAGGACCAGAAGAACTGGATGGCCTTGTGAACTATACATCTCCATGACCTCCAGTTACTGATAAAATAATCTTCATTCCTACTTGACAGCAGCAGTCCACATGTCTCTATCTAACCCTTTGGTGACTTGACAAAAAAGTAACTATTACTTGGAATTAGATTTTGGAGGTTCATGGGAAAAGCTGCTGTGCTACATTTGTCTGCTGACCACACAAACTCCCAGATGCCTCATTGGTAGCTCTGTAGTTCAAAAAGGTGCAAGGAGAACAACAGTTTCTTTGCAAATGGCAGGATAAAAACTATTTTGGTGAATGAAGGACACATCAAGTCTCACACTTCTGCCTAGTGATGCTTCCCTCTCCAGCATTCTTTGTTTCAAGATAGCAGTTTCCTCTGGTGTTTATTGTTAAGCAGCTCAAGCAGTCTTGGAAAACATTTGATAAGGTTTGTTTGGTCCCTAAGCAAGGACAGAGGTGCTTTCAAGGTCTAGAATGATTCTATCAGCCTGGTGCTGTTAGCCTTAATATGGAAACAGGTGAGTAAATATTATGGTTTAAATTATACTCATTCAGAGTTTCAACCTGGGAAAGGAACCTGGAATGAATTTGCAGAGGGGGAAAAAACAAAACATGAAAGAGATGATCTGTCATAAATAGCATGAATTTCACTCATATTTGTGTCAGAAGTAAAGGAAGATAATTACTGCCTTCTTGGGCAGATGAAAGAGGGTGCAAGATAACGAAGGTTTACAAAACACTGTTCTTAATGGACAGATGATCTAACTTCAGTTCCATTGGGGGAAAAAGCCTTCTAAATTCACATGAATCACCTCCTTAGCCTTCATGCACCTGAAAAAGGCTGTTCTTTCCAGGACGATCCCTGCACTATGTAACTGGGTCTGCACACTCCCCTTCTTGGAAGGCTGAACCTTGCAAATACAGCTCTGCTCTCAGAGCAGACTGGTGCAGGGTATGCTGCAGGGGCATGCCACCAGAAGTTCCAAACCCGTCTAATCGCACTAAGGCTGTAAAGCACACTTAGCTGGGTCAGGAATTTTCACATGTGTTGTGAGTGCTGCTGGCAATCAGTGAACTGAAATTCAAGAAAAGCTAACAAGCAGACTTTTCCCTAAAAATCCCGTATTTGGCACTCTAGTGGGCAATTATTAACAATCAAGCAAGATACTGGACAGTAAGGTATGAAAATCAATAGAGGGAACTCGACATTTCCTCTATTGGCAGAAGAGAGTATGCCAAAATAAATCCAAACTCAAGAGAACTTTTATTAACACAGATTTCTACACAAGTACCAGTGCAGCATCTGAAATATCTTGTACTACTGCAACTGTGCCATCCTGCAGAAACCATAAAGTTACATCCACACCAGTGAATTAGACAGGTCTTGGACTGCCTTCAGGCATCAGTTCCAGCTGGAAAGGAATAACTCACATTTAAGTTATTAAGCTCCCCCCTAAAAAAAGGATGCTTCTATTCAAACTCCTAAGTAGGAATATTAACTCATCTTAATTAACACCTTTATTCTTGCCCAGAATTATTTGGGAGACAGTGAGCTGGCCCAAATCAAAACCACAGCAGGGATCATTAATGAGCTCAAGTGCCAGTGGATGGTATCTGGCATTGCATTGTTTGCCAGCAGAAAGGTAGGCTAAGGCCAATCTGTGTGGGACAACCCGACCAAGGGAATTATTTATACCTTTCCACCAGGACAATGGGTTTGCTAGACTTTGAAAAGCAGGTGAAGATAAGCTGCACATGCCTGAAAAACACCTAGAGAAATGGGAGGACAAGCTGCTGTACCTAGGGATCCCAAGCATTCAATTCCCAGCAGCAACACAGAGGACACTGTGTCAGCTGTCATTAGAGCTAGTGGATTTAATTCAGATCTTGTTCAGTACATTGCTGAAGATACTGACATGGATTTATTTCAATAAAAAAGTTCAATTATTAAACTGTCTTTGTACTTGAATACTCCTGTATTTACAGTTTTGTAAAGGGCTTGCAAATTCTGAGAAAAAAAATGCAAATTGTATTTTTATAAATCTCTTGGAGGCACTTTATTTTTTATTTGAAAGATTTCCCAGTATAAAGTGAAATTAGGTACCTGCTAGAGATAAATTTCAGATCATTATTTCTTGTAACCTAGCCTATTATGAACCCTGATGTTGGAAAGCATTAATGAAAAAAAGATTGCAAATTATTAAGTTCATTCATGTTAGCACTGTCTTTATTGACACTCTTGAAAGATTACGGTTTTGAAAAACAAAATGACTTTTCAGCTGGATTGAGTCTCAAAATCTAGATCACTAATACTAGCTTCTAATGCCAAATATGAAACAGACTAAAACTTTAATTCTGCTGTACTGCTTCACAGATCAAAACCTTTCAAATCAAAGCTAAAATTGTAATTTTGAAAACTCACATAAAAATAAACCCCAAATTACAATTAGATAATGGTTTAAAATTTTCTTTGGTAAAACTGTCATTAGATTTCCAAGTAGTATCTTTGATAGTAATATTCATTCACATTAAAGCAAACACAGGATGGTCCTACATGTTATTTAAACAGAAGAACACCACAGGAAGAGAGAAAAGAGTTCACATCTAACTTCCTAAAGGCTTCCCAAGTTACTCTGGACTTGGAAGGCCTTCAGAGATCTCCCTTTGAGCTGTACAAACACGGCTGGCAAGACCTTCAAGTCCAAGCACTCTGAAAGAATGCTTTGGCCTCCCACCTCAGAAGTTAAAACTGGTTTTACAAAAATAATGTATTAAAAAAAACCTACAACAAACAAGTGCATTGCAAAACAAAAAATAAGCCACCTAAACAACAATAAAAAAAAACCCCAACCCCAAATGTCCTTAAGTCTGTGGGTTAGAATTCCAGTAAAGAAGTGAGAAGGAAGATGGAAAGAAGCACAAAATCCCCCTCCTATTGTGTAGCATGTTTCAGATGATTTTTTTAGAGGCTTTTCTGGCTTCTGCAGCTTTAGAACTTACTCTAACAGATCTGGGGCTAAGAAAACTAGCACTGATTTTATTAAGGCTTTTTGTAATTCCCAGGTTCTTCTCCCCTCTATGTCAACCACACAAACTATACACCAGCACAGTATGGCAACTATCAAGGCTGATTTGAGATCTCCACTCTTCACTTTTAACTTTACTGTTGTGTATGAAAATTCACATTATCAAAACCAGTTTTTCTAATAGTAGGAACTTTACATTTATTACATCCAACTTTTAATTTCTCATACAACTTTAAATCTTTGAAATCTGTTGTGGAACACAGAACACTCATTGGTCAGACCAGAAAGAAAGAGGTCACCTGCAGCATTCATACACATGTACACAGACATCCCCAAGCAAGCCCAGAATAAAGTATCTTCAAGCCTGGGAATCCACTAGCCAAAAGAAAGACCACCTTCCTAGTAAGGCAAAGGAGCTTATAGCCTTCAAGTTATCTCTGTCATGTAGATATATCTTTTTATGAAAAGCTAGCATGGACTTTTTAGGAAAGTCCATTCTTGTGAAATACAGACATACAATAAATTGCTGATGCAAAAGGGAAAAAGTCTGAAGTGACTTTTTCTGTCATTATTAAAACTTTTAAGACTCTAAAAAAATTCTATTATAATATCTAAGAAGATGTCCCACACCTTGGTAGAGTTAATATATTACCTGATGGTACTTCTTCAGAATGTTGTGCATTTCTGCTACATCTTCACTCGTTATAGTTTTGATGATATATCTTTTGTCGTAAGATGTATGAAAGCGGGCACCACTGCGTGCTTGGGAATCATTGGCAAGGGGTGCACTTCTTGTCAATGAATTCTGTCAATCGATTTAAAACAAAAAAAAAGCATCAAGTCAAACAAAAGTATGTAACTTTTATTTAGAGCAAATATAAACAAATTACATTCATTTCAAAATATTTGTCAATACATCTGCACCAAGATGAATTCCACAAAGCATGTATTTGGACTACGTCATCTTGAGACAACACTTCAAAAATATTCTGAGAAGAAAAGCATGTTTGAGGAAGAAGGTATGACTCAGCAGTAGTTCAAAACTCATTCTCAACATTTAATGAGAATTTTTTTGTATATTCACAGATTTATTTGATATATATACATTATCAGCTTTTGGGAAGAAAACACACAGTAATTAAAAATCCAGAAGGAACGCAGTCTTACACCACAATAATTATAAATACAGTATTCATCCATAGTTACTGTTTCACTTTAAAACTAGCAGGATTTGCTCGAGACAGTGCGATCTGGTACATAACCAAGATCACAGCTACATTCCTGAGTTCTAGTACCAGAGCATTCCAATTATCTCATATCTAGAGTAAAGCAAATAATATTGTACAGTACCTCCTTTTGTAAAATAGGCCTACCTCCATACTGTCTCAAGCAGGGAAAATTAGTTAATGACTATACAGCATTTAGAAGAAAAACTGCCAGACATTAAGGACCATTTTTAGACTGAAATTTAAAATTACTGGTGCTTCAACAGAAGCAAGAGAAGCCCTCTACTTTTTTTAGAAAATAAGTAGTATTCAGGTTCGATTTCTTTATTTTTATAAAAACAAACAAACAAAAAAATTAGACTAAGTGTAACAACTTGGTTTTGCCTGGAAACATCTTTCTTTACCAATAAGAAATTATACCAATGGTTATATACTTGAACTGCACTTGAAAAAAAAAAAAAAGGTAGCAACAGCAGCAACACAGCCATGAGAAAACAATGATGTTCTTGGACCCCTTGTGTATTTCCATAAATATGGACATACTCTGAAAAGGTTAAACAAGTTAATTATAGACTACTGGAACACTTCTATGTTTATGAAACAAACTTGCTGTAACCATCTGGTATATCCCTACTCATAGTGGAAAACCCCAGCTCCTGCTATCATACCTCTTTGTACCATGCTGTACAAACAGCTCTTGCTAAATTGAAATGCACCTCCCCTCTTTCCACACTCACATAGTATAATGGTCTCCCTGCTAGGTGAAAAGCCATTTTGCTTTCAAAGGAAATTTTAACAGAATTTTATATATAAATGCAAACACTGCAGATTCCTAAACAGCAGAAGTTCAGCTCCAACGTTACAGGATGAGATGTTTGTCTGGTTTGGTAAGGTACCATGAACTAAGTCACAAAACAAATTTACACTGGAAGAATGATGACGCTTTAAGAGAGCAATTACCAATACACTTCATCTACCATACTCAGGTACCGAGCCCATACAATTTTATTTTTGTAGGACCTATGTTTTATTTGGAAGTTTTAACCACTGTCAAATCTGTTCACATGCTCTATGGACTTCAGCAGGAGCTGGACATGCAGATTCAACCCCTGTGACAGAAGGACAGTAATTATTATAAAGTAATAACCTCAACCAAGAAATTAGGGCAACCACAGCCCCCAATTTAAGAAGCCACTTGAACACATACAATTATGTCTCTGTATTTAGGAGATCCATTGATTTCAACAGGCCTTCAAGCATTGTAAAATTTATCCCAACTGTGGGGTGCTTTCTGAAATCAATTAAACATGAAATAAAACCATTTTCCCACAAGGTTACTTAGTTCAACAGAAATACTCATCAGTAGCAGGAATAACAGTAAATCACCTAAAAGCACACAGTTATACAAGGGCTTATTAGAATGAAAACCTTAATTATGACATGTAGGAGAAATAAATCTTTTTTTATTTCTTTCTGTATATTTCTAGGCTTGTACAATGAACTAGAATAATTACTAATGTCTATGATAAAAAGTGGCATCTTTCTCCATTATCCTCTCTATTCACTAGTGAAAGAAAGGATAGGTGACTAAGGTTTATAAGTCAACAATTTTTCTAGACTAATCAGGACAGAGCTTTAAGGACACCACTGCAGACATTGCAGTTCCCTCTCTGCACTGGCTTTTGGACAGCCAATTTTAACAGATACAAGTCCTGATACACCATCACCTCATATGGTATTGAAAACTGTAGAGAATTAAAGTATTACAGCAGTTTTCTTTGCCTGTTTTCAGATGTTTTCTGTTGAAATTAACTTCCCACCATGGTATCACTGAAAAGTTTTTATGTACTGAAGTCTATTCAAGGGAACAAGTATCATAAACCAATTAAATTTTCTTAATGCTACACTTGATACCAGTACTTCATTAATTTTCAAACTAAATTGTAGAGTTAGTGGTAGAAATCCTTTGTGTTCTAGAGTCAGAACTTGGTTTTGTTTCCAGGCCTATATTTAATAGTTCAAGATGAAGAGCTGATAATAGAAGTTAAAAGCCAAAAGAGAGTACAAATTCAGTTGCCTTCATCACAAATTGAAAATATGATGTAAAGCAATAATTATTTTTAATTAAAAAAAAAGTGAACACATGGGTAACCATTAGTGTATGTAGTGAATTAAACTACTGGTAAGTTATTAGGCTATAATTCAGTTAGTAATAATAAAGGCTACTGAGTAATTACTTGTTATTGTTCCCAACAGAAAAGGGTACATTATTCTGAGGTTAACTATTGCAATAAAGCAGTAACCACAGTTTTCTGAATGTATTTTTCCCACAGAACTCCAGTCTTCAAACTGTAATCCATATAATATAAACCTTGAAAGCAATTAACCTGGCAGGAGACTTAAGCTGTTTAGCTCTAAAGAGCTGGAAAAGAGGTATTTGGCTAGTCTGCCACTGAACATCTGAAGGAGGAGAAGAAGGAAAATGTGACGGACCTGGACTCAAAGTTTCAAGTACTTTTAAGGTGCATCTTAATACCCTTCATGAAAAGATTTTCAAATTTGAGTGAAATACAGGCCTGGGTTGTGCTGGGCATGAAAGAGATGCCAGTTGACTGGAAGTCAGAAAATGTGATGCCCATCTACAGAAGAAAGATCCAGGGAACTACAGGCCTGTCAGTCTGACCTTGGTGCCAGAGATGGTCATGGAGTAGATCCTCATCCTCTTGAGTGCCATGACACGACACATGCAGGACAACCAGGGGATGAGGCCCAGTCAGCATGGGTTTGTGAAAGGCAGGTCCTGCTGGACTGACCTGATCTCCTTTGGAGACAGGGTGACCTTCTTAGTGGATGAGTGAAAGGCTGTGGATGTGTCTACCTGGACTTCAGTAAAGCCTTTGACACCATTTCCCACAGCATCTCCTGCAGAAACTGGCTGCTCATAGCTTGGCCTGGTGCTGCGTTGGATGGGTAGAAAACTGTTGGGATGGCCAGGCCCAGAGGGTGCTGGTGAATGGAATGGCATCCAGCTGGGGGCCGGTCACCAGTGGGGTTCCCCAGGGCTCAGCACTGGGCCCAGTTCTGTTTCATATCTTTATCAACGGTCTGGAAAAGGGAATCGAGGCCACCCCCAGTCAGTTTGCAGACACAGTGAGTTGGGTGGGAGTGCTGATCTGCTGGAGGGCAGGAAGGCTCTGCAGGGGGATCTGGACAGGCTGGATTGATGGGGAGAGGCCACAGGTCTGAGGTTCAACAAGACCAAGTCACAGCAACCCCTGCAGCGCTACAGGCTGGGGACAGAGTGGCTGGAAAGATGCCTGGAGGAAAAGGACCTGGGGGTGCTGGTCAACAGCAGCTGAACATGAGCCAGAGAGTGCCCAGGTGGCCAAGAAGCCAATGGCATCCTGGGCTGGATCAGCAATAGTGTGGCCAGCAGGACCAGGGCAGTGACCGTCCCCTTGTACTTGGCACTGGTGGGGCCACACCTCAAATCCTGGGTTCAGTTCTGGGCCCCTCATTACAAGAAGGACATTGAGGTGCTGGGGCATGTCCAGAGAAGGGCAATGGAGCTGGGGAAGGGTCTGGAGCACGAGTCTGATGAGGAGCAGCTGAGGGAGCTGGGGGTGTTTAGCCTGGAGAAGAGGAGGCTCAGGGGTGACCTCATTGCTCCCTACAGCTGCCTGAAAGGAGGGTGCAGCCAGGTGGGAGTCAGTCTCTTCCCCCAGGTAACAAGCAATAGGACAAGAGGAAGTAGTCTTAAGTAGCACCAAGAGAGGTTTAGATTAAGTATTAGGAAATATTTCTCCACCAAAAGAAGTTAATAAAGCCATATTTTAAATAATCTCAAGAAAACCTTGAAAAGACACTGATCCGTTTTTCCAGCAGTAGCTTTTTTTCCCTAATGAAAATTTATTCTGCCTGATTCCTAACTATAATGACAAGCTAATTTGCAAATACCACTATCATACCATAAGTGTTGCTAACAAGAGAACATAATATATCTCTGGATAATTATTTAGCTGCACTTTACTTTTTCTTAATGTTTTAATGGGTTACAAATAGTGATGCATTTATTTTCTAATAGCTGGCTATTTTATTATTAGTTATCTATATCAAGATTAATTAGAAATGTATACGGCTATCATTTTACCACATGCATATTAATTTGTCAGAATAAACCAACCAACTTTATGCTAAGCAGCATCTTTCCATACGTGCACAGATAACCTGAGTACCCTCTCTACAATACTTCAACTCTACTAATAAATTAAGATCAGATGTTTAAACATTAAACATGTTTAAATAAAAAACATCTAATTAAACAACCTCTGACATTTTATTTTCACTAACTCCCCACTCTTGTGATAACTCTCTCAATACAATGTACTTTTCAGATACAGAATGTAGTTACTTTGAACTTTAAAAGCATGGGGAACATGGAAGAGACTCAATATTACTATTTTCCTGGGTTTTATTTTCAAATTTACCCAAGTTTGCTAAATACATCTAGTTTAAAAAGCAGAAAAAACAAATCTAATTATATAATATTGTGCCGATTACTGGTAATTGCCACTTTCTTGTGCTGAGAAATACATCGCTGAGTTTTGTATGTAGACTTTTATTTGTAATGGCTAATTCTCACTTTTGTGAATAGAGAAAAGTTAAAATTCCTTCTGAAGTAAAGCTTCCAGGTACCTTGCAAAATACCCTGTCTCAACTCTACTAGTTATATTTGTTTATAGATAGAAATCAGTCTTCAGTAAAATACATCTGCTGTTGCCTGGTGATGACAACAATGAATCTTTAAGTAGAGGGATGACAAGAACTGGCTTGCACCGGTAAATCATCATTAACAAGTAAGATCAAGAAACAGCTTCACTGAAAGGATCAAACTAGGAGATTTTAGGGGCTTCAAAGAGGAAATTCTATGGCTTTTTTAACCCAGTATGATCCCTCCCTTTTGAGGTAGGTAAAGCTAACTTACATGTTTGACTCAGACTGTTCAGGCATCTCAGGGAGCCAGATACTAACAAGTTAATAGTAGATATATTGGAATTGAAGAGATTCTTCATTGGAAGATATTTCTTTTGTAAGTCCAGATACAAAATGGCCAAGAAGGTCCAGCACTTAAGCCACTTTGAAGCACAGTCATTAAAAAGCCTGTAACTAGTAAGAAATATCAGAAACACCACATGTGGTGTCAAATTTCATTTTTAAAGTTAGACTTTAGATATATCCAGATAAGCAAAAAAGTTTAATTTATTCTGGTGTTATCCTGTGCAAGGTTTTAAGTCAACGAACTTTATCTTAATGCAGTCGATAATAAGAAAGTTATGCAGTAGTGCTCATTAGAGAGAGTAAAATTATGCATTTATTTGAAATATGGTGCCCTGTTGGTTCACACACCTATTGTACAGGCTTTTACTGTTGAACGCAGTTTTGAGATGATATATAATACAACACTCCTAGGGATCCAGACTTTTGCCAGAACACACAGATAAATTTCAGTGATGATTTGTATAAAAAGTAGAAAAGATAAGTTGCACTGTAGATATCTGTGCAGAAATTCCTTAGAAGCAAAGCTGATTGAACCTAAAGAGAGCAGTGTACGGCTTTTCCTCTGCTTCCTTGTGTCCAGCAGTAAACTCAGGGACCCATTGCAGGGCCCTGGCAAAACAGCATTTCCTTCTTAAGTGAGGCATCTATAGTGGACTAGGGAGGAAATAAATAATGAAACTTAAGCATCTCCCTTTTCCAAAAGGAAAATATAAATGGGGTTGGGGGAGGAGGAAAGAAGAGACACGGAGAGAGAGATCATGGCAAATATCAGATCGAATTCCCTCTGGCTCTGCTTAATTAGGGGAAGACTAAGTGGAATACGAACAGATGGGAAATGAGCCACTCCTCACTTAGCACAGACAGATCCATGAGCCACAACGCCAGAACAGGGAGGATATCCTTCAGATGGAGACAAATAAATGCCCGACTCTTACCCTCCAAGAGACACAGGCTCGATGATCTAACCGCCCTTGTACCATCACTTACTGCTGCGACACAGCACCTCCCTCCTGAGCCAGGACCCAGCAGAGCATGGCTCTAGCTGTACAACGTTGGAGGCCTTAGCCCCATTAAGTTAATAAAAATCAGCTGCTCATACAATTGCATTAGTGAGCACAAAATTCACAGAAACGAGGGTCAGACTGCCCTGTCCTCTTCAGGTTTTCTCAGCCTTCTCCAACTCTTCCACGGTGTGCCTTGGTCCTCTGGCACAATTAAAACATCTGTCAGCCATGCATACCCTGTTCCACTTAACAGCTTCACTTAGCAACTCACTGCAGGTCTCCTGCTCCGAGTGTGCGTGTTCTGCCAATTCCCCATTCGCTTCTCATTTGCGAAGTTTTAATCTTGTGCCTGCTGGTTTTTTGGTCTCAGGAGAAAGAAAAGGTTTTGTACTTTTAAAGTGTGAATACTTTTCATGAGGTCACTTAAAGACTACACTAAATTACTTGTGTAATTACTTATACAACTGGAGACATGTTTAACATGCCAAGCTCACAGATACCTCTACTAGATAAATTTCTCTTTTACATACCTCCCCCTCTTTCCCAAACAGTTTCCCTCTGACAAGTCACTGCCCGGAAGCTTAAGTGCCCTTACATAAATTAATATTAAAAACATCACCACTGAGTAGCAGGCAATGAGAAATACTCATTTGATCTTCAGTGCTGAGAGGCTACAAATCACAAAGAATTTGTCCCATGACACAAAATTAATTTCTGATAAGATAATAAAAGTAAAAAAATTAGCTTTAAATATAAATTACTAAAAGGTACACCATTTACTAGTACTTAACTTCCCAGAGAGTTCTTGATAACAACAAAGTTAATCAGCACACCTAAATTACATGTCATCGTTTCACCCAAAAACAGCATATTCTTTAGCAAATTACCTGAAAGGTTGTCTAATTTCACTATAGACCCACTTTTTTTCCTCTTTCCCAAACTTTCAGCAATCAGCACAGTTTTACTTCCTACAATAAATAAGGATTAGGTAAGGAAATTTTTTTTTCCATAAATGCTCTTAGGATCTGATCCACAATTCTTTGACATTCATAGGAACTTCTTCTGGAGATTTCAACAAAAATTTATAAACTAGCATCCAACACAACTACTACCCATCAGAAGCTATTTAATTTCACAGCCGGCAGTTCCTAAACTGAACTCCAATCTCTACTTTCAGATTAGGTAAATTCCTGAAAGGCAGTCCTGATTTTTTTTCTACCTTCAAAAGAGCACTGTAATTTTCCTAGTATTGAGCCATTTGTATTGCTGAAAAGGTGACTCTAATTTCGAATATTCCCTTTTCTGGTCATTCATATTTATTTTTTTCCTTAAGTACCTAGTATTCTTTTTCTGCAAAGTTACTCACATACTACTTACTTCTCAACTCTAATTCTTGCAAGTGTAGCAGCTCTGTCACTCTCAACTACATGGCATTCTCTATGTCCTAAAATTCCTTTGATACTTTTTTTCATATTTTTTCTACATCCAAACTTCAACTTCCTTTTTTAAAGACAACTAGCATCAAAACCATATGTAATATTAGCCTGAGGTATAAAATAAACAGATGTCAAAAAGAAGTTAGACCTCTTTCTGATCTTATTTTAATGCCTTCTAATTTATCCACCCTAGGGTGCAGTTACTCCTCCAAGTCCAAAGGTCCTACTAGTGCTAAATTCTTGTCCTCTTTGACCTCTTGTTCCTTCTCGGAGCTACCACCTCCCTGAACACAGCCCTCACCTCTGTAGCTCTGCACTCCTCTTTTATCCATATAAGTATTCATCTGACTGTATTAAGAGGATCTCGTTTGAACAGGGTCAGAATGCCAGGTGATCAAAGTGGGTTTTGTACAAAATCCTTGGCTTTATTCCACTTTGACATTTGAATGGATTTTGCATCCTCTGCAAGGTTCACTACATGAAATGTCAATTGCTCGTTGACAATTAAATTTTGACTGTTGTCATTTAACCATCCATTATCTATATAACTTTGGGGTTTTCTTTCTTATAAAGCTCTGCAATAAATGGCATTTTAAAAATCCAAGACACAAAATATCAAGGCAAATACTTTGTAAGAAGCATCCCCAAGAGTCCTTAGAAGCCAGCTGAAACACTACCTAATGCCTTATCCTTCGGAAGTCTATTTTTACCTTGCACATGGGTCAATAAAAATAGCAACGTATTGTAATTAAATAACAGTAATGATACTACTCATAATTTTAGTTATACCAATAGCATATATCAAAAAAATAAGCTAATTTCCGGAGAGGCTTTGATTGTTTCTAAGAGTAACAAGTCAAGCTGTTTGGAGCTATTTTTTGCAATTAAAACTATTTTTGTGAAGAAAACACATGGAGCAAAGCCACTGAAGTACAGGAAGAACTTGTCCCCCTAACTCACACCATAACTGCAAGCTATATTTATAACTGGAAAAGTATTGCCCCCCTCTTCAAAGACAAACTGCTGGTAAGGCTCTTCCTCCTCTGCCCACTTTGCTTAAAATGTTCACAGCACGAATTTTTATCTCCACAGTGGGAAGCCAAGGATTAGCCCCAGTATCCAAGAGGGTGGAGAGATTTAAAGGTCAATTTAATTAGCTCATTCTAATCTCTCGCACGCCTAATGTAAATGTCATTGTTTTCTAACTGCTACTTTAGCAGACAAGATTGTATTTTAGAAACTCTGAACACATGAACTATGTGTTGGATGTAATACAAATACTCTGTGTAACTAATTTAAAAAGGGAGCCTAATAAAAATTGTCATTGAGTCAGAGCTTTTCCTGAGAAAAAGGGTAATAGGAAAATTCTGGTGGTAAAGCATACAGAGCTTTAGAAGAACAGTAATCTTTCAAACTGACTGGCTTAACAGCTTCTCATTGATTTAAAGCTTCCCCATTTCACAACGTCTGGACAAAGGCAAACAACAGTTTCTGGTACTGTGATCTCATCCAAAAGCCGTGGAAAACTAAAATGAGCTTCACAAGCGCAACGTACCCTAAAGACAAATCAGATCACATCCCAGACTGCTTAAGAATGCCTCTGGGCAAGCTTTGCATGAACAAATAGGCAAAAACAAGTGCACAGATGATGCTCTGTAATGACTGAAATCATAGGTCAGTGGAAAAGCCTGGCAGTGGCGCATTGCTATCGGAGGATGATGTACACTGTACACGCTGTCTGGCTGCTCTGCAGCAGCAGTTACAGTGGTGCTCTCTGGCCCATGCACATCTTCCCAACAAGACAAGCCTGGAGTTCCCCTCAACCTCTTTTTTCTCCTTTTACAAGACCTCAGGAATCATGGATGTGAAAATTAGATGAGGACTATTGATGAAGAAGCACATCAGAGAATGTCATACAACTGACATAGATGCTCCACGGTCATTTGCTGTAATTTGAAACAAGCAGCCCACTCCTCAGGTGATTTTCAGGACAATGTTTTGTCAGAGACTTGTAGAGGGAAGAAAGGCAAAGCACTGGTGTTATAGTGTAACAACAGAAACACCAAACCCAGAAATGTCTGGGTTGTCGTACAGGGACAGGTAGGGAAGACTTTTGGGTTTATTTTGTATGCTGGCACTGCACATTCTTGCCATGAAGCAGGTTCCTATCTGGAAACACTGCTGAGAAAGCATAACCAGGAAACACCGATCTCTGACACCGGAAGGTGCGTATGGAGTCTGGCATGGAGCAAAGCATACCTGACCTATTGGTAAGAGGTGCTACAAGCACGTTCAGTGGTGTAACCTCCCCCTGCCTTTGCCAGATGCATGGACAATTTTGCATGATGGCTTCTTGTCAGCTCATAAGCATAGCTCTCAAAAGGCCTATGGTGAACATCACAGGACTTCCAAAAGATGAAAACAGGGCACCACTGGTCCCGTGGTGCACCCATCAAATATGAATCTCCTCCTATGATCTTGTTAAGATGGGTACGTACACACTCCAAACACCTATGAACATTTATAAGAAAACTGTATTCAGGGAGTAATTACTATGGTGAAAGACCTGAAAAACTTTGACAGAGAAAGGAGAAACACCAACTTTTTCTTTTTTGCATTGAGCTATCCTTCCAGGAGAAAGGTTATGGGTTCCTTGACTTCACTGAATGAGAGTTAATGAATATAACATGAGAGTCTTTCCTAAATCAAGTTATCCTATTGAGACTGTAGATCTGGATTTGGAGCTGTCAGCTTAAGGCATGCACTTGCTTTGGAAAGTGTTAGGGCTCCTTTTCTGGAAGCCTTTTCCCTTTAGCCCTGCAAAGCTTGGCTTGATGCCTTCCTTTCAATAGCTGCGTCTGTAAGAACATGGAGAGCACCTATCAGGTTGTTCTTTCGATGTTGCCAGCACACGTTAAATTACTGTTTTCTAATTTGAATGCCTAGTCGTGAATAACACTCAGTTTAGGCAAAGAGGGGCAAAAAGGAAGGCAAATTAAATGTTTTCTAGGGAAAACTGAGAGAAACCAAAAGTTAGTATATATGGCAACAAAAATTCTAAGTCCCACCATCACTGAATTATTATTTGGGCTGACACTTCAGGAGCTAAATCTTAAGAGCATTAGATTTAGATTGCAAATTTAATTTTTTACATGCTGGAAAGACTACAAACAGCACAGGTTTTGTTACTATAGCTGGTTCAACACTTTACTACCACTACTGCCTATGCTCACATCAAACAAGATGTCAGCAGCTCTGAACATCTTGGTGTCAGTGTCCATTTGGGACCTACAAACTGTATACTCTGCTACACAAACCTCATCTGACAGATGAGCCCAAGAACTTTTCATTTACTGACAGACTTACCACGCTAAAATAAAATGACTAGCACTGTATTGTCTTTTCAAGACATTCTTGCTTCCTTGATATTTAATGCACTATATTAAATTAATTGAAGAAAATGTCTTAGGAATAAGCTCCAACTTTTAATATAGTTGCTGCTGACCTTGCTGTCTGTAGTTTGATGCTAGAGGTGGCTTGTTCTTTCCCAAAACAAGGTGCAAGAAATAAAAGTGTGGATTTCAGCACAGAAGCACCAATTGAGAGCTCTGATTAATATTTGCTTGCCTGAAGAAACATACTGTCTTGGATCGGAAAGTAGTTTTTAAAGTTCATAAGATGACATCTTTGGACTGGATAAGTCTTGTAAATGAGCAAAAATATTTAGAGATTGACAAGAATTTTGATGATCTGAAGTTTATATAGCTCAAAAGAAAATGATACTGAAGGCTGACATCTAAAAAACAAACCTAGAATTCGCATTGTTTTCCTGATGCCTTATTATGAGTCTGCACTACAAATCCTTCTGCATAGAAAGCTCTGAGAGATATTGAAAAGTCTCCTTAACACCCTTATCAGAAGGGAAAGATACTAAGTTCATACGGTTTGTTATTATGGAAATTGCTTAGAAGCAGGAATTCTTAATTATTATTTTAGATTTCAATCTTTTGTACAGAAAAATGCTTAGAGGAATATCAAGCACAGGTAAATGAAAAAGAACTTACAGACCCATCTGCTAAAAGTTCTTTCTGAATTCTTTGCCCTGTACCGACAATCTCTACAAACTGCTCCTGCAGACAGGAAAAGTCAGATCTGAGCCTGTCTCCTATTACACCAAGTACTAAAACTTCAAGGGAAGTCAGTTGTGCTCTCCCTCATCCCCAGTAGAAGGCTCATTAGGTACACTGGGATGTTGGTGCCCTGTGGTATGAGCAATTGTACTTTATTGGGCAAGAACCCAGTCTTCCTCTTTTGCCTAGCAGAATCCAGATGTAGGATTCAGCAATAACTTTAAGCAAGAACAGATGTGTTGGAGCACAGTAAAAAAAGTTTCCCTTGCTACAGCAAGAGAAGCATTTGTAACAGCAGTAGAGCCTGTTTTTCTACAGATTGTTGGGGGGTGTTAGGTGAGCTGCTTGCCTGTTAATCGCTCATAATTTTGCAGTTTACAGAAGCTAATCCTGTAATTCTTCTAACAGAACTGTACTCTTGGATTTTCTAAGATAACAAAGTATGTCAACTGAGTGGAAAAGAACCCCTAAAGAAAAACAGCTATCCCATTAATTGGGGAGGATGCAGGGGGCGTGGTGGAGAGGGAGAAATCTTTCTGTAGAATAACCTTTACAATGTCTAAAGCTGAGGGGGAATGCAGAAATTAATACTCTCAAGTATTCTCCTATGAATGTTAGAAGGATTCTTTTTCAATTAAACAAGAAAACACAAATAAAAATATGTAATTTACCCTATCAAGGCAAAATCTGTCATTACTTAATGCTCTGGCTTTTGGAATTATTTTGATACTTAAAAAAGTTATCTTTAATCAGAGATCCATATGTATATTCTCGTAACATCCAAAGTACAAAGCAAAACAATAGTCTCTTTCCCTTTGAAAATTTATAGTCTTTGTAAGTGGTTAAAATGGTTTTAAAGTTTTTCCATCATTCAAATGCAATATTGACTTATACTGACTGATCATCACTTGTGTTCACCCTTTTAAGAAAAAACAGCCAGACCAGTTTTTAATTTGATGCAGTAACTATTTTAGAATTTTTTTATATAAGAACCAAGTTTCTTAACTTAGATTAAAGACTTAATTTGTCATAAGAAATTTGTATAGGCAATCTTTGAATAAAACTCAGGGTTTCACTAACTTCATACTATATTTCCTACATTGCTGACCATAATAAAGAATGAATCACAAAAAAAGCCACACTCAGTATTAGCAACCACACATGTATCTCCACTAAACTTCAATCCCAGTTCAGTACTAAATGTCTCTTAGAGATGCCCAACTAGCTATGAAAGACAGACAGATGCACGACAGATTACCAAAAATGTCTCAAAAAAGGGAATTGGTTTTCATCATGTGAAGGAAGGGAATTCATTCCAGGAGCTGTAACTGCCATTACATTATGGGCTTCCTGTAGGCCTGAACCATGTACAATTTAAGGAATTCCTCTGACTCCGAAGTCAAGATTACTTGTAGGAGAAAACTATGTATGTTGTGAGATTTGAATCTCTCTTCAGAGGCAAAAGATCTCTGTAAAAAAAGTTCCATATATTAACTATTCCACATGTGAACTAAGTCTATGTGTTAAGCAGTCCACAAAATTTCTATAAAATGAGAAACACAATGTAAAGAATTAAAATTAGTATAGCACACCACTTAGAGCATATACTACCATTTTTTTTCATGAGGTAGGTTTTGTTTTTTTAGTGCTTACTCATAAGGAAAGACTATTTGCCCTCTGGAACAACTCACCAAGGATATCAGCAGAACATTCTGAAAACAAAGGCATTTAAAATGAATGTTCTTAGAGACTGTGACTGATGTGTCTGACTAATGAACAAGGTAATTTGGTTTATTTATTTAAACCAATTGTATCTGGCTCAATAATGGGAATGACATTGTTCACAATTGACTAGGACTCCCTTCCTGAAAATCATTATATAAGAAAAGCTATCCAGAGAAAGTAACTTGATATTTCTTCCATAAGCTTTCCCTTACTTCTACACTGCAAAGAATTTTTCAGTTTCAGGTTTAATTCTAAGACAATAATTTTAACCAATATTAACTGGAATAGCTTCCTTGAAGATAAAGATTATCTGAAGAAGAGTATATATGGTGAAACTCCCTTTGTCAAATCAGATTCACTTTTTAAATCACAGAGAATGTAACATTAAAATGAAAGCAACTTCTACTTTTAATAGGGATAATCCCTATCTTAGACATGGGGTGATACAAATTTTCTTTATGTGTAGTTCTGTAAAAGTAATTTAATTTTGAAAGCGAGTTCAAAATACATTAATAGGTTGAGCACTTAATTTCTTTTCTTTTTAATCAGATTAGTCCAGTAGGAAAAGAATTCAGAGTGATAAATTGCTTGGGCTGAGGAAAAAAACAATACTGAAGGCAGAGATTTCCTTCACTTAGGTTCAAATTAACTATCTTCTGTTTTTCACTAGATATACTTTAAATACTAAATAACATTGAGGTTTTTTTCTAACTAATACATAATTTTGTTGTATCAAAACCCAGGATGTGGTTACATGTTCTTATTTTGGATTGTTCATTGGTTACATGAAAACAAAAACCCCCAAAACACATAGCTACAAAGAAGTATTTTGTTTTAATCTGAAAATACAGTTTATCCAGTGACAGTTCTTTAATGCTGTTTTATCATTGTTATCATTAATAAATCCAAACAGCAGTATAACATAGTTACAACAGGAATTTCTGTTGCAGAACAGCAGTGCAGATGGAAACATTTCAGAGTGCTGTGGAATGCAGCATTTTTGATTATGCCAAGTTTGCCAGTTTTAACTCACTATAGCATCTTAAGTCTTCTAACATATTTACTGAATTGGAACTTTCATTGTCTAGTAGTGTCAAAAGCCCATAGCCTAAAGATAGGAAGCGAGAGTGACATCCCAATTTTAAGAACAATCACATGTCTGCCTCTTTGACACTCATCCTTTTCCTTTGTCAAGAAAAGGATATAAAGGGACCAAGTAACTTCTCAAACAAGAGGATCCTCCTTGGTCCTTCAGCAAAACTGAACCAGGAATGCAACTTCATGTATCTGTTTAAACTGCTGGCCTCAGTCTCAGTGCATTTTCTTTTAAACAGTTCTTCATAAATAGGATAATGAAAAATTGTGCAATATGATCACAACGGCTCCAAAATAGACAAGCAATCCTCTTCTCCACTGACTGGCAAAATGTCTTGGCAAGGTTACAGGGGCTGCATACTAAGATTCATAACCTAATCTCCATCTATACTCCCAGCACACTTTAACCCCCCTGTGCATTTTTAACACATTGTTTGATATTGAAAAGCAGAAAATTTGTAAAAAGGATTGTTGAAGGACGCAGACATAGATTTCGGCTGCAGCACTTGGTTTGCTCTATTAGCAAGAATGGGAGTGTTATTGTACAAATGTATTTTGTACCATTTGTTTAGCTACTTAAAACCATTAGTTAAAAATTCCCTTAATATATTCTTAGTGGCATTATAAATGTAACTGCAGCTCACATCAAAATAGTTCAAAAGAGCATGTGAGGAAGCAGTGCTGCCCTACACAGCAAGTATTCCGTAGGACAGGACATCTTGCAGTGTGACTGCAGAAGGAATTATCCCTGTGACTGAAATGCTGTGCAGTACGAACGGTTAATAGAAAAGGGAACTGTCAGTGAGAACTGGCAAATCAGGCTGAAGCAGAGTTCAAGGACTTTCTTTTGTAAAGGCAGAAAGAAACTGACTGCATGGAACAACCCTGCCAAATCTAGAGCAATTCTTGGTTTGCTGTATCTGCTTTACGCAAGTGATTTTTTTCCAGATCCTCTTAACAACAGCAAAATGAGACATGATGAAGCAGGATGAAGCTGGCAGGCCACAGGTCACTCTCTTCTAACCAAAAAGAGCATGAGGGAAAAAGAAAAAAAAGGCTGTAGTAATTTCAAAACCACATCTCATATAGACAGACCACTGAAGCAACTGTTATCTATGTAACTCAGCTGAATATGGAATCTCTTGTCAGTAGTATCCAGACATTATTTTTCCTCCTTATTGCAAGAGGCATTACCCTGCAGCTTCAATAATGTGGCTAATGTGGAGGTACTTTAATGGGAAATACAGAGGACTAAAGATAGCAGAAGGGCAGGAAACAGAGACAACTCAGGCAGGCCAAGAGGTAAAACAGAAATGTTCATTTCATCAGTCTAGGCTTTTTCAAAGTGAACTTACCTGAAAGTCTTGATCATCAATTCCAAATCTCTCTCTTAGATTACGGAAAACCATTGGACAATATTCCTTAAATTTGAAATGACTTGGCATGTTTTCTCTGAAAGAGGATAAAACCAACTCAACTTCATTATTGTGCATATATAATAAGTAACTCTAGAGAATATTGTCTCAACACCCTTCATAGAAAGATGAGGATAACAATCCTCTTACAATCTCTCTTCAAATGCTTTATTTTTTTCAATGAGATTGGGTTATTTGTTTTTCTTTGCAATGCTTTATGAATGTTTTTCAGCTTGTTATAACATTATTATGATGTAGCTAAGGAACTACAACAATGATGAAATGAACACACGGTATTTTGACAATTTTGAAATATGGACTCAAAAGCAGAAAAGAATGTTTTCCCACTGCCCTAAACTTACTTCAAAGGTGAAATCTTAGAATGGATTATACAAGAATTATTATACCATCTGTGACATCAAAAAGTACTAACAGTGCCAAAACTTCAAGAAAATTTGACTCATTCAATACAGAACAAATTTTAATATCCTTGTGTTAATTTTAAGCTTATAGAAGAGAAAAGTTATCTTGACCCTTGTCACAGAGCAGAAGACCCAAAGTAGCAGAATTTTTCATTTCCACATATTCTTGAATAAAATTCAGGTTATACACAAACCAACATTAATAGTTTTGTATGTCTGTACATACTGCTCATAAGGCATTTTACTTTTAAGAGACAATAGATATTACATTCAATGACCTTAATGTTTTTGAAGCTTCTATATGATTGGTATGATTTTGTATTATGGAAAACAAAAAGCTGAACATTATTCACATATGACATATGCTTTAGATTCTCATTCAAATACTACACTTAAAGAGCACGTGCACATGAATTATGTTTTTAAAAATACACAAATAAATGCTTATATCAGCCATAAATAATCACACCAAGAAAGGCTCACTTTCAATAACTAAGATACTCATAAGGCAATAATAAACCATATGGAAGAAAAATTCTACCCAGCATCCCTTGCTGTAGCTTTTTAGAACAGCACAGATGGTTATGTTTATCTCAGGATTAACTTAATCATCAAAACTTCAGTCCCATGCACTGAAAAATAACAGAGTTCATAGTATTTCATAAAAATATCACTGCCACTATCCACTTCCACACAAAATTGTTACTTGTACTTACTTGTTGAAAAGGTGATTGTCCACCTTTATCTTTGAGTACGCTTTGAAATCATCTGGCATCAACATAACAGGGATTTGAACATGGCTCAGTTCATTGATCTAGAGAAAAGAGAATTATTTAGTTGCGGATGTCTTTGCAAGGATGCTACATATGTGTCTTAATTATGAAAGTCTACTATTTCTTGTGTATCTGTCCCAGAGGTGAATGCCAGTAATGGAAGAATGCAAAAGCAGTTTTATTCTTTCCAGATAAAATGCAATCTCGAGAGTGACACTTTGGAAGAGAAGAAAAAGCATTCCATATTTATACTTGTTTCAGAAATAAAAAAGGTGCTTCAAAGCACACCTGGAGTGTACTTTTTATGGAAGGTCAACGATGTTGCCAGCAAAATGGCCTCTATACCAACACATTGTTCTTGTTTTGTCAGCTGAGCTATGCTTTCCAAAGATAATTTAACTTCTTTATTTCCAACAACTATTGACCCCTGCATCTTATGAAGTAGTATTACATGCCTGTGTCTTGAACTGTTTATAGAAGATAAAGTGAAATTTGGCATCCACATGAATGCACATACTTTCAGCTCAATAATCACAGGTTTGTTTCTCACAGTAGTGCAAAACTCAGACAAGTTTTTGTAAGTCACAGTATTCAGGCATTTTTTCATTTTTCAAGTTGGACAAACCATTTAAATAGATATATTTTTGCTAAGAAATAGATATGCATGTAAGTCCTAAGGTTTTCCTTATTTTCTTATATTTATGTGGACCACCTACTCTCTCTAGCTTTCAAATGAACACTTTCAGTATTCTCTAGATTAGGACTTTTCACTTATATTTGAAATTTACTTCTGACCACATTTCTATTATAAAATGTGGATAACTTTATCATGACCTAGTTTGTAGATATGTTTTTAGTATTGCATGTATTCATCTACCCTTACTTTACCTTAAATTTAACTAAAACATGATGAATACAAGACAGAGAATTGTTAAATTTGCAATGGTCCTTCCAAACCAGGAAGGAGATACCCATTCTCACAACAGTCACCAAATACCCATGACATACATTTTACCCATGTTTTTACAGCACTCTACACCCTGGTCATGCAACTCAATTTATCCAGTCAAATATTTTTGCTCCTACACAGCACATTTTTTCTCAGCAGTTTTCTACAGGGTTTAGAGGGAACCACCATTCTGTATGGATGGAAATGCACACTGGGGGCTGGATGTAGCAACACAGGTGTGCTCCTCAGCTGCTAGCACTGCTTATCCACCACTGTTTTACAAGTAGGAAGATGTCAATTGCCTGTAAATGCTACCCTGCTTAAGAGAGGCTTTTGGAAAAACCTTCACTGAAGCAGCTATAGGTTAAAAATACTGGAGAAAAAACCCTGACTCCCTGCAAGTACCACCTTTAGCAGAACTGAAGTTAAACAAAATATGAGAAGAGTGAAGAGTCTTCTAGCTCTTAAGCAGAAGAAAGGTGCAGGTCAGGTGGTCTCCTTACCTTTCAATACTTTAAAGCCCCCAGTTCCCTGCCATGTCACATTTTTATCACTCAGATCCTTGCAGCCCACATGGAAACTGCTAAGTTCTGCTGAATTTTACAGAATGCATCTTTGGAAAGCCCTGAAAAGTTCTAGATGGAAGCATGACAGCCATAAGTAGAGCAGAGAAAGGAAAGAGAAAGATGTCTGGGATGAGCTCAAAGTGCTCTACTCCTTGGAGGGAGTTGTAGGGAGAACACTCTTTGCACATTCCAAAGGGAGAGGAGAAGAAACTCCAATAAATTTTTGAAAACACAGCTGTACAAGCCAAATAAATCATGATGACACCTCATTAAATACAACATAAAATAACAAAACACTGATTGAAAAATCACTACATCCAACATACATGCTCTTTACTGAAGTTGATACCACCATACATCAATCTCACCCTGAAGCAACACGGCAGTTCACCAGTCTACAGAACCAGTCTAGCTGCTGTAGAAATAAAGCTAGGGACACGTAAATATATTACGCAGAGAGATGAAACTTTGAATTAATTTTTAAGAATTACCCTCTCTTTCAGATTGCCAGATAACATAACAAATTTCACACTTGAAGGAACAGCAGAAACCTACAAGCAGATACATTCCAGACAACAGTGATCCCAAGAACACCTGCTGCTGAACACTCACAAATGCTGAATTCAAACATCTTCAACTACCTACAACAACAGAAAGTTTGCTTGCAAATTTGCATTTTGAACTATCAAAACCACATTGATCAAATTTTTATGTGTACTTACTTTTGCTGATATAAAGTTTCTCTGCATGCATCTACAGATTAGCTTTCATACTGTGAATACTTAAATTTGTGCTATATAATGGCACAGTTTTTACTTGTACCTGTAAGCCTCACAAGCAACATCTACACGGTGGAATGAAAAAGCCCCACTTTGGGGATTCTTTGATTGTAAGCAAGAATTCTAAAATACTTCTTTCTGAAGTTCCTTACAAGATGTGAATGTACACTCTGCCCATTCCCCAACCAAGCAGAAAAATGCAGACTAACAGAAGGTTGAAGGTTTTAGTTTTTTTCAGCAGTGCTGAATTTTTCAGGGTGCCTTTTCTTGTTTTAGTTTTGTGTTGGTGTTTTTGTCTGGTTGATTTTTTTTGTTATTTGTTTGGTTTTGGGTGGGGGTTTTGTTTTGTTTGGGTTTTTTTTGAGATTCATCCATCTCTAAGGTGAGTAAAAGTAATTAATATTTTAGGGAATTCCTCTCTAGCAGAATAGGGAAATAAAAAAGCAGGTGATGAACACACAGTAGAAGTGACCTTTGGTATAACACTCCAGCTGAGAAATGGCATATCCCAGCAGCACAGGCCATTAATTAATTAATTTAAAGCTTTCAAGTATAGGGTCTGGTTCTTTGTGCAACAGTACATTTTTGGATAGATTTGATGAGGCCAGACTGGAAAAAGCACACAAGACAGAAAGGAATACCCGTGTCATTAGATCTTGGTGGAAACTGGAACCACATTGTGGGGGGAGGGAGAAGAAACAATATCCAAACTCCCCCACAAACAGCTCTTAAAAAGCTAAAAGAAAAGGGAAAGGTCAGAGGGATCAATGCTCCACTTTGCCATCACTGCGTGAAGAAACAGTCACATCTGAAAGATGGTAAATATGAAGTGTAAAGAAGACATTTTGAGTCTTCCAGCTTAACTCAAATGAGTGTTTTGCTTCTTTTAATGTGCTTGAAATTTAAGCACAAGAGAAAACGCGTTAAGATGCATGTGATACCTTTGACAAGTACTATGCCCATCTCTTCATGTTACCCATTAAATACAGCTAGCTCCCTTAGCAATAGCAAATGAGATGTGTCTGTGAGGATGAAAGTTCAGTATTCCCAATTACAACAGAAACTGTGTTACAACAGCTGTAATAATTACATAAGAAATACCATTTTCCTTTAAGAAGTGCTTTTGAATGCAATAACTTAAGCAAGAAACAATTTCCCACAAGAGATAATTGCAAAGTATAAATGAAGCAAAAGAGCTCACTGGACAGAGGACTGAGAACTCAGGATCAAACATTCATTTAACAACAATTAAATTCTGAGAACCCACACGTATCTCTATAATAAACGCATGTGCATCATACTGAGAAGGAAAATTATTTAGTCCTGCAACCTACATCCTTTAACTGCCTTGAATTATTGTTGCCAATGCAAAATTTTGCTGCAGTTTGTCTTATTTGAAAGAGACAATGCTTGCTGTATCTTCGAGGAATTTAAATCCCATATGGTAGCCTTAAAGAATGTATTCTTTTAAATATGAATGACTAAAATTTTAGTTGCACAGTAACCATGCACATTATGTATAAATACCTCATGTGTATTAATAACATTTGTAAACTCATGCACACATGATATTAGTAAGTGACCCAGAAACCTCCCTTTAAGTAATTAATTCAGTATCTTCTGTGATATTAGAATAAATGTGGGTGGTTATACAAGTTGGAAACAGCCCCCAACAACTTACAAGCTTTAAGACAGAAGAATTTTAAAAGCCTTAGACTGGCATCGCCCTTTCAAACACACTTGCAAAAAATTGTGGCTGTAGGGATCTGCTCAGAGTGGTGGCTCAGTCATGGGAGGTAGGAGGGGGTTGAAGCAAAAAGAAGCTTTCAGGCAAAAAACGACTGATTGCAACTCATTTTGCTCCTGCAGGTTTAGGATTGAATTCACACTGTCAGGAAAACAGAGGTTGTAATTAAACTGCAAATAAGGGAATAATAAAAGCCTACTGGACATTGAATAAATAGTAAGACTCAGCTGGTAATGATTCTGAAATTAGCACACAGAGAGGTGTTCCCACAAAGCCATCTTATATTAGTGACATTTCAAATAAGCTTCCCTAATTTATATGATTTGAAATCAAGCAATGAATATATCATAAATTGTTAGGCATTATTAATGGCCCTTATTTAATTCAGATACATTCACCCTAAACACCACATTACTAGGGCAATGCATAATTAAGCATTAGTTTTCATTCTGTCAGAACATAAGCAGCAATAAATTGCTTGTATGCAAAGCAGACAATGAGATATTTAAACAGCATATAATAAAGGCAATTTACAGCATATATTGCATGTTTAGCTAGAGGAGTCAGAACAATGACTCTGTTTCTCCAATAGATACAAGCTGATGGCTATTGCCATGATGCTACAGCAAGAAACCTGTGCAACATATTACAGCTTGTATTACTCATTAAAAAACCAAATCAACCAACCAACCACAACAACAACAAAAACCCAACAGAAAAAGGAAAAAAACCCAAACCATAAAAAACCCCAAAGAAGCCATGCACAACGTCCAAAATTTAATCTCAAGCAGTTCACAATTCAGACTACTTAGAAATGCCTAGTGCTTTCTTTTGAAACTCTCTTCCTATTTAAAGCCTTCATCCTTGATGGGGTTTCCTGCATTTAATGTTGCAGCTTTAGTATACAGCATAGATACTGTTTCCTTTTAATTTAACATATCAGTCCGCCAGACTCGCTGAAACTATGGAGGGATGAGGTGTTTTCACACAGAACAGCTTGATAAAACATCTCAATCGCAGTTACAGCTCCTGGCAGTTTCACACACAAGAAAATCCCTGCTGCTCCCAATGTTGGATGTGGCTGAAGTTGTGGAAGTGCTACTTTCTTTTCAGCTGTTTATCTCCCAGCTCTCTTTCTGTACTGAAAGCTAATTCACAGCAGTCTAATCTGCTGAGACAAACAAGCTACTAGTTTGTCACTCTAAGAGAAAGTCAAGTGCATTTTTCACAAATTTGTGTACTTTTAAGCACTGATTTTGGAAGAAGTGGGAGTGGTAGAAACTTTGGAAGAAAGAAATTTTTTGGGCCTAAAAATAGAACTGAACTTTTAACACCACCAGCATTTCTGAGATTTTTATGTTCACGGTTTTACTTTCTGCATCCCAGTTTCTTCTTTGGCAAAGAAACTTGCACAGAAATCTGAGGAGAAAAAATATCAAACAATATTTTTGGTTCAGATACAGTCACCATTTTGAACATGCCACAGACTTCCTCACTGGCACAGTTAATTCATTTACTGGTAGGTTAATGCTTACAAAAGCAAGCCTATGGGCAGCTAATGGATTGCTCTTACAAAACAAGGCTGCAGAACAAGAATACAACAGAGGGAAACGGTTTGAGGTATAACATTTTACATTTAGGAGACTATTATTCCTCATTTTTCCAGCACCTTCTTGATACCGAACACCCTGCACGTCTTCCAAACAGAGCATTTTCCTGATCACTAGAACACAATCACCTAGAAGATAAAGTTTCTTAATCTTATTTATTCCATTGTCCTAAAAAAAGCCACTTTCAAAGCTGTTCCTGTTTTGTAAGGAGTAGACGTTTAGGTTAAAGCACAACAGGCTGAGTGGTGACAGACAGAGCTATAGGCAGCATTTACATCCTCTCCTCCCCAGATGTGGAACACACTGTGGTATTGCTACCAGGACAGTAAACGCCTTGTGCTGAAGTATAAACTGAAAGTGAAGTGATTATTTTACGACTCTTTGAAATCTACCTTGAAGGGTCTGAAAAGGGTGGATGAGGTCAGCAGCTAATCAATTTTGTGGAAGACATTTGCCTGTTACAGGGCAAAACCATCATTTGATAAATGTCATTTGACAGTTTAAATTACACTCAAAACCATTCTTGCAAGAGAAATAAAAGGTTAAGCTAAGTTCTGCTGCAGAGAAATAAATCAGTTCAGCAAAATACTCCTTAATTTCTTTTAAATGAGGTTTTCATCATTTCAATCACACAAAAATTCATCTCTTTCCCCTACCTTCCCCCCCTACCCTGCAAGGTAAAAACTAACTCTCCAGACTTGTAATTTTTTAAAATTTTTGCAATGTGCTAGACTTTAGAAGGCATAGAAGACTTCTATATAATGAATTTCCAGTTACCTATTTAGAATCAAGTCCTGAAATTAATGCAATTATATGACTAAGAAAAACAAAGGGTAAAGCATTGAACTTTCTCTGAGTCTTTAGAGTAATTTCAATTTAAGATATATGAAGAAAAGAAATTTTAAAAAAAAAACCAATTTAAACCACCTAGCTGCCAGGTAACAGGCAGCAATATATATAAAAGAATCTAAATTTTACATGTCTCAAAACATCTACCAGAAAGTGGTAATTACCAGAAATTACCAGTGAAAATTACCAGAGCAGCTTTGTATTTTTACAGCTCATGTGATGCCGGTCATTAGATTTTTGGCTTTCAATGAAATTCAATAATTTAATACTAGAAAGGTAGGCCCAACTAAACCAGAATTTCAAACTGCCTTAACAAATACTTTTCCTAAAGTACTAACCACAGAATATCTGAAATACCCTGCAGAAGTATTAAATGCAAATAATATATTTAGCAATGCTGAGAAATAAACACCTCAATTACAGCTTTTACTTTTTATCAAAAAGAATAGCAAGATCTTTCTAAAGTCTAATGGTCTGCCTTTGAATTTAAAAAAACCCATTTAAAAAAAAATTCACAGCAAACCCCAGGTATTTTCATGAGACTTCTTAGCTGCTGTTTTCCTCAGCAAATGGATCTATTTAGGAAGGAAGGTCTGTAGTACATGCATCCATGTGGAAAACAGGATATTATGACATATTCGAGAAAGCTCCGAACAGGATATTGTGACATACCAAATACAGTCCTAAAACAGAGCAAAAAAATGGTTTTCAAAGAGCATTCATGTTTGTTTTTAAATTTGGAGTATCGGGGTCCAAAAATCCAAACAAACTGTTTTATAGCTTGGTTATCACTTCCGTTGAGAGAGCTCAGAGTGACAGGGTTTAAAGAACCTGTAACAAAAGCACTGCAATCACGTTCCCTTCACAACTGTTTTGATGCAAGCTTTTAAGTCTTTCAAGTCTCTTGGACATTTGCACAGTCTAGAATATCCAGAACAGCTGCTGTATATTGTCAGACAAGCGTAAAACCACATTTCTACAGATTTGGTTAAAGTTCCTGCAAATCTCCTTACACCTTTCAATGAGTGCAAAAATTAACACTTCATAATGTGCCAAATAATCAAAGGCCAAAAATAAATTAAGCAGCTCAGATATAATGTCTGCCATGATAATCCTTCATTCTCCTAAAAGCTAGGTCAAATGCCATAGTATGTACAAATATATTAATGTCCATTAGTGAAATGGAAAATAGAATAATAGAAATATGACTTATTTGTAGTGGAGATTTTTGACAAGCTAAACACTTGTAGTAGCAAATGGCACAGAAAAATAAAGTGCAATCTGAGTCCAAAAGAAAATTGTAAAGCACTGTAAGCCCTTCATATTTGGATGAGTTCTGAGGCACACTTTACACATGAGCTCATTCTTGTTTGCAAATGCAATGGATAAGAAGGAAACAAGACAAGGCACACAGCTCAGACAACAATTTGCAAGCCATTAGCTGGTGGGCTTGCCACAAAACTGATAAAAGAACATTTTATTTTTTGAGCAAAAATATCAATGCATCCTCTTGAAACTTCTATTTGTGCTGGGAAGTCGATGCACTTTGACAATCTTTCATACCATTAGGCATCCCCAATTATTGTTTGGAATATTGATTTAAAATACACACACTTGTCACAAGGTCTGATAGCCATCTGCTCTGTATTTTTCTAATTAAAGAACAAAATGCTTCTCTGGCAACAGATAAACTTTTAGTTCACTTGGCTTTGTCTTAAAAGCTTTACAAGCGAATGACTAAAAAGAGGAAGATGGTAGGAAGCACCAAGTACTTATAACATAGGGAAACATTTATAGAAGGTAAGTTCAATTCTGTATACAAAGTAAAATATAAAACTCACAGACAGATGTTCTGCTAAGTTTCTAAATTACCTATTTATTGTGAATTCTGGAAGAAGAATTCAACGAGGAAGAACAAAATGAAATAAAATAACACTTATATTTCATGAATTGTGTTACTCGGATCTGGAGAAAACCCAAACCCACCAACCAACCAGAAAACAAACCTAAATGAGTTCTATTAAATAACACTCATCTCATAACAGCTTTTAAGATTATATTTTTCAAGTATAGTATTTCTGAATAGGAAAAATAAGGCCATGCAATTAAACATAAAATTCCAGTGAGCAGCTGAACAGAGATGCTGTAGCCTTACATGAATGCTATAACCAAAAAATGAAAATCAATAGAAAAAAAATTTTCTCTTCAACAAAGAAAGGCAAAGCATAATGGGAAAAGAAACTTAAGGAACCATCTTATCTGTAATACTCATCTGCTTAATAAAGAGAAAGGCTTTAAGAGCATCCTGCCTAAGAAAAACAAACTGGGAAGTACACAGAACAAATGCCATAAAACAACAATTTAAGGCATCAGATAGGCCTCATTATTTTTCACAAGTAATAACAAATGTAGAAAAGCCAATTTTTTGGGCCTATTTTTACAGCAGTATAATGAAGGCAATGCATTTCACTTTATTACTATTATTAATAGTAGCAACAGTATTAAAGAAGAACGAAGACCACTTGTGAAGAGGCTTTAATGTGCTGTCATATATTCCAACCTCACAAATATGTTATTATTTAGAAAACTGCTGACTTGTGAAAATATGACATTAAAACATGATTCCTTCTGGCCACTTTTGACTATGCATTAGGTGAAGGCTAGAGCTGTGAGGGAAATTTTCTGCAAACAGCAGCATTGCTATTTGAATCACATAAATCTAATTTTAAAAGTTAATTAATTGACCAAGAGTGAAACTGTAAGTACATGAAGGTCACACTACCCGTATTTCCGCGCTCTGTAAAGCGGCGCAGCAGTCATCCACAGTAACGTGGACCAACAGAGTAATTGGAGAGCACCAAGCACAGAACTTGCTCTTCCAGCATGTGTTAGCCTGCAGCTAAATGAACTTTTTTTATTGGCCTCAACCTACATCCTTCAGTATTTTGCATGGTGCTTACTAGGTAAGCACCATGCAAAATACTGTCCTAGAGGTCCAAATGGGTAAGAATTGCATTTCCTTGGTTTAGAGAAATCCCTCCATTCGCCTCTCTGATACATCTTGTTTGCACTATATTCCTCTTGCATTTATCACATCATCTTTTACTTCAAAGTAGTGTAATGCTTGAGACTGGGCTAACAGGTCTGTAGTCACCTGTGAGGGTTACCAGCCTCAGCCTTGAGAACAGCACCTGGGCTCAGCTCTTCCCAGGCTGATCAAAAACACTGTCTGCTCCCAGGAACTGCTAACGAGCTCCCGTTTTCCTTATGAACCACCTTGGAAAACTTTTCTTGCCTGAATGGCATAATGTTTCTGTTCTCACACTTTCAAAGAAAGTGCCAACCCAAAGTGTGGGCAGGATGAAACACTGTTCTGTCTAAAGCCCATTCCCTTGTGACCCTATAAACAGAGGTCCAAAATGAGTCCTTTGAGCTCTTCTGGACTGCAGCCGGCTGCGAACAGCGGCCTCTCTCTGAGTGGGGCCTCTCAGAGCAAGAGAAGTCTCACATTTGCTGTACCTGGACGACTGCTGAGCAATGATGAGTCCTGGGCTGATACCCCCACTCCTCGAGGCCCAGCCCTTTGCCCATCGGGAGATGCAGGGGCATCCGAAGTGAGTATTTCACTGACCTCCGAGGGGAATTTTTCACATGGACCTTGCTTGCCCTGACTCTTTATGTCTGTGTGCATGCACAGGTGCACGTGCTACAGGAAATCTGGGAGAAATGCTGCTTTCTTAGATGTTTAAGTACCTCGGATATGAAAGTGAGTTAGGCTTGTAACTTATGGCTTAACCTTACTTAAATACTGCTAAGTGTTGTTCTTTTGCCAAGTTGCTAAGTATAACTTCAAAGTTATAAGTTAGGTTAAATGCTATTAAGTCTTATTCCTCTGTTAAATTGTCACAGTTAAGTTATAAATTAAGTTTAAGGTATAAGCTAAGTTAGATATAAATTAAGTGTCGTTCCTTTGTTAAATTATTAGGTTTGAGGTATAAGTTAAAGTACTGTTAAGTGTGAGTGCTGTCAAGTGCTGTTTTAGGCTGTGTTCCTTTTTATCCCTGCCTTCACTGTCCTTTTATCACACGCACCTCAAGACACACATGCGCACCCAGACGGTTCTCAGTTCATTTCTGTTTTGATTGCCTGGATTTTATTTGTTTTTGTTGTTGCTTTTTTTTCCTTGCTATGCCTTAACTGTCCTGTAAGTAGTAGAGTGAATCTTGCCAATGAACTTTGTCATGCTGTCGCTTAATATTAAATCTGGCTTTTGCTGATACCCTTGCCAATGATTTTTTAAGCAATCTCAAACACTAGTTCATAACAGGATGCCATCAAGACAGTTTTTGCTGCATGAAGCCACTGTATGGGTTCTGTTTATGAAAATGCTCTCAGAGTAAAAGCAGAAGCTCTTGCTGGCCAAGACACTATGACATCTGGGAGGAGACACGGAAGACCTTAAGTCCCAAAGAAACCAAAAAAGAGCCCAAGCTGAGTAGCAAGCTCAGAACAGACATCTGGGATTGTTTAAGGGCTGTTTTAGCACTTTCCTGTCCACCTCGTGGTCACTGACTTCTCCTATGTATAGTTTCTAAACATGCATTCATCTCCCCTTCTCACAGATATTACACATGCATTCAGATACATACTCTGCAGCTTCTGGCTACTGAAGCAAGGAATTTACATGCCCCTTTTTCAGTGTTTGGAAAAGACCAGTATCCTGGTGTTGTTACAATGAGCTGGGTTTTGCTTCTGCTCTGGATATCCTTTTTCCTCACAGGATCCTAATTTATTTTGGCAGTAATACTATATACAAAATTTCATTAATTTATTATCATTACTTATGAGATATTAACTGCCCAGATGTAACAACTGCAATGTTCATTTTGCTGAAGGCCAAGTATTTAAATTACTGCACGTTATTTCAAAACCGCAGAAAGCCTTCTGAGCCCTGCAGAAGAAAAGGGGTGTAAGGGGCGGGTGTAGCAGAGCTATCAGAGGCTCATTGGCTCCCAAGTCCTGTCACCCTCCTAATCCAACTAAATTGGGAGCTGAGATGCTTATCAAACTCAAGATAAACATCTTCTTTATCCCTTGATGTGAAATAAAGTATAATTTGTTAGAAGCAACATAATATAATTGCACAACCTTTTTCCTCAGTTTACAGGTCAGAATTTTGCTACCAGAGGATTTCATAAGCTTAGGGGGACAATAGGACATGTTGAATAGGCAAAATGACATAAATCCGCTTTCTATTTATACTTTTTATAGCCCATAAATAAAAAGCAACCCCAGTGGTTTTAGTGCTGTTAATCTGAACATGCACCAGCGTCACAGTGCCTCTGAAAGAGATCACACAGAACAATGAAAACTTTGTCATTCAGTAAGTACGGTGACAACAAAGCATTGCTTCGAGTGTAAAGACAAACCAAAGTGTAATGACACAAAGTTTTCTGCAGCAGTTTCAATTATGCTAGCCATGGTAACATTGCTCCAAATCCAGTCAAAAAGCATTTCCCATGATGAGGTAGTTGGTGACAGTATTTAATCAGCTGCCACTCATTTCCTCTCCTGAACTCAGGAATCACATTTCCAAGACTCAGAGAGCAGAACCAGCCCACAGAAATGCTCTCTCATCACTGACATTTGACTCAGGTTATGTATTTCTAACAAACAGTATGAGAAAGAAATCTAGCTTTTTGAGTATTTCCATACGTGACAATCCAAATTAAAAACATTTAATGATTTAATTTATCCCATAAGCAAGAATTTCACATACATACATACATGTTTTACATATACACATAAATAATTTAACAATAAAAGCCCCGAGCTACCAACATGCATTTTCAACTATTAATGCTAATCTGAACACAGGAAATCCTCCAATGCAAAATTAAAAAAAAAAAAAATAAAAAAAATAAAAAAAAATTTAAGAGTTCCGAACAATGCACCCACAGTGAGCAAAACATTGCATTTTTGAAGAGCTAAAGCCACGTGGTGTCAAACCAAGCAATATTTTTGGGAGCAGAGGCAGGAGCCAGCTGCCTGCACAGCACAAGGGCTGGTTAACTCAACTCACAGCTGCTTTGCATCACCGCACCAGCACAGGCGATCTGGAATGTGCACCCTCATGCCCTCCACGTTCCTCTGCGCACACATACTCATTTTTCCATTTTCAGTCTAAGAAATATTTTCTGAAAAACAGTGTTAAAAAGGAAATACTGCCCTTAGTTTTCATTTTAATACAAAGAGCTGAAAAGCATATTTTAATTTTTTTTGGAAAGAGAAATTTACTGTAAAAGACACTGCTATTTTTCTTAATGAGTCTGAGACCACAAGCTGCCATAGTTTGTAAAATACATCATAAAATAAGAAGTAACAGTAACTTGAACTAATGACAACACAGCCACTGATTTCTACTATTAATTTCTACAGCAGCAGAAAAGTGAGGGGGCTGCAGGATCAGGTGTGAGGTGTCAGCCCTCCAAACCATAAGGAATCAGAGAGAAGTTCGCAAGCAGCAAGTTAAGGATAATACTTGTTGCTTTTAATTCATCAGGAAATATATAAAACCCAGGATGCACTAAAAGTATCTACTTCAAGCTTGTAAACTCAGGCTTTTATTTCTTGTATTTGACCCCCCCCACCATTATTTATGAAGGCATTTATGATTTTGAACAAATTTGACTGAAAATGCACTGTTAATACTGGGGTAGTTTCCAGGAAACCGAGAAGATGCACCTCTGTCTAGTTATAAGAAAGCTTTTGAGAAGAAGACAGGCTCAGTAAGCCACTGGTGGTTTCAGAAAAAAATATGAAGGCCCATGCTTCAAAGAAGTCAGTGCTGCTACCATCACCCGCAAAAGTAACACTTTAGATCGGCCACATTTTTGTCTGCTTTTGCACAAAAACTTTTCCCCTTCTGACCTACATGGGTGTGTGGTTGGTTGTGTGACAAACCTGAGCTAAAACCCAAAACTGAACCTGTCAAAAATAGATTTTTGCTCATTTGGATGATTTGCCAAATCTGGTCACTGCGAGGACACAGGGAAGTGGAGGTAGCAGAGAAATGTTTCATTCTGCAATTCCTTAGCTTAAAGTGTTTGGACTGTGAGCAAAAGCGCCTCAAATTGGGAGCACTGCCTATAGTCTGAGATGTGACTATTACAAAGTGAATAAAAATTCACCCAAAATAAAATTTAATTTAAATTTCAAAATTACAACTCAAATACCTTGTAAAACATACCACAAAATGAAAAATAACAGTAACCAGAACTAATGACTGAACTTCCTGAACGCAAACCTATTTTGACATTTAATTTTGCTGCCAACATTTAAAGTACTTAAAAAGACCCTGGAGTTTGCTGAACTGCAAAACCAGCTTTGGGTAACTAACTTGTTTTTCAGGTGCAGACAGAATTTTTTCTTCATTTCTGCTAACAAAGTTGAACAGATAGGTCATTCAGAGTTGAGAAACCAACTGGGAGTCAAAAACGCAAAAGAAAAAAACCAACTTGTTTTCCTTTTCTGGCCCCCCAATTAAAAAATGTTATGGAAGATGAGATCTAGTTTTGAAATCTTAAGGCATGTTTGTGAGTTGAACTGATTATAGTCTTCAGATAATATTTCCTTTGTTTAAAAAAAATACTATGATGTCAAGTATAAAACTTGGTTTGATTAACTTATTTTCCAGTTTGTGTATCCAGGATATTTAAGGTTGCTTTATTTAACTTAGGAAAAAGAATGCTGGTTTAGTGCATTGCTTTGCAATTTATCAGATGGAGCTTGACAAAAGGGATTTAAAAAAGGATCTTTCTTAAAAAACAAACTCTTGCCTGCCAGCTCACTGTCAAGAATCTACAGAGAAGACTGGCACACAGTGGACCTTCCTACTTAGACAGTATTGTCTTCATTACATACAAATACAAAGCAGAATTAAAATCAGTTACATGTTAATACCAATCCGTTGCTTACCAATTTAAGCTTCATTTAAATTTAAACTTCAGCTTTAGAATTCACAACAGTCTTCTGCCTCAGGTTCCCTTAAGAGAGTCTTGTTTGACATGTTTTTTTCTCATGCTACCTTTTGGAACCTGAATGGATGAAATTTCTCTAATTCCCAAGTAAACAGAATTTTACCTATTCACAGCAAGAATATGTACTGTTGCTAAGCAGTCATAAGAAAATAGAATAATCATGAATTCTTGTCTAAGAGCTGTCATACCTAAGCATCAACAAGACTGAAAAAGTACACATCATTTAAAAGAAAAACATTAGATTTCTTTTTGTCTTAAAGTATTGTCCTTCTTTAATTCAAGTCCATAAAACAAGTTTTCAATATTAACACATCTTTCCCAAGTAAATTTACTGTCTCAATATAAAAGAAAACTTGTAAAAAATTTTGCATGTTTATCAAATGCTAAACGAATGTATACTTTCTCAGACAGCCAGATATAAGAAAAAACCCCACATTTGCTCCAGTGATTCTGAAGTTCTACAAACCTAGTGTTAGGTTTTTCTTTTTATACTCAAAGTTTGATGCAACAAACTAATAGTGAAGCACACTCCATCTCTGCCTAGGCTTACAGAAACAGTTATGTCAATAAACTCTTTATCAGCCAATAAACTTTATATCACAAACTCTAAAACTTGAATTCAAACAGCAGTGAAGCCAAAAGCTCTGCTGAACTTTTGGCTAGGAAGATTATCTTTCCAATTCTCATCTCTGTTTCCTGTAGACTGAAAACATCCTTGCAGGCTTCAAACACAGGAAGCCTGCCTGCAATGTAAGGATGTCTTCTTGTCTTCAGGCGCCCTGTACCTTCTCCCTCCTACCTCTACTGCCTAGTAGTAGATAAGCCCAGAAGGCAAGACAGATCAACTAAAGCCAATTTTCAGAGCTGCACTTGGCACAACACGAGGAATACGTTGTTTTTATAGGGTCATAATCCAAGGGGAGAAAAGAAACACAGCAGAAACAAAGGAAAAAAAAAGGAGAGGTAAAAAGAAATGTTTTGGACCACAATGTGTAAATTCAATGGGATAAAAATGACTCATACAGCCCTGGCTGGTTCAAGTGACCTCAAATACTAACACAGATACCATTAAAGAAAACACTAAATAAATACACATTCTAAAATAACATACCATCTATCTGCCAGTGCTAAGAATAGCCTTGTACTAATCTCTTAAAATACTGAATGATGGATAAACAGATGCTGTCGTACTGTGATCTCACTAACCACAGCAGTGACTGTGCTTACCAGACCCAGGAAAGATCTAAAAGCATGCACAAGAATTTTGTTCACATCTGCCCACTGCCTAAGAGGAAAAGTCCTCCCTTTCCTCCAACACAAGGGCTCCGAAGCAGTGTCTGTAGTGCAAATAGGCTCTAGAGGAACCAACGTATAGGTATTCACAAAGAATCAAGGTAATTTATCTCTCTCTACAGAAGCAGAGGTTTTGTTTCTCAGTGTCTTCTTAATGAAACAAAACATCAAAGAGAATATAGCTAGCTCAGATGAATCCCACAAGGAAAGCAGCCCAAATTCCCCAACAGTAAGGTGGAATTAAGGACTAGTACCAACCAGGAAGGCATTTAAGTTACTTCTTTTGAAGTTTTAGTACACATGAAACACATATACAGAATATTGTATTCTCGTATTTCACCTTTGTTTACCATCAATTTTTTTCAGGTTCTAATGCAGTTAGAGCCAGCTCTGCACTTGATAGTGTCACCAGCAAACCACAAAGTAGGCCTTATTTACACCAGCAAAAAAATTGCACCTCTGCCAGCATAGCTTGCTTCATCTCCGTGAGCTGGAGACATCGGTACAAGCTGTTGTGGAAGGAGTGCAGTTTCACAAACAAACTGAAAACACGGAACAGCTCTTGTCTATCAATTAAGGTTGTCAGAAACCCATTCCCTTTGAAAGGACTGCTGGTGCACCTGGGTCTTTTGTACCCAACCTTACACGGATTTTTCGGTGCCCACTATAGAGTGCTTCTCACCTGGTTTTCAGGAGAGCGAAACAGAAACAGCTCCCACTGACTTGTGCTCAATTTTGGAAAAATCTGTGCTTCCAAGAGCTGGCTAGACAATGTTTCTAATTGAGGTTTGAACATAAAACTTATCAGCAGAGATTTATTTTTCTTCAAGTCAGAGCTTTCAAACTGAGGGAGCATTAACGATTAAGATGTCTCTAAATTCCAGTCAAAACAAAAATCCACTACAGACATGAGTTAGCATTAAATGATCAATGTACTATTGACTACTGGTACTGTAAAAGCCATATTTTTTTCCTGCAAAATACACAGCTCTTACAGCCTAAGAAAATAATAAAAGGTCAGTGACATAAAACAGGAACAACTTTAACTTTACAAAGCATGAATTCTGCTATTTAAAGAATCTCCTGATAGTGGAAACGCTGGGCAGAATGTGGTATGAAAACAACTGTTGTCCAATTTCCATTTCAGAACCTCTAACTCACAAACTGTCACCAGCTGTAAGTTTTGTTTTTGAAACAACAGGAATATTTTTTTAAACTAATATCACCACAATAACCTCTCTTTCAGCTCCTGAGACCATCTCACACACCAGACATTTCAGCTCTGTTTTAACGAGTGCTTTGGAGGAAGCAAAACATCCAGAGGACTTAAGGAGGACTTAAGGCTCCACTCAGAGATAAGAAAGCATTTACAGTAAAATTATTGAAATGCTTATGTTGTTCTTCAACAGCATCTATCCCCATCTTTATACAATTGGTCATTTTAATATTTTTTACAGTAGATTCTTTGAAAAGAGGGTGTTTAAAGGAAAAATTATCCTGAGCTCAAAAGTTACTACAGAATCTAGGGAAAAATACAAGTATAATTTATCCTTAAAGCATCCCCTTAGTTGTTAACACTTTTAAAGTGTACTGAAAGCATTTGGTGCAACAGAGGAAAATAATATTCAAAACATTAAGTAAATTGTTTCAACAAGGAAATTTATGCAACTTGCTTTTTACCTTAAGAATTACAGATTGCCCTCTTTCCTTGTGCTACTAATGCATTTGAATAGCAGGCTGAATTTGGCCACAAAGTGCTTTTTAACAGTCTGCTTAAGTGCTCTGCTTACATTAATGCCTCCAGGCAAGCAGTAAAACCAAAAGCAAATCTGGCCTTCACTAGCTGAGGTGTAGGCACTTCCAAAGCAGTGTACTTGTGTGCTTTTACTAAAAAAAGACCCCAAAAAACCAAAACACCCCACTCCCAAAACGACCATGAGACACTTCACTAGAACCTATTTACCTGTCAGACTGGTTGCTGTTTCAGTTGCTATGAAACACTTCCCATTCACGACTGTAAATCAAACCCAAGAGCCAACCTGCCAGAGCCTGTTACCAGCTCACAGCGATACAGAGACCAAGAAGCACCTGAAGTGTTCATACCAAGTTGTTAGCAGCCTCTTAACTTCCTCTCTTCTTCATCCCAACCGACCAAAATCAGCCTTTAACAACTCCTGGTGTACAGGAAATACAGCAAACACCTACAGAATCTTTCACTTGCTTCACTTTCCTTCCTCTATCCTCCTTCAACAAACTCTGGTCTTCCCCAGACAGAAACTACATTGAAGAATTTAACTCTAGGCTGCCTTAAGGTTCAATGCAATCATTTAAGTTATAAGTTTTTGCAACTATTAATTAAGTAGAATTCAACAGAGGCAGATGAGATGAGGCACAAGGCCCAGCTGCACATAACTTATAGTGGTGACCTAGTCAAAAATAAGCTGGGTCCAGAATGATCTTGCCATGGTCAAGTGTTTAAAACAGACCATAAGATACAATGCCCTTAGTGCAGAGAAAGAGGTGCTTTAATTCCTAGTGGCAGGGAGGGTGGCTAGTTCAGCTCTAGACATCTGCTACTATAGAGGCACAGAGGATTTCACTTATTCCTTTATTGCTCTACTATTCAAATATTTGCAAAGCACCTACTTACTGGGAACTATTATGTAGTATGAACAGTTTTTGGATACCGGGGATAAAGATTGTTGACTCTTATGCAAAATACATTTTACCTCGAAGAGAATATAAATACACACAAGCAAACAGCAAAGGGGACATACAAAGGTGCTAGGAGAAAAAACCAAACCAGACACACAGCAAGCAGAAGGCCTGTGAGCAGCTGCTCTTTTTGCAAGAACTAGACCTCTACAAGTGCTTTGAACTAACAGTAATGCTCACCGCAGGCTGAGGAGGGAAAAGAGAAGAAAGAGGAAAAAAATACAAAGCAGCCTTAGTTTTGGTTTCTTAAACTTAATTTGATGAGACTTTTATAAATAAGCATGTGTCTTGTCAACACATTTCAACATGAAATATGCAGTGTTATTGACAAAAAATATTTTCTTGGCTCCAAGTCTGAATTATAAGTCATTTACACTGTAACTTGTTTGAGATCTGTTCTCTTTTTAAGTAAGTGTATTATGTTTCCTGAACATTTTTCTGAAGTTTTTAAGCCATATTTCACAATTAGTCACAGATTATTAACTGCTTTCTAATAAAAAGACAGGTAGGAAAAAGGAAAAAAAAGTAACTAGCTAAAATAATCCTAGAAATTATAAATAGACTAGAAAGAGCAACTAACAAACACATACCACCAAAAGTAATTTACTCCCTTCTAAAGTCTTAACCATGCCAGACTTTCCACCTCATGTAGAGTGAGTCTAATTTTTTGATTAGTATATAATCATTACCATACATAATTTCCATGTGAAATCTTTCAATTTCATGCAATAATTTGCCCCTACTTTCACTGCAGAAAGGCTCCTAAACACTTCAAATATAAAATCCCAGGTACACTATTTAACCTATAATAACAACAACTTTGATTTTGTCAGATTTTTAGTTAGGAAATCTAAGTTATTAAAAAGCAAGAGTGCTGCCATTCAAAGACAAACCATGCTCTTATCAGTCACTGCCTCAATGAAAATATTTAGTTGTAGCCAAAGCATTGAGAAATGGTTCATGAACTGGAAGTGCTTAACTACACTCTAGGAAAGAGCTGACAGGCCTTAGACCAACTCTTACAAAAAACAAGACACCTTTATCCTAAGAGCACAGATGCAAAAACCTGCTGCCACATTGGTGAGGAGCCATTTAGCAACACGGTGATGAACAGCACCCTGGAAAGCAGGCATGTGCTAAAAATAGCCACAGTTTCTTCTTCTGGAAAAATCAAAACTCACTCAATGTCCAGAAGCAGTAATCTGCCTTATCAGAACAGGAAAAATGCAACAACAACATAAGTCATAAATACAGTTTCTGTATGCAACACAAATAATTAACTGATGACAGGATGGATTTGCTTTTTGAGAGGACCAGAACAACTCCAGGAGGATGCTCTGCTCCCAGCAGTCATTCACCTCCCAGTGATACAGCTCCAGGGAAGACCTCTGCCTTTGGGCAAAGCAATATTTAAAGCCAAGCATCTTCATTTCCTTCTCCCCCTCCCTCTCAAACTGTGCTCTACAAGAAGCCTTAGACCAGGTGTGACAAATCTGTGGCTTCAGATATAATCAAGTCAAGCAAGCAATTATTATAAAAAGTTCTTAAAAGTTTACAGTCACAAGAAAGATTCCTTGCAAACACTTTTTGGCAGTCAGGAATGGGGACTCATCTCAGTGGTGTCTTTTATAAATGCATGTCAAGGTCTCTTCCAAAATAAAATCCTTTGTTTTTCTGCTGAATCACCAGTAACAAAAGAAAGCATAACAGATTAAACTAGTTTCACAGCAGGTTTTTTGTGGGTAGCCTTCCTCTCTGAAATGCCACACCAAGACACTGGATTCACAATAAAACAAGCCAGAGCCTTTAAAACAGAAAGAACAAAACAATTCTTTTATCTAGAAGGCGGAGGGGAGGAAGGCCACTATTGTTTGCACAACAGAATTAATGCTGATGTCAAGATTCAGTTTCAAGACAAACTAATACTGCATGGAACCTCCAAGGTAGGATAGATACTTTAAAGACAAGACATTTGAAGTGCCTTTGACTTGAGTCATAGGTGTTCAGACAGATAAGCAGTGCTGAAGAGACCCGTAGTGTTTCTGACTTTGACATAACTGCAGCCATGAGTCTCAGCCAATACGTAGCAGACTGCTGTCTCCTGACACCAGACATTATTGCACGGTCATCATGTTAGAAGCTGCTGCTTGATTTTTTTATCCCAAAGGCTGTGAATCAAAAATATCTACAATGATGTCTGCTTCATAAAAGCACTGACATAAAAAGGTGAATCAGACACTCAGTGTTTGCCTTCCCCTATATCCAAGAGAATGAGGGTTGGGCCGCAGAACTGGAATTACAGTAACATAATGGAAATACCCACTGACACTGACTGGTTAAGAGTAAGAAAAGCCAAGAGCTGCATAGACAGAAACTAAATGAAGGAGAGAGAAACACAGTGGTAGGAAGGAAGGAAGAAAAAAAGACCCAGGCAACTCCCAAGATATCAGCATGACGCTCAACAGAAACCAGCTATTTTTGGAATTACAAGTTATTCTGGCCATATCATCTGCCCAACTATCTTTGTAGTCGTGCATGTTTCCAAAATAAACAAATCAACAGAATGTTACCTGGCTTTTCATATACAGTGACTTGGAAGGGAAACAAAAGACTGAACAATAATAGTTACGGGTAAAACGGCAATTCTGCATTTTAAGTAAAGCACAGCAAATTCAACAGTGTGATTCTTGTTCCAATCTTTCCTGACCCAAATCTTGTTTTTGCAAGGAAGAGCTAAGTCAGCTGCTTTCTGAATTAAATTTAACTGCTTTTCTATAAGCTGAACAACAAAAATTGTAAAGCCTCAGTAGGAAGAAATGGCAAAAAGCCCTCAAAATGGTATTTCCTTTTTTCCCCAAAAAGTACTTTTCATAAAAATCCTAATGTCAAAGCAGGTTTTTTGGTGGGGAGCTACAACGAGCCTGACAATCTAGCGCATCCCCTCTTTGTGCCTCTCCCCTTGCTGAGCCACAGGAACAGCTACTGGGATTCCTCCTTCTCCTTTCAGTAGGTTGGCTGAAATGGCTCAGCACTGCACCACATCAGTGCCACAGCCAGCATGAGAGCAGGATGGGGTGACACATGGCATGATGGCAACCAGTGAATTAAACAGAATATTCTCCTGCTCTACAGTATTTCATTCTGAGCAGTGCACAGCATGACCCCATGACAGTCCTCCTGTCCATATCAAGGCTTTCCATTCATTCCTGTCAAGTTATCGACTGGATCTAAGCAACTGGTGTCTTGCCTCAGACTGAAGGGGATCCTTCCAGGAGATCAATGGGACATGACTAAATTGTTGGACCACAGTTATAAAAAAGCAAATGACATAGCATATATTCTGAAGCTCCAGGAGTTTGCTGAGCTTTCAAAGACTGAATTAATAAAACTAATTCTTCTCATATTACCTTGTATTGCTTAGCTAGCAGTAGGTTCTAGCATCCGATTATTCTAGGGTATCTTCAGTTAACCAGGAAATACAGAGATGCTTTTCCTCAATGTTAAAAAAAAATGAAAAAACATATAAGCCCCCAATAAAAACCAATGTTTGTAGCAAATCACTCTATATCCTGCTTAAACAGGGGTATCTAGTGCTCTACATGGAGTCTACAGTTTGTTCAATTTTTTACTTTACCTCTTTAGATAATTTCTGCTTACTTGAAAGGCAATAAAAATCTTTATGAACCACCACATTTATTGGTTGATACTAACTCATGTAGTAACTACCATTGCACTACCTACATACAGCCATAATGAATGATTAGTACAAGAACAATCTCATTTTGTTAAAGTTATGTCTCACTGCCTGTTTAAAGATAGCTTTAACACCAAATAGTGTGAAACTGCACTCCCCAGTAATAAGCTACCACTATTTCCCTGAAAAATACAATGAAATCAGGATTAAATACATAATTTTTCATTATAATTATAGCACTCATCTTTCTGAAAGTTTAAAAATTAGTTTAAAAATACCATGCCCCAACCTGAAAACAAAATGCACTGAAAGCCCCACAGGTGGCTCAGATCCAATAGATCAGTCCAAAGGAGGTCTTCAAGATATGGAAACACATGGCAAGTTTTTCAAGTTTCCTCCAGCAGCACTTAAGAAAGGAAGCTGCAAACCTGAGAACATACACACAAATAATTTCAACCTTATCAGACCTGAAATTTTACTTAGGTCTACACAGAGGGAATAGGAATTCACACAGGTATATACTTAATTAGACCCCACCTGCACAACAGTGAAACCCTGCCCACTTAAGAGCCTCACCCAGGCCACAAAACCCATCCCAGAAGCTATAAAGCTTGTACTTCTCAGAAGCACAGAACTATGTGTTGCTCCTGCAGTAGCAACAGATTAGTCCAAGTAAGTAATGCCACTGTCTGTGTCCATAGCAGCATTAGAAATCCCTAACCAAACAAGGAGAAGTCTTGGAGTTGGATGCAATCTTACACTGATGGTTAAACCTCAAAGCAAAAAGAATTAGGACAAAAATAGAACAGCTGAGTCTTCCTTAACTATAGTTATTTCATTATTTTAGCACATTAAAAAACCAGTAACACTCCCTCCAACTCAAGAATTTGAAACGACACAACAATTTAGTTCTAATGATAAATATTTATCACTGCAGACAGATGTGAGGACCTCAGAGCTGACCATTCTAACAAGTCCTTCTATTCTCACTTAATTCACTTTTGTTTTGACTTTTCAATAGGAGTTTCTCATATATACAAATCACATTACATTTCTTGAAGATCAGTGAAAAAGCCAGCATAAATTCAAGATCAGAATTTTTTTTTTCCAAAATTGCTATAGAAGATAGCAAGCTCATTTGTACAAGTCTACTGGAGCATATTGGCACACACTCTGCCAACTCCTGACTTTTACGCATCCCCACGGTGCTTTTTAAGAACTACAGGGTGCTGCAGCAAATCACGCACTCTCGCCGAATTCAAGGTTTAAGGACTTTTCCTTAAAAAGGACCAAATGCCAAGCTTTGCTAATTATCCCAAAGATTTCAAAGTATCAGAGATATATCTAAATTAGGAATAGTAAAGTCATAACACACAATACTCTTCCTCTGTCCTCGCAGAGGTTAGGATTAGAGATGATGTAGTGGAGGTCTGTAGTTTTGCTGTATTTTACTGCACACTTTCAAACCAGTGCCTGATAAACAGGAAACTGAAGGTCTAGAAAAATCTGTACTTTAGACTTTAATACATTCATTTTGAAATGCTGTTTACGAAATTTTGAGCAGGCAATATAACAAAATACTGCAGACCTGTTTTTTGTCCTGTCTTACCAAACAACTTAAATATAACAATGAGTTCCTGTAACTCCCTCACACACTTTCTGTTTCATAGACACGTCAAATGTAAGAAGCTGACTGTTCATTACATGAATCATTTCTTCCACAGGGAGGAGATTCCTTTATTCCTTCCTGAAGCCCCATCACCACTGTAGTTTGGTATCCCAGGCTTTTCAGAGCTCCCCCCAGTCCCACTCCTTTGGTTCAGTTCCCAGCGAGCACAACACCTCAGGGCAGCAGTTGCTGTTCTAGTTATGTGCTATTGGTCTGACTGATCTCTTTTTATTTTAGAGGAAAAAGCACCATTTTCCAAACCACTAAGATGACTACAGATGAGATTCCTTTTCCTCCTACAGTAGTGATGACAAGGAAAATGCGGCGGCTTGTGCAGCTCCTGTGAAGCTGCGGATGAGGGCAGTTTTGGGAGATTAACTCCCACACCACTGAGCATGGCAAGCTGCTGGAATTGTTTTGGAACAGTCCAGGCCACTGCCACCTGCCTTGCCACTCTCTTGCAGCTTGTCTTGGTACAACAAGAAAGTGAGTCATGACAAGGTCAGTGACAATATCCAGAAATTACCTTAGAAAGTGACTTTTTTTTAAAGCATCAGAGATGAGCGTGGGCTAAGAGAAGCAGACTATGCTGCTCTGATCAGCTACTGTAAGATGCCAGAATGAAAAGGAGCATTTTTATTCCCTTCTGCACAATCCTGAGCTGTAGAGATCACACAATACCACAAGAAACTCTGTTCTGTTTCAAGCCAGCTATCATCAGCTGACAGCATGGCAGAAATCAAAGGATCCATTTAATTGCTAACCACTTGTTGTCAGATCAGCTGTAGATGCTGCTCTGACAAGGATGCATGTAATTTAAAAGATACCACAACAGGAATGACTTGATATTTCTCAGAAGATGATAGTGCTTGTGTATGATTTTTTTCATTGATACGACTGAATTTGTTATTTTTCATATATCCCTCAGCCCATAAAAACAGGTCTATTCTGTTTGCTCTGGTGCTTGATCAAACCATCACAGTTCCAAACACTTCCATGGAAAAATGCAGAACATTACAGGAACCTTGCCTATTTTTCTTTGGAAGTTTACAGCTCAGTAGCAGCTTACAGCAGCATTCTTACACTCCAGCATTCCACCTTTTGTCCTTGGAATATCCATTTATGTTCTGCAACCAAATAACTTAAGAAATCTCTCTACTGGTTATTTGTATCATACAAAAAAAACAACTTTTACAGACTGTGATACGAATATATAGAAGAGTAGCAACAGCAACAAGAAACCAAGAGGCCTAAAAGTCCTGAGGTCTGTCTAGTTGCAGTGAATTATAAACACCATGTTATCTCAGCTGTATCTTAAAATGTGAGGAAGGTGTAAGTGTTCAACTCTCAAGCAATGAACACCTCCTACTAAAACACAAATGACTGCTACTGAGTGAGGCTATTCTCCAGAAAGCAAATTCAGTCCTAAAACATCTACTGCTGCTAGTGGGAACAATATCCTTTGTCATTTACACCCTCTTTTTCAATGTGCATTATATTCTGGTAGAAAAACTTCAGAAACACAGATTAACATACTAGGGTTTTTTCCCCTGACTTCACACAAAAGAAAAACTATTAAACACTTCACTGATAAAACTTTGTAAGTAAGGAGAAAGCTGCACAAATAACATCATTACTGAGACATATCACTTGGTCAATCAATGTTTTTAACCCCTAAGGAAACAGTAAAAGTGGAAATTGAGTGCTGTTTCTAAGCATCAACAGAGCTAGGCTGGAAGCTTTTCTTAAGTGTTTGCTGCTAAGCAATCTCTATCACCAAGATGCTTAAAAATACTAAAAATACCTTAACATTCATCTAATTCAGAAGTAGCCACAACCAAGTATCAGAATAATTATTAAAATTCTTTTTATTCCTTATTAATATTACAATAGATAGTTGGGATAGAGAGCATAAATGCAGCCCATTACTGGGATTGCAAACAGACCTGCTCACGAGGGTACATAGTCAAATAGTGTGTACTCATACAAAGGAAAGTTTTGGCAGCAAGTTTCTCAGCTGGTAACAGCTCGTTCTTTTCTTTCTGGAGGTGTTTGAAGGAGCAAGGAGGGAGTGAGATCCCCTGTTGCACGAATTTTCCACTGAAATCCAATGCACATTGTCAGAGCTGCATCAATTCCTGCTGCAGGAGCCCTGCTATTGCTATTTACTTCAAAAGTGTAATATCTTAAAGACAGTATTCAGTCTCTGAGCAAGCAGCAACTGATATTCCATTCCATTTCCATCAGACTTCAAGTCTAGACAAGCTATTTAACTCTGAATTTCATATTCCTAATGTTTTTAAGTTTCCACAGAAACTTGTGAACAAACACTACATTCTAAAAACAAAATAACTTATTGAGTTAAGGGTATGCTACAGCTGGCTCACTGTTGTTTCCTCTGGGGTGTCAATACTTAGGGTTTAAATTGAGATTTCAATGGAAATTATTGTCAGTCAGATTTCTTTCATTAAAACATCAACTGTCTCCTTACACAAGGATGTTTTTTTCACTGCAGGAGGATCTGTACTAGCCATTCCCATCTCGGGAACATGGTGTCATTAACTGTCACACACAGTGCTCTGAGGCTGCATAAACACCACCAGGCTCAGCCTGTTTCTGCTCTTTTCTCAGTCACTATAGATGCAACTGTAGGATCTAGACTAATTTATGTGTAAAAATATTCAAGTGCTGGTCTGTAAGCTGTATTCCTTCTAATTTTCCTGTCACAAAAGGATGTTCTTCTAAACACTCATCATTTGCAAAAAGCATTTAAAAAGAGAGGCATGATAAAGTTGTTAGAGCTGCTATTTATGATATATTCAAAAGTCCAGCAATATTATTTTAATTGAAATTGTAAGAAAAATGTGAAGACCAAATTCCTTTTCATAGCTCAAAGGCATGCATTGTGAACAGTTGGTAACAAAATTAGATTGAAATGTTTTAAGGGCAGCCATACAGAACTGTAATCCTCCAGTCCAAAATGGCAAATTCCAGTGTAAAGTGATTATAATCCTAAGTAGAACCATGGTACAGTCTGACTTTTTCTACTGACAGGAAACACCCCCACCCCCGCAATCCAATCCTGTCAGTTCGTTGGAGTCAGACACAATCATAAGAATGACCCTGCATGGACAAGAATTTTGCAGGAAAACTTGGCTAAGAAAGTAAAACAGACCATGCTGCTGGTGTCAAGAAGCAACATTTCTATTCAGAAACACCTTTTTAGGTTCTAATGCATGTGGATTAAAATGTACGGCTGACAGCAAGTGAAGATACTAGACCCCCTCCACACTAACCAGTTTGTACCAGATCCTTCCCTGAGATTAAGTGGCTCAACTCTGGCTTGAGCAGCAGCATGAGGACCTGAGTTGTAGTGGTCCTGCAGCACAAGTCCTGCTCTACCTGCAGAGCAAACACCTGTAACTGAGTAACCACTGCAAGAGTGGGAATTCTCTTTCAACTGAGAGAGCAGTTTGAGCCTGATGCAGACTGTTTGATACACCAGCTCTGTGGTCTTTCAGACTTTTTAATAAAAATGCATTATTAATATGAGGAAATGAAAAGTAAAACTTTCACAGGGCTGTAGAGAATAATGACTAACAGTTTTGTTAAGGATTTTGGATTACTTTATACTTCTCTTTCTCAATTATGGTCATTTCTTTTTTGCTCCATGGCAGAGCAAGTAAGAATTACCTATGTTAATCAGCCATGAATAATTAGCTATGCTCACAAGCCATCTTCACATATTTACACAGTAATATGAATATTTTTCGTTCCACAGAAGTATTAAATACTGTCAAGTCTTTGCTTTCAGCAAGAGAAAAAAAAAAGGTTATTTCCTATAATGAGGCATGGCTTTCCTTTCTCCCTGTCCTTGTATTTGGCCACATACTGTCTGGCAAATGCAGATCCATAGGTAGGGTTTGTTCACTCATCCATCAAGAACCACCTCTTTGCCCCTGCAAATCAAAGCATTGTTTTTTTGGTTTTGTTTTTCTTTTTTGTTGGGTTTTTTTTTTGGTGTTTTTGGACATTGGAGGTTTTGCAGGTTCCTGTATCCACTTTAATTAGTCCACAGTTTAATGTGCTTCACATGCCAGTACATCTGGCATACCTCTATTATGCCCCTTGGCATTACTCACTGCTTTCAGCAGGCTGGTGTAATGCTGTAACTGTGAGGGCAGAAAGACGCCCCCTCCAAGAACTCAGAGCCTTCCCATGTTTTACTGCAAACTGCTCTCCAGAAATCTTTTAGAACCAACATACTCAGGCAACAACTTAGGTGCTCTTAACCTCAGTTTTTCATCATAAGTGCTGTCAAGACAAACACTGAAGAATCACTAGGATAGCCCATTTCTAGATAAGAATGGCAGAGAAGGTGCTACTTCCCTATGGTAAGTACTATCAGCATAACAAGCAACCCCAAATATAAAGACAATTTCCTTTTTTTGTATAATAAAGACCATAGAGCTCTTAGCTATCCTCCTGTACATCTACCTACCTCCCTGCCTGCAGAAAGCCAGATTGTAAGTAAAGATACCCAATACTGTATTACTTTTTCAAGTCTGGGGGTCTCTTAACCCATTTTTTACAAACTTAAGTTTCCCTAACCACTTCAGCTGTCAAAAATAGTAAAATAAAATACCAGCAAGTTAAATATTTATCTTCCAGAAAGCTACTGTAGGGGAATTAGCACCATGCAGCTCAGTACAAGACTACAGGAAGGATAAAATAAAAGGAAAAAAAAGCAAGTTGATTTTACACCTTCACACTCTCAGATTTCACTCACTCTCACTCCCACATAATCCAAAGTACCAAGATGTTGTTTCCACCACAAGTTTTGACAGAGGGAAAACAACTATCCATGAAATTTTTGGGATCCCCAACTGGTGATAAAAAAAGATTAATTTTAGGCTTATTTTTTTTGTATTCTTCAGGAGTCACTGATTAATACTGGGTGGTCCTCTGTCTCAAAATCACTAACCTCAGTCTCCATGAGCATTAGGCCAGGTTGTTTGTCCATTATCGGGTTTTCCTCCCTAGTTAAGAGGGAGTGCACAAGGCAAGCCGCTCCTTCATGACTGTTCTGGCACTGGGATGCAGCATCCTCAGCGCCTTCTTTCTAGCCTTTTGGTCTTGACATAAACAGCACATTCCTCACATTTTACAGGCTAGGAATGGTGACCTTGCTTATCAACACAGGCCATATTTTTAACCCTTTTTTCTGCTGTTTTCTAAGACCCTTACTACACACACTTCTATTCATATTGCATTTGGAGCAATCTTAGTTTTTTTGTTACAAAACATCAATTTACATCAATTCCACAACTTTTTCAAATGACCACTGAGTTCATGCCTACATATGCTTAAAGGATTAAGTCTCTAAGATATTTTCAGGTTTCTCTGTGGTCTAGTTTTGCTAGAGAAAGGAGACAGAAAACACAACACATCTGGTCCTTTTGCCTCTGCAAGTAAATCCCCAATAGTACATACACACTCTTTCAAACTGAAAAACAAGTCTGGGATGCCACAACTAACCATTTGTAGCCTTGAAGCTTGTTCAGTAATAAAACAGTAAGAGGTCAGAGGAAGAGCCTGTTTCAGAACAGAAGACTACTATTGCATAAAACAGAATGGGTATAGCATGAAGGGATGCATCACCTACATCAAAACCCCCTTGATTTATATAATACATATTAATCTTAATGCTCAAGCTTTAACTATTATTTTTATTTACCAATGACTAAATATACTTTCCACTATATTAATTTTATTTTTTATGCTTTGCTGAGTAATAGGGTTTATGTAAGTACACACATGAACTTGTAGAACAGAGAGAAACTAAAGACTTCCTTGGCTTTTTAAAATACTAGAAAACAGTAGCTGACAATTATTTACAAAAAGTAGCTTGTTAATTCAGAATTTGCATAGCTTACTGAGAAACAGCTTTAAAATGGAAACCAGCTAATGATAACTGCTTAAACAGACTTGATGCTTAAATGACTTGAGCAAAGTTGCTCTTTTTAAGCGTGCTTTGCTACCCAACCTGGTTACTTTTAATCACTTTCCTTCAAGACTTTGGAGGTAGCGTATTTTACTTTCTCATACCTCAGTTTTATTCACACATGGAGCAAGAAAACTAAACTTCTAATTTTAAATTACCAAGCCAAATAAGCTTAAATTTAAAAACTCTCTTAACACCTACAAATAGACCTCTGCCAGACAAAGCTAATTTTAACAGTCTAAAGTTTGACTCAAGGTACTTGCTGTAAATGAGCTTTTATTCCAGTTTAGCATTCTGATCTTCAAAATCTGATAAAATAAGCATACAAAATGTAAAATTTCAACTACTGCAGAACTACTAGCACTAACGCTTTCAGCTTTAGAAAAAGACTGACAATGTTGCCTATTAAACCAATTAAACATGAAGAAACCCAACTTAAAATGGAGTTTTAACCATATTGTGTAAGAGATGACTGCTTGCCTGAGTAATTTATTGGCACAAAGGCATTAGATGATGCCTTCATTGGCACCTCCTTGTAAAGTAATTCTTAAAATCCTAGGCAAAAGCTCTTTTAAAATTATTTTTATTCTTCAACCATACATTTCACCTCTGGAAGTCCTAGCATAAATTCCTGTGCCTAGCTGGGGGGATCTGGCGAGCACTAGGCCCGAAGCAGAGCCCACCTTCCCCGGCAAGTGGGAGCCACAGGGGATGTATCTTTACATTGCTGCTTTAAATAAAGCAAACGCACATCCAAGCTACATTTTACTTCTGCAGTCCAAACTCTGGGTCCAGTCAAAGCTGCTGATAGTCCATTTGGCAGCAGAATCAGATCTGGGACGAGAAGGGAGCGCCAGAAATAATTTTTACATTGAGCTGGGAGGGAAATCAAGTCCCTTGTGTTCCCAAAGCCATCAGCAAATGGACAGAGTGAGAATCAGAACTCCATTAGGATCAGTTAGTCTTATTGATTTAACTGGAAACTAGATAAAGCCTTAGATATCTGATTCTATAACAATGCTTTCTACTGTGCTTCAGTCAAACCATTGCTTGTTCCCTCAGGAAGCCATGGTACAGCTTCTCATAGGAATCACTATTTTTCTGTCATTTCAATTCTTACTGTATTAATCTCCAGTAATGGTCAATGCATGTCAAATGGGAATATAAATTCATTAGAGAAAATAAGCCATATTTATGCTCTTGCCACACTCTTCATTCTCCTGCTCAAAAATTAATTTATGAGATTATTCACGTGTTAAAGAATGTATCTTCAATATTAAAAGCTCAGACTCTACTGCTACACTTTAAAACTGATGGCAACTGTTGCTAAGAAGACCCAGCAGAGTGGGAAATCAAGTGAATACACACTTTCTGCCAAAACACACCCATGGCAAATCCTGGACAAACCAAAAACCATTGCTTGCTGCAGTTTATTCCACTGTTGTTTTACCATGAACATTACCCCTACCATCTCTTTCTTGCATTCATCTCTCGATAGGTATCTAAAAACAGTACAGTTGCAAGAGGTTATAAAAGGGTTACTGTCTCCAAAAAGTAAGATAAAATATTTTTTCCCCCCAAGAAAAAGAAATTGTATCCACTATTCCAAAGATCTAAAGAAAATACCACAATAGGTACATATACTATACATAAAATCCCTACTTGCTCCAGTTACATACAAAAATCCATTACTATTGAATTTTATGGTGCAGCAACTTTGGTTTGAAGTTAGTAACTCCCACTAATTCATAAAATAGTATTATCAGGAAGTTCCAGTTTTGAGGATCATTGCTGGCATCTGTTTCTATATAAGAGCAAAGTTAAAATGTCTAGTCCATGTGGCTACAGAAAGATGTCTGTGTATAGAACCCACAGAAGTTTGAAGCTAAAAACAATCACTGAGTGAGTTTTAATTTTTTACTCAGGTCTCATTTTCATGTATCTCAATTCCTCTATTGATATTTAGTCTTTCACATTTTCCAGACGGAACTAACCAGTTGATACTGCTTTGTAGGTAGGGGGGACATGAATTGAACTTAAGCCCGGGGACAATTTTCCTTCCAGGTTTTAAAGGAGCACTTATTTAAAAACCAGTCTGTTAATTTTCAAACAGCTTCCTTTATCTCTTGCAACTCACTCTCTGCCCCAGGAAAAAGCCTGAGCTTCTTGCCATCTTTGCCTGGTGCATTCAATAATCAGCTGGATCTAGCAGGATTAATGCTGACCCTCAAAACAACACTACTGTTTTGTAGTAGTAGAGGAAAGGATGTCAGGAAGAAAAACAAGTCACATCCCATGCCCCCCTCCAGCTTCATGTGATATCTGTCAGATTTCTCCAAATCGCCCTTTAGAAACAGAGCTGTTGGGGGCAGTTGGGGGTGGGGGGTTTTAAAATGAGCTGCCAAACCATTCTGCTGGGCAGCCAGAAGTAGGAGAGAATAGATGAGATCTTTAATGTATTTTCTCATGACAATGCGTTTAATATCCCTCCATGATGAACACTGGTACCTAGATGTTTATAAATGTATCTAATGCGCTCTCTAAAAACTGAAAGAAACCATCTGAGCACTTCATCTATCTGGAAAATGGGATGAACATATTGTTGAGAGGTCTGTGGCACACAGGGCAGAGCCCACTCTTGGAGAGAAGGAGCTCTCCTTTACATCAGCACCTCAGCTCACCCGGTTCTGACTTTGTGCATTTTAAGGAAGTTTCAAGGCATCACAAAGCTCTTAAATTTCCTTTTATTTTTGATGCTTCTGTTGTTTGCTTTTCCCCTCTAGACAATGCAGAGTTATTTTTTATTTTGGGGGTGCACTGACAGCTGTTATTGCTTGATCCAGGCTGCAAAACATTAAAGGGAAATTTTAATTCAGTAAAATCTCAAGTTAAAGTATTTGCAGACATCACATCAGGCTTAAACCTTGTAATTGCAGATGTCTTTGTATATGTGTCAGGGACACAAAAGACAGGAACATAACTTGCTTTATTATCAGGAAATTAATTTTGAAGTTTTTTTCCTAAAAATTTGCTGGTATGATTAAATTTAGGACTAATTTGACCTTTCTCATTCACTGCAACAGATGTTTTCAACACACAACAGTTTGAAACAGGTGTATTTCTCCCCACCCCCCCTGGCCCCAGCAAACGGTAAACAGTAATAGCTGAACATATACTTGGAATCTTGAAGAATGCAAGAACAGCCCTCTTTTTCCTTAAACTAAAACACATTTACACTTTTAAGCTCCTCCAAATTTTTTCCTTAGTACAAAAATACTTGCTCCTTATTGAGGTCAGTTCTGTTGGGGAATCAGTCTTGCAATATCTTCTCCCACGCACTTTAGCCCTCACCCAGTGAGTGTATTCTACCCAATCCAGCACTGTTAAATAAAATTAAGCTTGTGTTTCTCCTAGAGAAGTCATCAGATGAGACTGTCCACAAAAGTTACTCCCTATTCTTGATTATGATAAATAAACCTACACCAGAATGTTTTTCCTTCAAAGCAGCAGAATTAAGTCAAACACAGGAGTTCAACACACTTTTCAGGGATGATAGTTAATAATTGGACCAACTCAGCCAAGATAGGATTCCCTAACCAGAAAAACAGATGGTATTGCTTCTACCAGATATTGGTAACCTTATGGATTTTCAAGAGTTTAGCACCTTCTAAAGGTATTGCTAGAATTTGAGACCAGACACCTATTTTTAAAGATGACTCTACTTTGTTTATTCTTCCTGCACAGATGCAAGAGATAGAGGCAAGTGGAGAATAAAACAAAACCTTGTATGTGTGGAAATTATTATAAAGACTTAATGATACCGGACCTAACAAAATGCATCAACATATGAGTAAACTACAGGAGTTAGAACTGTAGCCCAAGTTCTTTCATATACTTTGAAGCCTTAAAGCAATTTACATCAAAGAGCAGAGACGTTATCAGCTAACTAACAGCATAACACATCAGACCTGTGTGAGGCAAAGGTGTTGTACAACCATAAACTGCTTTAGAGTATGCATTAAGGGGCAAGACAAAGGGATGAGACTCTCATGACCCTAAAACACGCTCTAAATATCCTCAAGTGACTCTAAAACACACTCTAAACACCCTAAAATCAAACTACAGATTACAAGTCTAACAATGTAGACAGTATTTTTTCAGGAGCACAAAAATGGAACAGTTTTGCACATTTCAATAACACATTGTGATGCCACTTCATCAAGGAACAGAACCAATGCTGTCCACATCCATGAAAACTGATGCCAAGGAGCTTGAAGATTCAACTGATAAATTCCAAATAAAATAATAAGTGAGAAACAGAAAAAAAGGGAGAAGCTATCACATAGACAAAAATTAAGTACATTTTTATCTTCTCCCAGGCACAGCAATTAGACTGACAGGCTGCTGAGAATACATGGAAGTTTATTTATAACAGACTGCATATGGTCATATCAAGGAGATTTAAGAGATTTATATCAAAGTATGTCTAACTTCCAGCGATGTTAATTACTAGTTTTTCAAGTAATCTTTTTCTGTAAGCTCAGTCTAAGCAATATAAATTATAGTGTTACAGAGCACATAAGGTCTGCTTCACACGTGGGCAAGTGAATCTGGTAACAAACTATCCAGAAACTACAAGTCCACCAGAGCATAGTTAATGCAAGGCATTTAAATTTCATGTTGTTATACGAAAGCCTTTTTTATTAAAATATTCATGTGAATAATAAAAAAGCCCCTTTCACATTAACAAGAGCACACTGAACAGAAAGCCTTTAACTACACATCACATAGAGAAATAGGTAAGTAGTCATTAATTGATTTCCTTTAATGCTTTGATGTTTTATGTCATAAAGTCATGTTAGTAACTGCTCAGATCCTGTTAAAGCCAAAGTAAAAGCTTCAAAGCACTTTTACTGTTTTTGTTAGATACTGTAAAGAGATTGCATAGTTTTCACCTCTGACCACTCATTGTAGTTCCTTTATTTCACTTCATCATTACATTTTTTCATTAAGACTCAAACAGAAAAAGCAGCAACCTCGGACTTTGATAAAAGGTCACTTCTCATAATTTTGTCCTTTATTCATCTCCTAAAAGCTGTATGGAAAATTTAAATTACAGCTCATTCTTATATCTCAACACAAAGTAAACGACGACATCACTCCAAGATTGGATTTTAGTTACTTTTTCAAAAAATGGTATGAGATGAAACTAACACAGCACAAATACATATATGCCAAAGGGAGCCAGTGGTCCATGGAAGCAGGCACTGCCACTCCTGAATGATGCAGCACTTGAGGTGAAGTTTTGACACTCATCAAACTGTAAAAATCCTGTGTTTAAAAAAGCTAGTTAACCAAGCTGCCAGTTACATGAATTGAATAAAGAAAGCAATCTTTAATTTTAGCTGACATGGTGTGTTGAGGACAAGGGCAAGATTTACTTCTTATAATAAACTCTTCAGCAGAGCTTTCCCTCCATCTGTCCCTTTAAAAGGGTCATCTTTTCAATTATTCAGACATGCAACTGAAAGCACCAAGATTAGATGGTGAAGCAAAGTCTAAACACAAGTCTTGATTATCAGCTACCTTCCTCACAGTGATGACCTTTTTGTGCAGTGTCTAACATAAAACTGACTGAAGTCCTGCAGCTTAAACTGAAGAAGAGAACATTAAGCTTCATCAGAATAGCATTCCCATATGAACTTGTACAAGTAACTACAAATCACAATGCTTTGCAACCAGCAGTATTTTTCTTTAGATTATTTTAATTGCAAATATGAAACACATAACCAAACTTCAATTAATTAGCTAGGAATGCCTTAATGGCAAGCAAAAGAAACATTAAAAACAAAGATAGCATTATTTTTTGATTGGTTTCAAGTTCACTACAGTAAAAACATTAGAATTCAATTCAGTTTCTACTGTGATGTATTATGCTTAAGAATGAACATAAAAAAATACGCATTATTTTTGAACTGGAGTAGCAGCACTAGCTGGTCACTGACAAAGTAGATGTCTATCACCCTGATAGTTTAAAATCTGTCCTTCTCTCACAATGTAGACTGCAAGTCTATAGTGCATCAAAGATTTGTGATCAAAGATTAAATAAAGATTGTTAGCTTTTATCTTCTAAAGTCTCAAATTTGCTGCAGGAAGAACCACTTAATGATTTTGAACCTGACTTCTACATCTTTCATGGAAAAAGGAAAAAGTCACTTTCTGCCCAGTCCTGAGTTTAACTCGTAACTTTTGGGATTTTGGATCTTCTTCAATCATCTGTTTTCTATCCTGACAATTCCTGATGCTTAGTCAAGTATCTACACTAAAGCTGCTCTGTACTTTTCATCATTCTTCTGGCCCTCAACTGATTTAAACTCTACTACAACTTTGAGCAAGAGGGAACCATACAAAGTATTCAAAATGCTGATACAAGCTGGATTTACACAGTAACACAGAAACCTTTTCTAGTTTATCCTGTATTCCTCTTCTGGTAACTGACAACAATTGCTTGTTTGACTCCTACTGAATAATGACACGTACCAAGACCTTGCTCCTGCATGGTTATGGCCAGTTTAGCATCCATTTCTATATGGAAACCTGGGGTTGTTTCCCTCAGTGCAGCTACCTGTTCTCCTCAGGTTAACTACCTGACAAATGACAGCACTAGAAATTCAGTCACATGAATCCTTCTGTGGCTCTCTGCAGCTGTACCTCACCTTTATTATCCCAATTAATTTAATAGCAGTAGCAAGGTTTCTTCCCCACTGGTCACCAGGGCTTTTCCAGGAAATTTAGCAAAGTCATAGATCCCCACAGCAATTTTTTCTGCCTGGAAGTGACTTTCTCTACTGATACAGCCAAGTATTTATTTCCACCTTGTTTTCTTTACAAATTAAGGAATTATTTACTAGCACAAAGATCTGTTCTTATGCTATGGTTTATTAACTGCCTTTAAAGCTAGTGAGGGACCCTCTCAAAATTCACATAGAAATGAGAGACACCTGAATCACTTTCATCCACATGGTTATTGACCCTCCGTCAGCCTCCATAAAGTTGCAAGACAGGTTTCCTTGCAAAAGTCCCATTGATTGTAAAAGAGAAGGTATGGACTATAAGAACAGAAGTATCGGATAGCTGCATAAATAACACTATTAACTAGATTGTGCCAGATATCAGCATCACAGCCTTACAAGTGCTGTAATCTTCCTTACCTAAGTTTTGGCACCACACCTGCCATTCTCTATAGCACTGACAACACAGTAGATTTATACAAGAATTTACACATCATCAGCATTCTGCAATTTAATCTTTGAGTATTTAGAACCAGAATGAATACCACCCTGTCCTTGTATTTCACTGCTGATAATGTTATCAGCTACATCCACAAACTCTTCTCCTGCTTCTACCATGTTAAACCCACCAGTTGAGGAATCCCTCACAAAGAAAAGCTTGGAAACTGAAACCTCCAGTTTTCTCCCCACTGAATAAAGACAAGTAATTTAATTTCCCTAATTAATACAGCAAAAGCTGTATCTACTATATATGTTTTGTTTACATCCTAATAATCAGCAATTCCTACAGGCAGTGGAACCCTTCTGATCTGTAGAAAGCACCATTATCAGTTTTGATGCCTTTTGTTAACCACAAACTTTTCAGTGTTTCTACATTTAGATTACTAGACTCATGTTTTAACACATTTGAACATTCCTTCTGCTATTTTATTTATTTTGAAGGTAGTTGTCTCCATGCTACCCAGGTTTCTTCTGCTCTTTTAATTCTGCTAGATGGCACACACTGGCACTCTGTTTCACAACTGATCTTCATGTCATACCTCCAACTCCTTCACTCTGCTCCAGGTAACCTTGAGAGATTTAGATTTTAAGAGTTGTCTGGTTACTTTCTTTTTAAGAAGTTTTTTTTTTCCTCTTTTTTATACCATTTCTTTGAATGAGATGGACTTTAATACATGTATTTGATGATGTACAAAAGACTAAAATGACTTCAATCTCCTTTTAAATAATGCAAATTAGTCTGTTCTCACCTACCATTTCTCTGAGCCATGCTGTGCAGTGATAAGTGTGTAATAAGCACAGCTGGTCCACACCACATGTGGTGTATGTGTTACACAAGCAGACACTCCCACTGACTCAAGTTAGGCCTCAATACCCTTAAAAATCCAAACCAAACCGGAGTAGGGGGGACAATACAAAAAAAACTCCAAAAACAAAAGACAGGGGCACAGCTTTGATAAAGTTAAATTTATGGCTCTCCTAGATCTCTGCCAGATTGTTTTTTTTTGTTTTTTGTTTAAAACAGAGTGGTAGCTGAACTTTATTTGTTCACCAACTTAGTTTTTCATTGCAGGATATCGGCACTGGAATAAATCCACTTTCCATGTAAGTAATTCATAGGTACCTATAACATTACATTCAAATTATAAAATCAAACTTGCACTGAACAACAACAGTTTAAAGCCTATAAGAACTACAAAGACAGAACAGTATCATTCAGACTTAATTTTGTTCATTTTCCCACCCACGGACTACAGACTATGCATCACTTCTTATACAAAAGATATGAATAGCTATAATCTACACCACAACATTAAATTTGCATTAGCTATAGAATGAGTTCTCATCAGTTTCCAGAATAATAGTGTTTAGAATGAGGCTAATGCATTACAAAACAGGTTACATTGTAGTTCAAGATTGTGAAGGCAGGACCTTGATCTACCCACAAGACAAGATGGAGGTTCAGAAGTATTATTTCTGCCATCTTCCTCCAAAACCTCATTGTTTAAAACAAGATTTTAGTACTTGGCATATCTAGCATCCAACTGACAGTCACATTTGACTTCCAAATATTCAATATTCCTTCAGAGTAGAACACTTGCTTTAAAATACACTGAAATAGGTGTAGCTAACGCTCACCATATCATAGCAACTAACAAGTCACTTAACTACATTTTTTCGGTGAGGGACAGAACATAGCTCCCTAGTTTCAACTCCCTTAGATTTAGCCTTGGTCTCAAAATAATTGACTTTTTTCTAGCTCCTCTGCACAATAAACATTCCCATTTTTGTAAGAATCAAGGTACTATCCTGCACATAATAGCCTCTCCTCACTACAAAGCCTTGGGTCATCTCTTCAGCATGAAAAAAAAAAAAGTATAGTGAAGACAAAGGAGTCTTGCTTAAAGATATGACACAGTAAGTATTGCTGGAGTCTCATCAAACTCTGGGAAGTTTAATGGGAACTTTGAAGCCTTGCTACCTAAACAGACTTATTGGAAGTGTTGCCCACTTCCAACAATTTGCATGCTAACCAGTGTAAGTAACAAAAGTAAGACTGAAGAAAGAAATGCAGCAATAAATCACATATATATTTTTTAGAACTAGAAAGTAATTATTTAAAATTCATAGACTTCCATAACATATCACATGTAATGACACACTAATATATTGCAAATATTACAGAATTTAACAAAACTGAAGGTATGAAAAGGCATTTCAAAGATACTAAAACCTGCCTATATGACATCACTGTAGTTACATCACTGTAGTTTAATAATTGGGAACAAAAATCACCTAATCAAGAACCTAAAAAGGTTTTCCAATCATTCAGGTGGGTGACTTCTATTTCTCTTATAGCATTTCTTGAAGGTTTCTCATCAACAATTCTTTAAAAGAATTTTACTGAGGCATAGCCATTCATTTTTGTAGACTCTTATGCAGCTATGTTCTTGCATTAATTGTTGAAGATCTTTTCTATGAAAAGTATTACCTCACCTTTTACTGCTAAATTCGATTGACTCCTTGACCTGAAAAATTAATAATGTAAAAAAAAAAAAATAAAAAAAATCCTAATGTACTTCTATGTAGAGAGCTGAACTAATCCAAGATATAGCCACCTACTCTGTAGGATCATACCAGCACTCACACAAATGCTACAGTAATCTACTTTCCCCTTGTCCCAAACTATTTGTGGTATCAATGTAACAAGCATTTGTAGCCTTTTAACAGGAGTGGTCTTGCAGAACTAAACTTGCCTTTGACACTAGACTAGCAATTCTTATATATTTATTCTTTGGGGTCTGAAGTTTAAGAAAGTCCCCATTTCTTCAAAATTAAATTATAATAATAACCTCATCCTAAAGCCACCTTCCTGTAATACGTTCTTCCTTTCATCAACGTATCCAGAAGAATAAGTGATCGCCCTGCCATTCCATTTCTTTGCAACATTTTCAGCTATAGTAAAATGGATGAACAGTCAATCCAGCGGGCTCATGTCCAAACTACCACCCTGAAGTCTTGTCAAAGACCCCATTGACCACACCACAATTCTACTATATTAGATTTGATTTTTTTGTAATCAGTTAATTATATCAACTATAGAACAGACTTCACATAACTAATGAAGCAGTGTTTCTTGGGAGGCTGCAAGGCTGCCAGCACAAATATTTCAAGGCTTTTACAACAGCTAGTTTTTACGGTAGGGCCCTAGAAAGTGCGATGCAGTAGACTGCTGCTTCTTCATTCACGTGCTGCCGGTGTTTCAATCTTTACTGTGCTTAACATAAAGGAGAGATTTATGTCGTGAGGATACTGTAAAGCTGCTTTTAAGTATTAAAACAGATTTTAAAATTAAATATTAATTGTTAGAAAAGTGTACATTAACACATACAGAGACAAGCAGACCGAGACTCAGTGGCCACAGTAAATTTAATCAGAACCCACATTCCATTAACAGCTGGAAGAGTTCCAGAAGCTGCCTGTGCCCTTGGCCATCTGCCAAGACCACTGATTGTATTTTAAGTCCCCTGAAATTACAAGGATTTACTCGAATATGCCATTCTCCACTCTTGGTACAGTATTTACAATTTTCTTTTGTGGCACATATACAAAGTAGCTGTCTACTTCACCACCGGTACACTTGCATGCCACAGAGGTACACAGTCAGACATACTTAATGCCATCTAAATTGCAACTATGTTCAGTACTTTTTGCAAATGAACCGTAGGAAAGGCACTAGTGACACCTAACATCAACAAACTATAAGTAGCATCTAAGATCTGAACTCAAGTATGAAATTTAATCCATCAAGACAAAAATGAAAGCTTTCAAGCATTTACCAGTGCTATCTACAAGTATGTTAGACAAGCATCAAAATTCTTGTCCCAAAAGCTTCATTCAAGTCTACCGATCATTAGAGTCATGGCATGCACTAATACATAGCTCTTACAATAGCATTGTGCAGAAAATCCTGAAAGGAGGAGAAGTGTTAAAACTAATCACAATATCTGAAAGTCTTTAATATCAAAATGAGTATAACATCTCCCAAGAACATCTGTCATGCAGTCACAATTCTCTTTGGAGACCTTCATATGATACAGCATTTTACTCAGATAAGGTTTCAGAGAGCATCCAGGTTATGGAAAGAAATAAATAAAAATCAAGGTAGGTAGTGATGACTTAAAACTCTTGCAGAAACAGTGGTACAAAGGGAAGCAGAAAACATCCCACAAAGCAAAATGCTGGTTCAGTTGCAGGTCTGGAATATTCTGCAAGTATTTGATGCACATGTTGTATGTGGAGTCAACTCAACTCTGAATTCCTCAAGCTCACACCAAGACCTGCCATCATTAAAGGAAGAGCTAGAATATTTGCATAAAGCACATGCATTACAACTCACACAGACTAGAAGCTGCTCTTGAAAGCACATCAATGCAAGTACCTAAGTACTGCCAGGTATGAGGTTTGATGTATAAGAAAGGGGAAATACTTAATGTCAGAATAACTCTTTCAAACTCAAAGACTACTGTACAATCCAACGCAGCACTACAGTGCTAACTTTGCCAGGGAGCTACAGTGGGGAAGACGATGAGCAGAGTAACCCAGCTTGTCAGCCAGATCCAGCCTCCCACCCCCTGGCATTCAACATGCCTTTTGTTGAGCTCAGCTGGTGACCTACCCCAGACAGTAGCCAGCAGCAAGACGAGCTCAGGCTGTGTTTTTTCCAGCCTTTTGCTTCTCAGCTAAGCTGAATTACATGATCTGCCACTTGGCAAGTGGGAATAGTCCTGCCTCCTTTTCCCCTCTCTATCAACAAGCCCTTCGATCAGAAAGCATGTTGATTCAGGCTATGAACCCAGCAAAAATGAGAACAAAACAAAAGCCCAAAACACAGTTTTTGCCAGATTAATCTCTGGTCTTTTAGCAAGTTGAATGGATTTACTGGATCATCAGAGAAATACTAGAGCCAGCATAAACTAAGCAGTAGGAACTCAGCCTTCTTTTATTAAAGCCACAGACACAGTTGAGAAGAGCTTGGTCAGTTATTTATCCCTGTACCTAAAGCCACAGGTAGCACTGCTTCTCTGCTGCAATTCATACTGCTGGGACACAGCCTAATAGAAAGATAGCATAAGAAAATACAAATAGGTCACTCAGGAGAGAAACCACTTGAACCTGAGCATGTCTCTTACTGAAGCAGCAGAGAGAGGAGACATCAGTCTCTGAACAAAGGCAAATTAAAACGGTATGTTGGACCAACAGGAGATGCTGAAGGTCTTTTTTAGTAAGCCAGTTAACTATTAGATATATCATATAAAACACACGGCAGTGCACAGTGGCTGCACAAATATATGTCATTTCAGTTAGAGTTCTCTCACTTTTTTGTCCATGTAAATATTACGCCTGCTTGCCCAAGACACCTACAGAGTAGCACTGCTGTGGGAGTCTACCAGTGTACTCAATATGGGTGAAGTTAAAACTGGGAAGGAGAAGACTGAAGGGATGCAAGACGCTAAAGCCAACTGTTTGCTCCTATCACAAGGGGACAGACTCATTGTTCCTGCATCCTGTCAGGCAGCTCTGCCTGTCCCTTTTGCACTGACTGCAGTACTTGTGAGATCCCACCAGAAAATAAGAACTTAACTTCCTAAAAACATTTTCTCCTTCCTAGAGAATAGTTTGGCTAAAGGTACAATACCGAGAACAGTGCAAAAAAAAGAAAAAACATTAAAGAATATGACCAAGACCAACAACAACAGCTGCTGAAAGGAGGTAAAAGTGAAGCAACATCTAAAAACAAGCCACAGGTTATCCCTTCCAAGACTCCTACTAGGAGCATACACCCAGAGTCCCTAAAGACAATATAGCACTACCTATCGCAAATTGTAATTCAGAGTAAGCACAAATTGTCCCTCAGGGGAAAGATTCACTATAAACACAACCCTAGACTGGAAGGGGACACAGCAGGGGTGTAAGTGACGTACACTCAAAAACAGAAGTGAAGAAACTCTAGGCATGGAAAAAAGGATATAATTTGTGTAGAGAAAACTTTACATAGTCTCATATAATGCCAGGAAGGAGTCTCATCAGAGGACTAATTGAAAAAAGTGGAATAAAATTCCCATTTCTTGATGAAGAAAGAGGCAGGGGAACAGTTTACTCAGGTTTCCTTATCACTTACTGCAAAACCCACAACATTAAAGACAGAACACTGTGATGAATTACATCCAACACATTCATTTTTAGGTTCAGCTATAAACTAAAACTGGTGTCAATGTCTCCCAATGGGACAAACAGAAGCATTTCCAAGATACCAAAAGCTACCATGGATATGGACTATCTGTATTGCACAGGGATTTTTACAAAATCCCATACAGAGACTATACCTTCATTTCCTTTACATTTTAGTTGCCTAGCATTTGCTGCATATCCATCTAAAAACACTTCCCCTAAAAGACTGATATTTAAACTGGCAATATCAGAGTTGTCAGATTTTACTGGTTCTTTTCTTGACATACAAAGTATCATATTGATTAAATCTTAAGAGACTTGGTATCTGTTGCTAGAGGACAACAAGCTCAAGAATAAAGTGGCTTATTAGGGGCTGTTGGTAAAACCTATAGAAGCAGAAACTTCAAGTAGAAGCTGACAGAAATTTCACTTTTTCATTTATTGCTCCTCCTCTTGAGGAACACCATTACAACCTCCCAGATTTCAAAATCACTACCTTCCATGCAGGAAGAGAAACCAACAGAGTACCAAAAAGGATCTGGTTCGCAGCTGGCATAGACCAAGGCTTAGCCTTACCTCTGCAGTAAGGCATTACAGCTCAGCTCACAGCGTGCTCCCAGCAGTGTTTGCATCGCATTCCTGTCCTTTCTGCTCCTTCCTGCCTGCCTTCACACAGGGTTAGTTTTCAGCAGGCAAGCAGCTGACCTGGCTGACCAGAGACACACACACTGCTGTCAGCTGGGCTCACCTGTAGAAATGACAGGTTTTAGGGAGGCCCACAAGAACAGTGAAGCCATGCTTTTATTTAACAACTCTGCCAGAAATCAGAGAAATGCAACTGAAAACCATGTAAACCCCCAAACAAAATTCCCCTCTAGTCTGCAAAACCAGCCTTTCTCTTCCACACATGGAGTGAAGGTACAATTTCCAGCTTTAGATCTCTGGAAATCTTTAGGAGTGAAGGCATTACACTGCAGTATTACTGGTGTCAGGTGAAGTTATTTCATACTTTCTGACCTTAAGGACACCTGTGGGGGGGGGG
>VZTX01027265.1:323-13166 GCA_013400915.1 Pardalotus punctatus | reverse complement strand
GGGAGAAGCTAATAAATAATTTAACTAGTTCATTAGTAAACCCCCATGGAAAATTAACAAAATTAAATGTCTTTGGTTTCATGCTGCTGGAGCTAAGTGACAAGGGAAGTGTCACTTAGGTGAAAGATGTTTATACTCACACAGGATACATTTTACATTTACAATAGAGTCATGCAACAATTTTGCAGTCTTGGCCTGGATAAACAAAGATGACTAACCATGTTGTGGAGTTTTCCTGCTGGTTAGCTTAACTTGGCTTTGAAGTCATCTTGCACTGTTTTTTGTTTCATTCAGATTTGTGGTTGCAATTACCATCCCAAAACTTCAGACATCCACAGCATGGGCACCTCTCTCTGATCAGTCATTCTGCATGCTCTAAGAGCAGATTTCAGCGTCCATGACCTGTGCCAGCTTGACTGGCCCAAGAGTAGAGCTGTAGGCTGGATTTGTTTGACTGCACTTCTATCACTGTTCCATCTACCATGCCCCTCCAAGGTGGCTGCAAAGCTGTCTGCTCACTGGGGTAGCTGTGAACAGGTACCTTGTGCAACAGGGAGTGCTGCCAACTCCACCAGTCGTTCTCCTGAGCACTTTCCTCTGTGCATTACTTATGCAAATACATGTAAATGCACAGGATCTCAAGGCTTTAGGAAACACTTTAGCAAGCAATAAGTTAATTAGGCAGGAAATCAGCTTTTCTGTCCTTGAAGATACAGTAAAATTCAACAATACCAATCCTTTGGAAAGTCCATTAAAAAAAAAAAAAATTAAAAACCTGCAAGCTCCCCTCAGTTTTGTAGGGGCAGCACTGTGACTCACTGCACACTGTTTATTTTATGTTCAAGGAGTCCAAAAGCTGAGCATTTTCACTCCTGGCTTGTCTTGCCCCTTTTGTCCACCCTACCTCAAAGCTCTGAGACATTAGATACATCTAAAAACTTAAATAAAACTGCACATTTTTCAAAGAGTAGTTAAGTCTAGCACAAATAGTAGAGAGATAGCCACATGGCATAACTGTATCAACAGCTATGTTGCAAAAAAGTTTAGCATTCCTGGACTACAACTTCAACAATTGAGAGATCATTTCCATAAACTACGTACCCTATATGGTTACAGCCCACAGAATTATATTTCAAGCATTTGACATATCAAGCACTTGAGAGAGAAAAACATGACTACCCAGACAACTCCTATTAGTTCATATTGCATGGTATGGAAAAATGGGATGCATCAAATGCATGAAGCAAAGCTCCAGACACATTCCATGGTACCCAGAAAGCTGAGTATTTGCACCCCTCAGTAGAGCTGCCTAGCATGGGAGGTTACACAGCAACTTCCGTGAAAAACTTATATTCTATCAAGGGGAAAAACATAGCAAGCATGAATCTGACAATCCAATTCCAAGCTCAGACTTGTCAGCTAGGGAAGCAATGGTAAGTGTAGAGAAAATGTAGCTCAAGGATCATGCTTTACTATCTTGGCTCTCAATGGCTTCTTTCACCTACTTGAAGCCATAGTATTAAATTTCATCATCCAAATGATTCATGCCAGCTTGCTATTTTGAGTTTGTTTGCAATAGCAGGTGAAGAAAATCAGGGAAACCTTTGCAGTAAAAATACTTGTCTTTATGGGCAGCTATACAACTTCATCTTGAGAACTCCACAAAACCAAATCAATGTTTTCTTTAATGAAGGGCCTAGGTTTTTTATTTTTTAAATACAGTGATTCCCATGTCAGAAATTAGTGTGTCTCAAATTAATTCTTTTCAAAGTCTTTTACCAGCAAGTCCAATGTTTACAGAACATTTCAAACTCCCACTTTTTTTTTTAAGAAATAGGCTATATATATATTTTAAGACTATCAGCAAGACACAGATGAGCCAGGTTCCTTTCACTTTTGCTTATCAAAAGGCCACTGTTGGTCACAATACAAGTCTGACTGAAGAACAAGCAATCTTGAAATCTCAGTTATGTGCTTATATGTGACATAGATCTCCTGGATGATGTTTCCAGTTCAAAAGGGGTCCCATGGCAAATAAATAAATAAAAGCACAAATAAAAGCAAGCAGGTTACTTCAGGTGTTACTTTCCACCACCTGAGTACAAGGACGTCTATGCCCTTGTGTCCAGGTTTCAGCAGACATCTTGGCCAATTCAGCTACATAAAGTAACACACCTTAAAATACGATGGTTTAAATCAATTTCATCTTGTGAATAAACACAAGATCCCTTAGGCAATGAATGTAGTTTTAAAGTGAATTTTAGCCTTGCTATTGAGATAATCATATGATAGCAACAGCTACTTCAGTGACTGAATTACTGTCTGCCAGTTACACATATTTCTATACCCCTCATCTGTTTTTCATTTCTGAACTTTTCAGCATTGTGCTGCCACAAGAACAGTATGCTATCTTGTGACAAAATCAAAAAGAATGTTTTGATGACCCTAGTAAGTCTTAAGGCACACAGACAAACAAGCATTTTTACATGTCAAATACTGTTAGGATGGCTTAGCAACTTCATCATACAAAGACACCCTCCAAACTACCATCATTACATACATCCCACTGTAAAACAGTTAGAAACATGGCTTTCCTGAAAAGAGTCTCTACATTTTGAAGGGCATTTATAATGGAGTGAAGACCTCAGGCACATTGCTCCAGATTAGTTAGCAAGAAGCAGGCCATTGTAAAGGAGTCATCACCCACCAGAACCCAATGAATCTTCATCTTTCAGGTGACCAGCACATCATGCAAGAGCAATCACTACTTTCAGGCTCTTCCAGTAACTTCTTAGGTGCTTAACCTTTAATTGTGAAGCAAGTCATGTTCAGTCAGGAACCTCAGGAAGTCATTCACAAGAAAATGAAAAAACTTGACAAATATGAAAGCAGGAGATCACCTCAACAAGATGGGAATATTAAAAATATCCTATTGAATGGCATTTTCCAAGGAGAAACTTGCAATATACTTCTCTGAAAGATTCATCAAGTACAAAAATAATGTCTGAAGCGCAATTAGCTTGTAAAGTAAACTAAAAACACCAATACGAACCCCAGGTAACCGTTGTAACAGAGGGAAAAACCTCAACAGGTGGGAGAGACTGTGGAGAAGGAAGAAAAATCCACCCCACTCACACCAAGAAAGAGGCAAAGTGCACTAGAAATAATCCAGATACTCAGTATTTCAATACTGCTTCGGTTTGATGTACTGCAACAGAACAAGAAGAGGAGGGACAAGGGGTGCAGAATTCTGTGAGCTCAGAGACATCTGAACCCTATTAACATCCCTGAGCCAACATAGCCTGAAGGACATTGCTCACTCAAATGAAATAACCAGCCCCAACTGCCTGCAGCTGTAGGTAGAAAGAGAAAGCAGCATTGTTGAATCAGCTGAAGCCCAAAATAACAGCTGGAAAAGCTGCTATATCAGGAACCAAATGGACAAGAGGTTCCAAAATCAGTGGTTGCAGAGCTTTTTGCCTGCAAGCAGGTACATGGGTTTGTTAACAAGAACAAGCTTTTGTTTCTGTAAATGACTGTTACCACTTTTCGTCTGTGAGTCTGAGGAATATCCAGAAAGCTTTTCTTGTTTGGTCCTGTCCACTGTGTAAGCACAGGAGAAAGCTGGTTAACATACCACACAGTGCAAAGCTAATCATGAGTCAGACTGAAAACGCATTAATCTGACAATTCTGCTTAAGATCTGAAAGAATTATTAAACCAGAAAATTTCTTTTCAATTCTCTGCTACCGAGGGCACAGGGGAACACACATTGAGAGCAGCAGGGAGACCCTAATTTGCATCAACCCCAAGGCACTGCACAGGAAGTTGGTGCCAGCAACTGACACTGCATTTCAGTTCGAGTGAGTAATTTCTGAGTCCTCTACCTGAAAGTTTACAGTGACTGCAGAGGTTTGGTATGGGCTTTCCAGCAAAGTCAGCTTGGCTGACAAGAGACAACCATCTCTTTTGAATAGCCAGCTGAGGCAGCATGTGTTGGTAAGTCCTTCCTCTTCCAGAAGTAAAAATAGATATTCCATTCCTCAACTCAACTGCTTTCTCAATTTCTGCTATTTTGCAACTTGGTCTCCCAAAACTAGCTCTATATTCAGCTCAAAATACAAAAAGTCAGAAAGACCAAAGTGGGAAGCTCAGAGATTAGCAACCTTGCTTTTGTTATGTCAATCTTCTGACTTTTGCTCAGCTCCAGGAAACCATAAAACATGAGATTTGCACACTGTAAAGGGCCCAACAACCACACACTTAAACAAGTATTTCTTTCTCTCTCAGCTCTTCTAGAAAGTTTTGTTATAATCACCCAGAATCCAACCCACAAGGGCCACACCACACCATAACACCAATAAACACTAACTACAGAAAACTTACATTTCTGAGACAGAAAAGAAGCCCACTGAACAAATAAAAAAGCACAGCCAGCAAAGCAACACTGACTTCATAACCTGCTGTACCAAAAATGCTTTTGGTACCCACATGATCTCGCAAGGGTCTACAAAACACTGGGCAACATGATTATTGAGGCTTGGCACCACAAGCTAATCAGATATTTCTCCACTTCAGTTCAGTATAGTAAAACTATTAATAAGCTGCTTTCTTTTAACTGGTCTTAGGCTAACCAAGTTGGATATTTTCCTCCCGCCCTCTTCAGAAAAACCCCAAGAAGTCAGCGACTGCTACAGCCACATGCTTGATAGCCTGCAAGAGACTATTTAAGGTAGGATTCTCAAGAATTGTTATTGTTTAGAAGTTCTTCCAAATGTTGGCATTTAGCTCAAAAAGCAACCTCAAAAGCTCCAGCCCCTAGGAAACCACTACAACTTCTCTGAAAACATTTAGTCTGGATATGCAAGCTATGCAGTTAGATGGTTTACCATGTTCTAAAAACCAAGACTGAAGAGATGACCAGAAACCAATGGGTACAATATAGACAGTTCTGTCTTTTTCAAAGAACACAACTATTTCAAGAGGTTAAAAGCATTGAGAAAGCTCTCCTCCTTGGAATTGCAGAATCCATGGCGAGTTCTCTACTCAAGTGGGTTTTTCTACTGCGGATAACAGTTTAATTTTAGGTTACTACACATGAAACTGAGCTATAGATAGGAGATCAGTGGTCAGTGAAAGGGCCCACAAAGAGCTATACAAGTCCCTCCAACTGCCCTAAGCTACTATAAAAACTCACCTTAAAGTACACATACATCACACTCTTCCCTTTATGCTCCCTGCAGTGTTTGCAGTTCCTCTTTTAAACTGGGACTGACATGAATATGGACTTTTGTGGTATAAAACCTGTACACCATTCATTTTTCTGCATTTGTTTTTCTGTTAGCACATCTCCCCAAATGAGCTTGCCACAGGGTCAGATCAGCACCAGAGTGAATGGAAACCAGTCCAGCAGCCCCAGTTTTAGCAGGCTTCAGTATTATGGAGGCTGTAGGTTGTCTAACCTTATGCTAGCTTAAGCTGGCACTTCCTTACAAGGGAGTTATTTTCCTCCATCTCTTCAATGAATTAGGGTCCATCTAAAAAACTTCTCAAAATGTATTATTTTTGTTGGATTATTACTTTGGAGCGGAGTAATAACTGCTAAAGAAAACAGATATGGCTGAACTTGTTAACCAAGAAGACTGGAATAGCACAGACTTGATTGATAAAATGCAAACACAGGTATAGCAGAGTTGTGAGACAACATATGACTAAGACGTCAGGGGGAGATGAGGAAAAATGAAAGACCAAATCAGTTAGCTCAAGCAGCTGAAAGGTGGTTCTGTAAGTCTCAATCTCACCAAGGAGCTCCACAGGTTTTCTAATAATGGCACATATAAGGGAACGTGATTTTTTTCGGTTTTGTCTTACAATCTAAAAGGATCATGCATATACTCACAGCTATTTTAGGAATATTAGGATTGCCTTGGGAACTTAAAATCCACACAAAAGAACTGGATTAGACTAATTACCTTGCCTCAGTACACAAAGTAGCTGTTCACCAAGTTGGATGAAAATCAAGTACTCTAAAAGGTGTATAGCCATTAAGTACTTCTGCAAACTATTCAACCCTATCCTTTGAAGATAAAGCTTATGTTTTCTTTCCAGTTTGAGATCCATCACTACAGCATTGAGCTACTTCAAACAATGTTCACAACACCCTTATTAAGCAATCTTTCAACACAAAACTAATTAAGTTATCATAGACCAGCTCAGGCTCTACAGGAAGATCATAAGACAGATGATCACATAGCAAACCACATTCAAGAAGTCACCATCTCAACAATTCAAAGGTAACCCATTTCACCATGTACCAGGATGCAGACTATGAAAACTAACAAGGTTTGTCATTACCATCCCATAGTGAGGCAGCAATTTTTTAGACTGCTTCAACTATTTTGTTAAGCGCAAAGACATGGTTTACTAACAGTGAAAATGCAGAAGAGAAAGCAGAACTTGTGTTAGACATTTATATAGTAAGTATCAAGTACAAGAAATGGAAGCACGTGGAAGTATGCCTTGGAAGTAAACATAAAATAAGGAATTCATACTGGAGTATGGAGATGAATATGTACTACTTCCAGACCTTTAAAACCTCATAGGTAACAACCAAGATGACTAACCTCTCAAAAAGTCAAGATATCCATAAGCCAAAGTGACTACAACTCCAATTGCTTAGTTCTGGCAAGATTACACTGAACAGCTGTAAATAATAAGTAGTTTCACCTTACTCTAAAGTTGTCATGAGGTTGCACAATGTACAGCTAGCGTACAGATCCCTAAGGCACAAGATGTTTTCAAGGAAGAACAGAAAACAGCACTGTAGAGCAGGAACTGAATAACGGGGTGAGTCAGTTACTGTAAACAAAGTTTGCCACCCTGAAACTACAGAAGGGAAATAAACATTTACCAGGCCCTGGCCAATGGGCATAGTGCAAGTGTCTGCTTTAATGAGCAAGGAATTAAAAAATAATACCCTAGAGACTCTTAAGGCATCCGGTGCAGGATGCTCAAATAAGACAACTAAGTTGAGCCAACAAAACAAATTTGTACTGCCTATTTGTTTCACAGAACGTTGTCCAGCCCTCTCTGCTCGGGTTAATGAAATTCAGTTTCAAAAACCCACAGGAAAAGAAAATGACCCTAGCCTTTGCAGCACCTTATCTTCTAGATTGGAAGAAACTACACAAAGCAGTTTTGAAACTGCTGTCAGAGATCTTTCATGGCTCTTCCACTCTCACCCCTAACAGAAGCTATTGCATGTGTCCCTTTCAATAGTTTACAGAAGGACACGAAATATCACTCCCATTTGTATTTCATGGAGGCATGTTTACTACCCTTAACCTAACCATAATATTTACAATTTTTTATTTTTACTAGCCTATCCGCTCAGTTGCAAAAGCGGTATCAAATTAATTTCTGCAGTACACAAAGCCTGACACCCAAAAAAGAGCCAAGTTTTCAATAAATAGCTCTTCCTGTTCTGCTTCCCTCTATATGCAAACATCTGGGCTGCGTGCCCAACTGACTATTTTAAAATAGTTTTAATTGCTTTATTATTTGCTCTGATGTAATCAATGCTTTTTAATACATTGTTTCTTCCAGCTTCTTAGAAAGAGCCTTCTCCCACATAGTCTAATGCCACCTCCATTAAACAATTCATAAGATGGGGTGTTTCTTCCAAGCTCACTGTTTAAAATCTTCATTAGTACCTTTAGTTTTACTTGGCCTTAGTTTTGAAAAGCCACTTAGGACACAGCTGCAGCAGTGATGTTCTGCATTAAAGACAAATAGTAAGAACACAGATGACAAGTGATGAGTAGCCCTCGCCCTCCCCCCACCCCCAAGACAGCTTCCAACCAACCTGTTGTGCTGACAGCCAGTGCTGTGAGTCAACATTATGGTTTCATATCCTCAGGGTGTCACCAGTCACATCATCATTTAAGACTATATTAAAAATACAGACACTGAAGTTATCAACTCCAGTAACTTATGAAGGCATACCACTAGTACTAAGTGCTGCGGGCTTGTTTTTGTCAACTGATGTCATCCTTTCTTTAATGAAAGCTAATCATAAACATGTAGTTTTTATTCCAGAGGGCATAACATAGTTTTCAATTATTTAGGCTTCATCCTTCTATGGAACAATTCAATAACATCTCTTCAGTGTCATTTTCCCACACGTACAATGTTTCAGGATAGAAAGTTCGTAGGAGAGATGCTAGGTAAGTCAGGACTTAGAAATGTGATTTATGCCACACCCAAGAGATTCCACTTTATGTAACAAACTCTCCAGTGACATGTTAAAACATAAGGATAGGCATTGATAAATTAGCTACTTGTGTATTTGTCTGGATAAAGGTTTGTAACAGGAAAGATCAGTATGCTAGCTAAGAAAACCCCCAAACTGAAAATTGACTAGAACAGACACTTTATAGCTTTCTGCAGATACAGAAGCATTCTTAATGTGATCAAATATACCTTAGTGCATGGGGGGAGGAAATGCATTTGCTTGTCATGCTTTTTTCTCACCGCCCCCCCCATTTCTAACTCTAAAGCTGAAGAAATCCAAGAGGTACACTGAGAGATAGGAGTCCCACCACTTTTTATTATTCTGTCCTGGGGTTGTTACACTTCTGTTCAAAAGATCCAGTGAGATTACAAGTGAGAGTGCAACAGTAGCATCAAGCTCATAGTACCTCAGGTGAGCAGTTGAAAAAGGTCATGGAGTTTATTATGTATTAAGCTCTTCACCCACAGAAAGTACACTCTTTCTAATGTACTCCACAAAATGCTGGGGCAGGGGAAGTAATTTTATCCATGTCTTCTTGTTGCTCCACTTGCTTATTAGGCAGCAAGTGCCATTGAGAAGTCAGGCACTGTTAAATTTTTGGATCAGCTTGTAATCATCCAAGAAACAGATGGCGATTACAGATTCCAGGGGCTGGGGGGGGCTGTTTGTTTTTGGTTGGGTTTTTTTAAACTTATATCGCATGCTCAATAACTTCATTAGGCATTCATGCTCTTCTCCTAAATACATTTTATTTAATGGCTGACACACTAGGCAAGCTCTCCAGCAGTCTGTTCTTTACCTCAAAATTAGTTACAAAAAACCCCACTTGTATTAGTTTTCCACAATCTTTCAGGGTGTTGCTTTGAAGGACCTAAGCCTACAAATTCCCAGCTTTCCTAACAAGCTCCTAACAGAAGCAGGCAACCAGTTCTGGGGAGAGCACACTCACCATCATTGTGCCTGAAATTATTATCATAGGATGCAGAAAACAGAATCTGGGCTTTCGTTTTTCAGCACAGAAATCCAGGATGGAAGAATTACTTCCAAAAGCACTAGGCAACAAGTTACATGTCACCTTCCTTCCCTCTCCTCCTTCCTACAGTTATTGGAAATCCAGCAACAGTGACAATATAGAGGTAAGAATAAGGATGTTATTTACCACAGCAGTTGTAAATTAAATACTACAATTATGTTAGCTAGTTAAAAATATAGCTTTAAGTCATACAAACCACTGAGTTTAAATATTTATTTCAGTAGCACAGCCAGATTATCTTTGACACAGGGTAAAAGACCGAGATAAAATCAACTGTTAATGATGCAGATGCCTGCAAGATCCAAGCACTCACAATTAGTCTTTGCTGCTACAAGTCATCAGTATTATAATCAGATCTACAAAATGGGACACAGTTGCTTTCCCTTTCACTTAGCAGCAAGCTTCATTCCACAGCATATGTCAGAGCACTGAGAAATGAATTTACAAGCTCTGAATGTGAACACATTTTTTCTTCGTAAGACATTTGGGTAATGTTCACATGTTTTCCTCTCACATGCCCTTTGAAGTTATTACTGAATTTGACTCCATTACCAAGCAGAATTTTGCATTAGGTATCTCTCTACTTCTACCTAAACAGCAACTGAGAGTTGCTTACAGTTTCTTGAATTGGGGCTGTGAGGGAGGGGCAGTGTAATTGATAAGAACCTTGGGTAACAGACCCCCCACTGCAAATTTTCCCCCCCTTTAAGAATTCACACCTCTGCTGTCAGCCCTCAGCTTTGTGGCACCAATGTTCAAGTTTTTCTTTTAGAGAGTCTTGTTTCCTCCTAGGACTAGAGAATTAAGAGAACAGTTTTCATATTTTTTTTTCTTGACTTCTTCACACATTCAATTTCAAACTTTGAAAATCCTCCAAAACTCAACTATCAAGTATAGCCCTAAGATTAAAAAGTTAATAAGCCTGCAGAAAAATCGTATTTTTCCTTTACATCTTCACAAAGTGTTTTCTTCCAAAACATGCAGCAATATCAGAAATGTAGGAACTGCATCTCAGCTTCTCTCTTTGAATATATACTTATTCTCCAAGACAGTTAATAAGACTCAGAGACTTCTATTGTCTCACCAATTGATAGGCACTGCAGGCAGTCTTAAATATAATTTTTCAGATGATTACTATGTTCTAAGTTTAATTACTATCACCATGAAAGATCATCTATGCTCAGTTCCTAGTCTAGCCTTTGCTTATGGATTTCTGTTTATTCTTCTAAGAAACCTAAGGATCCTCAATTCCCGTTCTTAATTAATCCACACACATTGTTTGCATTTCTCCCATGAGGAATTCTTATTTGTGATAACAGAGTTAAACCACGGTGCACATATTTTCATTTGCTGGACAGTGCCACATGAAGCATTACAAAATGACAGGAAAAGCATCTAACAGAGGAGCCTGCAACACTTCAATGCTGCATTCTTGGCCAAGAAGAGATGTTTAATTTGGACGCATCAAATTAACTTTTTTTTCCATGCTCTCTCATTCAGAGGGATTTTGCTTCCACAGAGCCTCCAAGCATTACTCATGACCACATTTTGCAGCGGGGTAAGGAAATGGAATGCTATCTGCAGAACACAACAGATATTCACACTTACAACCCTCACCTTCATGTGAACATGAAGCCTCTTTTCTCTGAGTCTGCTGTGTTGCTAGTGTTGTTTTTTGAGCCTCTCCAATGAAAGCATTTCAGTTCACAATTTTGAATCTTCTGTGAATGAGCCAACACACTTTATTATGTTTTCTCCTGGTAACAGCTATGCACAATACAGCACATGATTGCGGGATGCTGACAATCACATACGGTGTTGTGTTTGTCACTATTTACTTGATTATTTGTACTGAAGAGGTCTTTCCTCTAAAAGTAGTGGTGTTTCCAGTGTGAACTCACATAGCAGTGAGCTGTTGCAACAGGAAGATCTCTGTTTTCATCAATGATCTTCTCCCTCTCTCCTTAGGGAGACAGTGAACAGCTAGCACACACTGCCGTTCAGTACAAGTCTCTCACCCTGCAATTACCAGCTTGCTTTCTTTCATTAAAGAGGCCTGTTTGGGAATTTTTCTATGAATAACACTAGCCCGTAAAGAGGAAGCAAAAGAAATTTGTGTATTTAGGCTCAATTCTGGCAAACAGAATATCATGCACTTCCACAATGAAAGACATTTCTGCTTTATAGATAAATAACTACTGTCTTATCAGTTCATGACATAGGATGTCACTGCTCACAACTGACCAACAGAAAACTTGAAATCCTTTGTCACCATTTCCTACTGACTCACAGTGCTACCTTAAGCAGACTATTCAACTTCACTAGAGCTTCTCCTCTGTCTGGCACGTACAGCCAAAGCTGTACGTACAGCAAAAAAAAGCTGTAGGTACAGCAAAAGCTGATCCCCATGATCCTCACCTCATGCACTGTGCTGTTTAACACAGATCTAACAGGGCTCAGTCTTGATGCAGAGACTCCAGGCTTTGGGCAAAAACTATTGAAACATCCACAAAGGAAAAAACTCATGGGATATGGATGTGTAGGAAACAAAAGAATAGCGAGTTAATACAACAGGCTGCTCTGCCGGTTTCATGTGGCTGTTACAAAATTCGTAGTCTAATCTCAAATTGCACATTGACATTCTTACAGGCTCGTTACACAGCAGCAGACGTAACCCATGCAAACCCGACACAAGCATACAGGCTTCGCTCCGCCAGCAGAAGAGAATGCGTTTTTTGCTCAACTGCCCTGATACCCGATTTTTGGCAATCTTTGGGCTCTATACTTTTAACCTGCCACGCTGGCTATTTAAAGATGCAAAGCTGCGACCTGAGCCTCATAATGCCCCAACCATGTGACATCTTTACCCGGCTCCTAATTTTAACGCAGACCAGCGCCCGGCCGGGGGTTCTCTCGGAGCCCGGGCCGCCCGTCCCCGCAGGGTGATGGAGCACTTCGCAAATGGTGCAGTTCTGCTGCCTTACCACACCAAGCCCTCCCTCCCTCCTCCCCTCCCCCGCGCACACCGGCAGCGGACACTTGCCGAAGCGCACTGCACGGACACGGGACGAACTTGGCCACTTCCCACTGATAACCGGGATTTTTCCCAACTGCAGCACATCCACGCGACGCCCGCGCGCGGCCGGCGACAGGAGCGGAGCTGCTCGGGCTCCGCTCGCAGCACCGACCCCTCCCGGGCACCTCCCGCCCGCTGCCACCGAGCGGAACCGCGGGGCGAAAGGGCGGACACGGGCTACGGCAGGCACCCGACACGGCCCCCGCGCATCACCCGCGCTCGGGCAGGGCACTGCAGCCGCTCCCCGCGGCACTCCCCGCGCTCAGTAAGGCGCTCCCGGTCCCGCCGGGAGGACGGGCGGCAGCCGGCGGGGGGGCTGCCGGCGGCACATGCCTTGCCCCGGTCCCGCCCGTGCCCCCGCGTGCGATGCCCCAGCGCGGCGGGCGGTCTCGTGTGGGTCGAACCGCGGCGCTTACCGAGTGGTTGACCCCCCACATGAGG
>VZTX01027263.1:24344-60492 GCA_013400915.1 Pardalotus punctatus | reverse complement strand
GGCGCTGTTGGCAGCTCCCGGGCCCGCCGGGGGTCCCGCGGGTTCCGAGGCCGCGGGCGGGACTCGGCCGAGGCCGCGGGCGGTCCGAGTCTTCCGATGCCCCGCGCCCACAGCACGCGCGTACCCTGGTATCGGGGTGTTGGGTGTCCTCTACGGCCTCTGTCTTGACAGCTGATGCGATGGGATAGATTTGAAAGGGTTTACACTGTCTTTGCCTCTCACCGTAGGAAATCTTTTACGGACCCCATAAATACTCGGAATCAAATCCTTGTAAACGACTCTGATTTGTTTCCTGGAATCTTGGAAACAAAACTGAGTGATTCTTTTTCCTCAGCCTTGCTTTTCCATATTCTGTGGTATCTGCTACCCTCAGGACTCCCCTTCTGGGAGAAGGATGTAGTCCGTGACACACTGGGGACAGACCCATCCATCCTGTGCAAGCCCAAACCCCCTCAGCAAGGTGCGGTGTCCCACCACTGAGATGATTAGTTAAAGTATTGTGGAAAGCCTATCAATAAACAAGCCTGGACTGTAACTTCTGGGATGTGATGGATTGCTATGCCACTGTGTAGCTTTTAAAATTTTTTTCTTTTTCTTTCTTTAACCCCTTAAGATGCTGATTTGATGATGCTCGGGGTGGTGGGAGGAGGGTTTGATTTAATTTAGTTTAAGCAGAGCAGATATGATAATGTATTATTTGAGGACTGGTTGGAGTACCTGTAATCTGCATGTATGCCCAAAACAGAAGCACCTTTAAAGTCCCTTTGTATCACTTAATGATATATTGTAACTTCTACGTTTTCAAAATAACTAGATATTTCTAAGCATGAAACATCACTTGCCCTGTGAAATCATGCTATAAACAAAATAACTGCATCTAATTTAAGGGACTTCTAAGCTGAAGATCGCTGGAGGCTAGAAGGAGTATCCCTTCGAAACGAAAGAGGTAGAATGTAATTCTATTGACAGCACCAAGCAGCAAGAGGACAAGCATCCAACGTAGATATAATCTCATCAGGCTTTTAACATGAGCATAAGCCAACTCATAATAGCAGTTCTGTGTACTAGCAATTCCAAAAAGTATTCTGATGCAGTAATTGGAAAATAAACTTGAGAATTTTGATAGAAACCTTTTGGTTACTTTGCCCTTGAGCTTTCCTTCTCAGGTTTTTTTCATTCAGACTTGGAAAAGGTCTTAATCCTTAGACATAATGTAGCAAACTTTGTCAGGATTCAACAGGCTTTTCTTTGGAACTGATGCTTTGGCTTGTCTCTGGACCACCTTAGTTAAATACTCTTCCCATCCCTTTAGGAAGGTCTATTTGTTGTTTGCATATGTCCACAAAAGGAAACTTTGTAGTTTATTGTTTTAGTGCTAGATAGTGGACATTGGTTTAGGACTGTGGAAACAGTAAAACTTCACATGGCTGTCAGATTTTGGTTTTACTGGAATGGGAAAGTCCTGTCCTTTCACTTTTGGAACCAATCTAGTAAACTGAATTTTCTGCTGACAATTGAGGTTTTTTATTAACCATTGGAATTTGCATTCATAAAATAATTAGTCTTAATGTGAAGTAGGATAATAATTAAAAATAAACCCTTCAAATCCCACAAAAAACTTCCCAAACAAACCCCAAAGAAGGTCTAAATTCCATGTAGAAGCACAGTTAAACGTAGTCCAGTGATATTCACATACTCTTCTCTCTACATTATTATATCTTGATATATGTAAGCTTCTAAGCTCTACATGCTTATAGGAGACTGTTTTCTTTTTCCACAGTGTTCAAGATGAAAATTCCCATTGGTTGTCCTCTACTGTGTGTAAATTTGAGTCTGATCTTATTTATTATTTACAAAAGGTGACATAATATTCTACTATTTTTGGCTTATGGTAATGGCAGAAAACAGTGTCTGCCACGGTGGTAGGTGGCGTCATGTGCGTTGTTGGAAGTAGGCAGAAGGGACTACTCACTAGTGGGCTCTTGGTTGATACCTGGGACTCTTGCCTAGAGAGCGGGTGATGTGGTCTGTGATCCAAGGTGAATTTCTCAAGGTTGGGTATAGCTATGGCAAGCAGTAGGCAGAGCCGTGGTATCATGAGAAAGCTGTTTGTCCTTTGCTTTCACTCCATTATCCTGCAGTGACCATGCCTGAGCTGGGTGAGACCTTTGTTGACTAGCATGACATATCCTGAGTAATGAGTTCCTGACACCCCCTGCCCCCACCCTGCATGCATGGGAACAGTTTTGATCTGTGCTCAAAGTTCTGGTTTAGGGTAGTATCGTCTAGATGAGAGAAGTTCTGCTGATACTGCTCAGGCAAGGACCATAGTCACTGTTCTGCCAGAGATTCTTTAACCATCAGCTGATCAGGATTTTCTTCTTCCTTGTTGTTTGGATCACCAATTTGAAGAAAATTGCAGAAAGCAGCCATTTGTTGTTCTGTGTGGCAACCTCAGCATGGCCTTAGAACAATATTGTTCCTGTTGTTCTTTTTGATGAACACAGGGCTGCCATCTCTTAACAGTGGAGAAAAGGAGTGTTGCAGTTGATTAATCTTTAGTTCTTTATTAATTATAGCCTTTTTCCTAACCCTGTTCAATGCTGCTTTACCTTTATTTGTATGCAGTAGGTGCCTAGACAAATATAAAGTGTATACAGTAAGCCCTCAGACAAATGCAAAAAAAAGTGCAGATGTAGCTGGGGGAACCTCTAATTGTCCTCATTCTTTCTCTGTTTGCTCTTCTCCATTGCTCCCCTTGTGTAGATTAACCTGTGACAGCAAAACCAAGCTCATACCCTTGTATTTCTACCTCCCTAGTATATGACTGATGCTGTTCTCACCGTGTTGGGGTCACTGTTGCAACAACCAAATTTGTGAGGCTGGGGGGGCGGGATTCTGGAAGGGCTAAGAGGAGAGTCCTCGAACTCTCAATTCCCTGTTACTAACTCCCTGTGCTCCCCTGCAGTGCTTATGGTTGCAGCCTTCTGGAACAGATGTTTTAATGGGCACGGGAGGGATTACTGCACTGTTCTGAGGATACCCCACTGTGCTCACCCTCTGAAAGGAGAATTAGAGAGAAAAATAAGATAAGATCCCTGGGAACCTCAGCTGCTGACAGCAATTGCTCTTCTGACAAAAGTAGTATCTATGGGGGTTCCCTCCTCAAGTGTGTCTTCCCAGCTCTGTGGGTGTGAGTGCAAGTGGCTGCAATCTCACGTGGTCTCCTCTTATCTGCCAGTGTTGGAGCTACCATGGCCTTTGTGTGCACCATGTGTCATGACCAGAGCTACTGTCATGACCAGAATATGAGGGGTTGGTGTTGCCTAGTTGCCACCTGCAAAATACGTGCTCAGATGCTGTTGTGGATGTTGGGTTGCTCAAGTTGCAGCCTCTAAAATATTGGGTTAAATGGTTTCCTGACACTGTAGATACCATCTGAGAGGTGACGTAACACACATCTTCATTGTTCTGGAGAACTTGACTGATATTCTTGGTGAGTCTGAGCCATAGCTGACTGGCAGTCCTTTGTCAGTCTAGAACTGGGTATATAAGAACATTCTGAGCCACACCTGGTGGGAATACACTTGTGTTTTGCACATTAATGTACACTAGTGAGATTAATGTTTCGTCACCAAATTTGTCTGGAGTCACTTGGCTGAAACATGTTTCTTGCCTAGCATGTTGGTTCAGCGCCCTCTTGATGTGTTTCAAGCCTTCGCTGAATGACACCTTGCAGCTTTTCTCAAGTGGTTGCTTTGGGAGGGTCTGTGTTGGTGTGAGTGCCCTTGACCCACTGTCCAATGAGCTTTGAATGCTCCCAGCACAGGTAGGTAATTGAGAGCATCCTGCAGTTTTCTTTTAGTCTGCTATGGAAACATCTTTTTTTTTTTTTTTTTTTTTTTTTTTTTTTTTTTTTTTTTTTTTTTTTTTTTTTTTTTTTTTTTTTTTTTTCTTTTTTTTTTTTTTCTTCCTATTTCCTTGTTTTACTTGTTCCCTGTGTTGCCCAATTACAAACTTGCAGTTTCTTTTGCCAGTAGAAGAGGGGTGGAAGAAGTGAAAGCACATTTGTAGCGCAATATGGGTGTCTAGCTTAGCCTCTGTGCAGGAAGAGTTATTCTCGGGTGCACATGGACATGAAGTGGATTGGGCTGCAGTGTGTCCTTCTGTTTTCTGCTGAACTTAATTTTGAGGTTTTAGTTTTATTTTTTCCATCACCTTCAGATGGGGTTTACATTTTCAGAGTGGAGGGACCCATTTGCTGTCCTAACCTGTCATCTGGGAAGGTTTGTTGCTGCTTCCCAGGGCTTGTATTCTGGACATTGTAGAGAGGCTGCTGAGGCTCACATGGTCCTATGAATTTTATCCCTTCTGCTCATCTACAGTGGAACCAGTGATAGTGGCACAAGAGACCTGAAGAGTATCAGACATGACTACATGACTCTGGGTGATTGTCGGTGGCATCAGAGCCCAGGTGGCGTGGGGAGACTGAAGGGCTTGAGGATAGCTGAGCAGGTCCTGCAGAGCAACTCTGGATTGCCCAGCTGCTTTTGACAACAGGGTTTGGATTCTACAACAAACCCCAAGCACAAATACAGGCTGGGTGGAGAGTGGATTGAGAGTAGCTCTGGAGGGAAGGACTTGGGGGTGTTGATGGGTGAGATGCTCATCATGCTCCAGCCATGGACACTGACCCCCAGAAAGTCCTCCTGTGCTGGGCTGAGCCCCCAGCGTGGGCAGCAGGGGAGGGGGGGATTCTGCCCCTCTGCCCCCTCAGGTGAGACCCCACCTGCAGAGCTGCCTCCAGCTCTGGGGCACCACACAAGAAGGTTATGGAGCTGCTGGAGCAAGTCCAGGGGACATCACAGACATGCTTCAAAACGTGGAACATCTCTGCTATGGAGATGGGCAGAAGAGAGTTGGGGTTCTTCAGTCTGGAGAAGAGAAGGCTCTGGGGTGACCTTCCTTCCAATGCCTGAAGGGGCTCCAAGAGGGCTGGAGAGGGACTTTGGACAAGGTTTGGGAATGGCTTCCCACTGCCAGAGGGCAGGGTTATGTGGGGTATTAGGAACAAATTCTTCCCTGTGAGGGTTGTGAGGCCCTGGCACAGGTTGCCCAGAGAAGCTGTGGCTGCCCCATGCCTGGAAGTGTTCAGGCTGGATTGGATGGGGCTTGAAACAACCTGGGATAGTGGAAGGTGTCCCTGCACATGGCAGGGGCTGGAATGAGATGGGCTTTAACATCTCTTCCAGCCCAAACCATTCTGTGATTCTGTGACCATGGAATTGTCTTTCAGAATTCACAGCTGCTTCAGAGAGACAGAATCCACCTGGCTAAATGTCCAGCATACAGCTGGATAACCCCGTCATATGATGGGTGAGCAGCTGGCTCACGAGTTGGGCACAAAGGGTTATAGTGACTATGGTGACATCAGGCTGATATGGGTCACTAATGGGGTTCCATAGGGCTCCAGCCTCAGCCCAGTTCTCTTCAGCATCTTCAGCAATGACCTGGGATGCAGGACTCAAAGGAATACTAGGAAGTTTGCCAACAACACTAAATTAGGAGGAGCTGTCAACTCCTGCAAGGGCAGAGAGGCCATCCAGAGAAACACTGACAATTCAGAGAGATGGGAAATCACCAACCATGTGAAGTTTAACAATGGCAAGTGCCAGATACTGCCCTTGGGATGGAGCAGCCATGATTGTACGGATGGACTGGGGAATGAGAGGCTGGAGAGGGGCTACAGAAAGGGACCTGGGTGTCCTGGTTGATGGCAAGTTGGATCTTGGAGTTATCAGTGGAGAGCCAGGAGAGCCAACTGTGTGCTGGAGGGCATCAGGCCAACTGGGTGAGGAGGGGATTGTGTCTCTGCTCTGCGCTGGGGCAGCCTCACTGTGAGTTCTGAAGGCAGTTTTGGGCACCACAGTATAAAAAGCACCTTAAGCTAATAGAGAGTGTCCAAAGCAGGGCCACAAGGATGGGGAAGGGTCTAGAGGGGAATCCTCATGAGGAGCTGCTGAGGGCACTTGGTTTCTTCAGCCTGGAGAAGGGGAGACTGAGGGGAGACCTCAGTGCAGGCTTCAGCCTCCTCATGAGGGGAAGCAGAGGGGCAGGTACCAATCTCTACACTCTCGTGACCAGTGACAGAGCTTGAGGAAACAGCATGAAGCTGAGTCGGGAGGGGTTTAGGGTGGATATCAGGCTGGATATCGGGCTTTTCCCCAGGAGGTGGTTGTGCACTAGACAGATTCCCCAGGGAAGTACTCACAACACCAAGGCTGCCAGAGCTCAAGGAGCATTTGGAAAACACTCTCAGGCGCAGTGTGGGATTGTTGGGGTGTCCTGTGCAGGGCCAGGAGTTGGACTCGATGATCCTGAGAGGTCTAACTCAGCATACTCTATGATTCTATGAAAGTTTTTCTAGTATTCTTTCACAGAAGCAAAAGCAGCAATCTTACATGGTCTGTACATTTTAGCTATCTGATATACCTTTCAAATAATCTTGCGTTCTAAAAAATAAAAAGGTATAGAACACTTTGAGGTGCCCCAAGCAGTCTGTATAGCTGATTATATGATATATTACTTAGTGACAGGGAGAAGTCTGTAGTTCTTTATCCTCTGAGGTAGAGAAGAGTGGAAGCTGATTTCTGAACAGTTCACATTTCTGTAGTTCATCTGGTTTCAGATTCTTCATAGCTTTGTAGTGCAAGTGCAGCAGAGTCAAAGTGGGCCCTTGGGCTTGTATTCCACAAAATGCCTTCAAGTGTTTAAAAAAAGTCTCCCAAAGCAGCAGTATTGGGCATAAGGGCAAATAATTGAAGCCAAGATTGTAGGGTGAACTGATCTGCTTCAGTTTATCTGGGAAGGCTTGCACACTTCAAACATAGTATGTTTTGTCCCAATGGTTATAAAAACTAAATCTTTGGGACTGCTTGTTAATTGAAAATGTTCAATATAGAATGTTCTTAAATGACAGAAATCATATCATACACCCTTTTTCAAAGAAAGTTATGTGTAATGTGGTCCTATGCTTCAGTTCTTTGATAGTTGTTGGGATGTTCTCATACCCAAATACTTATTTTTTTTCCCTTAGGTGAGTGGAATCAAGAGTCTCTATGAGTCTGAACTGGCTGATGCTCGAAGAGTTCTGGATGAAACTGCCAAAGAGAGGGCTAGATTGCAAATTGAAATAGGAAAACTGAGAGCAGAACTTGAGGAGTTCAATAAAAGGTGAGGAGAATATTAAATTTTTTTTTCTTTTAATGAGAATGGGCAATATTTGCTGAAGAAATTATACTAATGATGTTTTCTGAAGTGCCTTTTAGAAACAGATCAATGAGAAGATACAGGCTTGTCAGAGGGGAAAATCCTTCAGCTTGTTGGTAGAGCTGGTCAGAGCACATAATTCCAGCAGATGTATTTGTAGATGTAAGATGAATGTCACGTGATTTGAGGCTCAAACAAATGGCTGTGTCTGCTTTGTCTGTTGTACCTCCCCTCATGTGAACACCCATGTGTGTGGTTGCTTTGTAAACTGGATTGAGAAAGTGATCTAGATTAAAATTAATCCATCCAAGGAGGGCTAATTCATAATTTTTATTGTCTGGTTCACTATATGACTGATGGGAGAAGTGGAAGAAGTGAGAAGGGGTGGCCCTGAGCAGTTTGGGAAGATGGAAATAGTGTTGCCTTGAAAAGACATGAAGCTACAATGTAAATGTGCCGGGAAAAGACCTTGTACGGACTAAATTTTTTTAAACTGCTGCTCAGTTTGCAACACAGAGAATTGGCATAATAAACTAGTTCCTGAAGACAAGTAGAATCCATTATTTCAATTCCCATGGGAATTTTTGTAATCAAATACTGTTTAGCAGTAGAGACTTAATTTTAAAATTAATATATGTGGTGGCAAAATCAATTTTTGTTTCTAATTGGATTTTGGTGCCTATTTTAATAGATAAGATGTGCTAGTTTGGAAGCAAACCAGTGGAGGAATAACCCCCCCAAATATGTTGTAAGAGATTCCAAGTCAGAACTACAATTTAATACAAAAAATTAAAATCAAGGCAATAATACAGAAACAATGGCTTAAACTGACAAAGTCAGAATATAACTTGCCACCCTGTTGGTCAGGGTGGTGGTAGCAGTCCAGTGGAATGGTGGCTGCCGTCCTGTTGGAGTGATGGAAGTGGTCTTGTTGACGTGGTGATCCTGCAGAAAGGTCTAGTCTGTCTCTGGAGGTCCAGTGGTGGTTCTCAAGCTCTTCTCCAGGGATCCAGTGAAAGCAGTGCCCCAGTGTTCCCAGCCTCAGCTTATATGCGGGTAGGAATGTTCAGTTCCTCCCCTCTGGGCGGGGCATCTCACAATGGGATGATGTAGTTCTGTGAGTCACTTCCAGAAACCTTGATGGCCCATTAGTGGAGATAACAACTTCCAGGGGGCTTTGAGGGCTTAGTCAGCTGAAGATAAAGAACACTGCCCCACCAGTTTTTAACAGTTTATGAAGATGGTAATAGAGTACATACTTTTTGGTTACACTTTCCATGTAACCCAAGACAGGGAATTACAGATTTTTCCTGAGCTGGTCACTATGTACATCACGTGTTTATGAATGTTGTCTGCCATAAAGTAGCTTTTAATCTGACAGTGTCACTGCCCGCCTATTGTAAGTCTCTCATCTCTCTTCAATTGCAACTAAGCAGTTCTAAAAGGGCTTAAATGTTTCCCTCCCTTGTCTTTTTTTTTCTGACTAGCTAGTTGATTTATGATAAAGTATTTAATGTTTTCTCTGTAAACTTCACCATATCACTGGATGCTGATGTTCTATGCTGAGCCCTCTTTTTAAAGTCAGCCATTGGAGATATTTTTGGACTTTGCCTTAAAACAACTGTCCAAATATGAAATGGCCATAGTGTAAGCATCTGTATTTGAGTGAGTCCGTGTAAAACCTGTTGAAGCACAGCCAGTACCATAGGCCTGCATGTGGTCAGACGACCTGTGTGCTGGTATTTACGGACTCGGTTAGCTCAGCTCTTGTTAACCATGAAAAACCCCTCTAGTAACTAGGTCAGCTGTAAAAGCCCTGAAGTGCAGTGAGGTGAATCCCACCTAGCCCTACTGGGGTGTTCCTGTTGGGACTGTTTTTCCTCTTCAAAGCCTCAGGCCAGCAGTCTTGGCATTTATTTCACATAGTATGTTTTGCATGGTAGTTGGCATTACATGGCCTTTAAGGTTGTCTCTCATTTCAAGATAGCAAGTACTTATCTTGCTTGGCTTTTAAAGTGAACTCCAGAAGGGAGCAACAGTAGTAACTGGGAATTTGGTTCACCTCTCCTGTTCTGATAACAAGATGATATTTCTCTGTTTTGATTTAGGTATCTTTGTAAGAAGCATCTTCACTTGGCAGGTAATGAGAATCCAGTTGATTCCTATTGTTTAGACTTTAGATAGCACCAAGAGATTTTACAAATACCTTGTTGTAGAAAGTTGTGCATGTAAAGTGATGGAGGTGGTGTTTTCCCTTGGATCACCTCCCTCATCCTTGTTTGGACAACTGAGTTGTCCTCTACCAGTCACTTCAATGATCAGTTCTACCAAATTCTACCAAACTAATTTCAACTTTTTGGTTTTTTGTCTTCTGAGATAGATGAGGAAAAAATACCTGGTTTTCTGGGTTTCTGTCTGTTTTTACAGTTCATAGCAGTAGAGTTGAATTCTTCTTCATGGCTTTGATTTCTTCTGCCAAATTCCTTCCTGTCCATTGAGGTGCTTGTATTGTACTTAGAGTGTTCTCAGGGTGTCTAGCTTGTAATGTGGCCAGATGTTAAATATGACTCATGCAAATGCAACTTTTAAAAGTATTTTTGTCTGATTTGCAGTATTCACTTGACATCTAGCTCACTACTGAAGCTTCCATGTCTGTGCTGACAGTCACATGGTCCTTCTCTCAGACCAGTCTTGCTTTGAGAACTGTGTATAGTGGAAGAGTAGGTTAGTATAAAATATAATTTTATATTCACTACTGTTGCCTCTCTCTCCCTTTCAGGCTCATGTCTGAGGAGAGATTTAAGGATGCCAGCACAGTCTGACCAGAAAGGATCCCAAATATTGCCATTTCATTGTTTGTTCAGAATAGGTTGAGTTGCTGGGACAGGGGATAATAGACTTCCCTTGAGACATAGGATTTTTCTCTTCAATGATCTCTTTTTTCAAGTGGAAGCATCTTACTGCTTAGTTGCTTCTGTTCCTGAAGCCACTCTGTGCTTTGAATCAACATTTTATTCTCTGTTGTTTTCCTGGTTTTGGGAAGGAAGGCTGCAGAATTGGAACTTCAGCCAGTATTTAAGATGCTATTGTACCATAACAGTGTTCAGTGTCTTGTTCTGTATTTTATTTATGAATAATTCCTTAAACACAGTTGCATTTTAAGTGTGTCTGAGCTGCTGATGTTGAAGAAGGGTAAGCTCCAGATAGTATTTTACATCAGACTTGAAAATATATCCGAAGACCCCAGTGAGTGGCAGTAGTGCTACAGAACTCAGAAGTGTTTTGTGGTAGCTAGGTTTGCTGTGGCCTGTTTGGGCAGAGGTGTAAAGTCAGGCCCTCTCAGAGCCCTTCTATGCAGGGTTCCTACCCCTGTGTATGCTCCTTGCCTTCCTTTACAAGAGCCAAATTAACTCTGAATTTTCAAATTCTTTTATATTTATGCATATGCCCACTACTTTTCTTCATTGATGCCTTTGTCTAATTTTACCTGTAGAATTATCAGAGAAGGATGTTGTGGGGGGACTTTATAAAAGGCCTTACAGAAGTCTAGACAGACAATATTTATAGTCCTTCCACGATGAAGTTACTCCAGCAGTGGACAATGGAAAGCTGCTAGATTGGTGAAGCAGAACTTGGAGAAGCTGTACTGGATGTCTTGAATCACTTCTCTGTGCTCCATGTGCCTTAGCAGAGCTTTTAGGAGGATCTGTTCCATGATGTTCCAAGGTACAGAGGTGTGATTGACAGGTCAGTAATTCCTAGAGTCCTCTTTCCTACCCTTTTGAAAAATGGGTGCAATGTTTCTCTTTTTTCTGTTACGTGGGCCTTCATCTGTCTGCAGTTACTTTTCAAATGTCATGGAGAGTGGCTTGGCAGCTACATCAGCCAATTCCTCTGGACTCTGGGGTGCAGCTTGTCAGGACCTGTAGATTTGGGTATACTCAGGTTTCTCAAGTGGTCAAAAACCTGACCTTCTCTTGTAGTGTGAGCAGTTTTGCCTTCCAAGTTCCTGTTTTGTGGTCCATCTACTTGAGAGGTTGCCATTGAAGGCTGAGGCAGTATAGTTGTTGAGTACATCAACCTTCTTCTTGTCTGTTATTACCACTTTGCCAGTCTTGTTCAATGAAGTACACTTGCTTTGACCTTCCTTTTCTGACTTGATGTACCTGTGGAAGCTCTTCTTGTTATTCTTGGTGTCCCTTGCCAAATTCAACTTCAGCTGCACCCTGGCCTTACTGACCCTCTCCCTACACAACCAGGCCACACTCTTCATACTCTTGCCAGGCTATCAGTCCTTACTAATACTGCCTCTGCATTGTCTTTTTGCCTTTTAGTTTGACCTGCTGGTCTCAACATATCCATGCTGATCTCTTGCCTTCCAGTCCTGAGGATCAAGAGCTCTTGCACTCTAGAAAATTTCCTAAAAGATCTTCTCCCTTGTCCCTGAGGGCAGTTTCACAGGGGGTGCTATTGACTAACTCCTTGAACAGTAAGCAGTTTGCTTTCCTAAAATTCATTCTTCATTACTGTTCGCTTGACCCATGTGTCTCAGGACTGCAAACTCCTGGACTGCATGATCACTGCAGCCCAGGCTGCCTCTTGTCCTGACATTACCGGTGGGCTCACTTGTATTGGTGACCATGAGGTCCAGTATCTCATCCCATATGGTAGAGCCATTTATTACCTGGCTTGACAAGCTATCCTCAGTGCTCTCCAGCAGTGTCCTCGGCTGCCTACAGCTTGGCCTACTACTTTTCCAGCAGATGCTGGGGTGGTTGAGGTCCCACAGCAGGATGAGTCTATGAGTGCAATGCCTCCTGTAGCTGGAGCAAAAAGGCTCCACTTGATCAGTCAGGCAGGAGTAGACACCAACCACGAGGGTTCCCATTGTTGCCTCGGTCTCTGATTTCTACCCACAGGCTTTCAAAATGCTCGTGGCTGCTCTTCAGAGAGTCCTTCACATTCAATCCACTTCTTGTAGGGGACAGCCTCTCCTTCCTCACTTGTCTCTTCTTGACAGCCTGTAGCTGTTAATGGTTGAACTCCAGTCTTGAGAATCATCCCACCAAGTTCCAGTGGCAGCTAGGTTGCAGCTTTCTAGCAGCACAGTGGCTTCCAGCTCCTCCTGTTTGTTGCCCACCCTGCATGCATTGGTGTAGACATGCAGCTGGGCTGTTGGCTGTGTCATCTTCTTAGATGAATGCCCCTTAATTTCTTGGAGGTATTTCACATGTGTTTCCCTGTTGAGTCCGATCATCTCCAGAGCCACTGGCTCAGCATCTCCATAAGACTTCAGTGTACCCACTGGAAACTGAATGTGAGACTGGGGAGTGAGGGGGGAAGGGGCAGGAAGGACTTCCTTCTAACAAGAAAGAACAGCCAGCCAAAACGTGTGGTGCAGTTGATGCACTGGAGGGAAGGGATGCCATCTAGAGAGATCGGGACAGGCCGGAGAAGTGGGCCTGTGTGAACCTTATGAAGTTCAACAAGGCCAAGTGTAAGGTCCTGCATATGTGTTGGATCATTCCCATCACAAATGCAGGCTGGGTGGAGAATAGATGGAGAGCAGCCCTGAAGAGAGCCAAGTATTGATGGATGGAAAAACTGAATTTGAACTAACAATGTGCACTTGCAGTCCTGAAAGCTGGTCGCATTCTTTGCTGCATCAAAAGAAGTGTGGCCAGCAGGTCAAGGGAGGTGATTTGCCCCCTCAAGCCCACCTGGAGTACTGTGTTCTGTTCTGGGGACCCAACATCAGAAGAAGGGGCACCTGCTGGAGTGAGTCCAGAGGAGGCCACATGTTCTGAGGGCTGAAGCCCCTCTGCTCTGGAGTCAGGCTGGGACAGCTGAGGCTGTTCATGTGGAGAAGAGAAGGCTCCAGGGAGACCTCAGAGCCCCTTCCAGTGCCTAAAGGGGCTCCAGCAGAGGGAGAGGGACTTTATACAATGCAGATAGTGGTAGGACAAGGGTGAATGGCTTCATACTGACATAGGGCAGCATTAGATGGCCTATTGGAAAGAAATTCTTCCCTGTGAGGGTGGTGAGGCACTGAACCACAGAATCATGGAATATCCTGAGCTGGAGTGGACCCACAAAGACCATCAAGTTGACACCTGGCCCTGCACAGATACCCCAAAGTCCCACCCTGTGCTGGAGTGTGTTGTCTAAACTCTGAGCTCTGGCAGCCTTGGGGCTGTGCCCATTCTCTGGGGAGCCTGTTCAGTGCCTGATCTCCTGGGGAAGAATATTATATCCAACCACTGGAACAGGTTGCCCTGAGAGAAGCTGTGGCTGCCCCATCCGTGTGGAAGTGTTCAAGGCCAGGCTGGATGGGGCTTGGAACCAAACTGGTCAAATGGAAGGTGTCCTGGCCCATGGCAGGGGCTGAACCAAGCTGAGATTTAAGGTCCCTTCCAACCCAGCCCATTCTGTGATTCTGTGTATTTTACAACATGAACAATATGTACATGTATGTACTGTTTGTACCCTGAATGCAACTCATGAACATAAAATTTTTTCTTTTGAACCAAGTTCATAACCAGGTTCATAAAGCAGTTGGGTAGTTTCACTTTATAAAAACTTAAATATCTTCAGGATTTTCAAACACTGTTTATATGATGTAAATAACAGCTTAACTTCTAGTTTAAAGATGTTTGTATTAGGAGTAGGAACATATTTTTAAATCTAGAATTAAAATATTGTTGTAAAAATAGCCATTCTGATATCATTCTGTAGCATGTATGGTTCTATCCTATATGCTGTGTAAGGGCTTCCAGTGTTTGTGTTTTCATCTTTAGCTGTTTGACAAAACTTTTGATTGCTAGAGGGAGGGAATAAGTGGAGGAGGTATGGATGGGAGCAATTAATTTACAGGTGAGGTGCACAACACTTCTCTTTGGGTAGAACACCAGCCTCCCCCAAGAGTGTCAAACCAGACCTGGTGAAGTGAATAAGGTCCATTCATTGATAGCAGAGGTAACTTTGATGGCATGGTTAAGGAGAGTCTTCTGTCCTGGTGTTTGTGAAGTGTCTGTTCATATCTTTACCAGCACCACTCCTAGCCAGGTCTGAAGGTCAGTATCTGTCAGGTGCCATCATTCTGCTCGTTTTAGCAGTTTTCTGCTGGAGCTGCATGCTCCCAGCTCTGAGAGGGGTGAGTGTCATGCTGTGGCTTCCTCTGCCTGCTGCCTACTGCACATGTAGGGACAGGACAACTGGGTGTGGCTTCAGACTGAAAGAGAGAGTAAGTTTAGATTTGATATTAGGAACGAATTCTTCCCTGTGAGAGTGGTGAAGCCCTGGCCCAGAGCAGTTGTGGCTGCCCTGTCCCTGGAAGTGTTCAAGGCCAAGTTGGATGGGGCTTGGAGCATGATGGGGGTGGAATGAGATGAGCTTTAAGGTCCCTTCCACCCCAAACAGTCCAGTGATTCTGTGGTCACTGAAATATTTCCCTTGAGCAAACTTGACTCTTTCTGGAAAGAAGGAGATCTCAAGAGTTACCCTAATGTGGTGTTCCTTGAAGCATTGACACATCTCACCAGATGCATTGACTGCTTTTGGGAACTTTTTAACATCTCAGAGACCCCCAAAAGCAGTTTGACCTTTGTAAAACCTCTGCCACATTTTTGCATGAAGGCAAATAAACCAGGCTGAAATTATAAGTGAAAATAAAAGTGTGAATGAAAGCGGCTTGCAGTGTTGTCAGTGTCCTTGAGGGAGTTGAAGGTACTTATCACTGTCAAGAATTCTCTATGATTCTTTGTCAAGCTGTACATCAAACACTTCTATTCATTCTGATCCCTGGAAGCACTCACTTGCTGCCTGGCTTCTGCAGGTGGGAGGAAGCAGGGGGCTGTGTGAGCAAATGCTACTGTGTGTGCTCAGTGTGAAGTGGCATTTGCCCTTTGGGTGCTGCACAGGCAGAAGGCTCCCATAGGTGTGACACAGGCACAGTGGCTTGTTTTACAACATAACGTGTGTAACACAGTGCTTGTGACCTTCTGGTTGCTGCTAAATTACTGTCTTTTAAGTAGAAGTCATATTTTGTCTATATGTCTCCTGCAAGCTGCTGAGTTTGAAGACACTGCACATATGTTGCAGAACAGAATTCACAGTGACAGATTGGACTGATGATAAGAAAAAGTGGTTACAGTTAAATGAAAACAAATTCCAAGATCTACACCATGAAATGCAGAGAGAAAACACAAGCTGAATGCATCACAAAATAAGGGTGTTGACTTAGAAAAAGATGCACATCATGGTGAACCATGTAAAGAAATATTGTATGTAGGGCACACCAATACCCCATAATGGAGGATTTTTGTAAAAGAATGCTGACCAATTCAGGCAAATTAGAAATTCAAGAAGTACAAGTGATGAGTTTGGGAACTAAGCCTCAGGATCTGGGCTGGGCAGCAAGGTTTGTATAATCTAGAGCAGTGATCTTCAGCTTTTTTTTCCCCCTCTGCTAACATAATGTTTTTTTTCCCTCTTTGGAGTTGCAGCTTGAATACAGAGCTTTTAAAAGACAATATGTAGTAGGAATTCTCTTCAGTTATTTCTGTGGGCCCTTAAAAGCAGCTCATGGACCACATGTGCAAACCACAGATCTATAGATGAGGAAAGGAGAAAATTTAAGTCCAGGATGGCGTACGAGAAAAAAGTAAAAAATCTCTTCCCTGCATCCTGTGTGGTGTAAGACTAGAATAGTAGGCTTAAGCAGCAACAAGGAAGGATTACAGCACATAACAAAACAGTTTAATAACATAATTATACACACCTAGAGAAGCTGCAGAAACTCAGTCTGTTAGATGAAAAGACTGATTAATTCTTAGTGGGCAGGAGGAAGATTACCTTGATGATATGTGCAAGTTGGATATAACAGCTCAAATAATATTTAAAGCACTTGGAGGTGCATTGCCCATAATGAATACTGCTGAAGAAATACTGGCTTGTTCGTGAAAGGTGACCACATTTCCATAGTGGATTATTTTACTACTTTGTGTGGGAATACATCATGAGGAATAGGCTTGACCACATCAAATATAAAACCCTGGGAATGCCCAGGCCTCTTTGGCCATTGCATGTACTCTGCTTCATGAGCTGTACTACAAAGTAGAAGATTTCAGCTGTGTAGCTGCCAGATGAAAAAATACCGTTTACACCTTGTGTGCATTGTCATCTCTTAGCTGCCAGATTTGCCTTCTTGTTTTTCCTTTGTCTGTCCATGATGTGTTTTTTACCATGCCATACATTTACAGAACATGATACCAGCTGCATGTTTTGGGGGTGTTCCAGGTCAATGATCAGCAGCATTTGCAGGTTACTGCAGGAGCCATGTAGTGGTGAGCTGGGCTTGATAAAAGGTGGCTGGTAACAAAATACCTGTGGCTGTAACCAGAACATGCTCAGCATGGGTGTGCACCCACATGTAAGTATAATGTGCTTTTGTTTTTCCAGCTACAAGAAGAAAGATGCTGATTTGTCTGTGGCTCAGGGTCGCATCAAGGATCTGGAAGTTCTCTTCCATAGAAGTGAAGCAGAACTCAATACTGTCCTGAACGAGAAACGCAGTCTGGAAGCAGAGGTGGCTGATCTGCGTGCCCAGCTTGCTAAGGTATGATAGGGAATGCTCTCTCGCTTCAGCACAAGACAGGCTGTGTAGTGTAAATTCCCTTTTCTCTTTGCAGTTAGTTTGTAGTCTGATCATCAGTGATCCACCTCGCTTACTGCTGAACCTTTGCTTCCCCCTCTTGGATACAAAACTAAATTGTAAGAAATCTATGTAAAACCACCAAAGCAACACAGTGTTTTAGACATTTTGCTCACCAGAAGCTTTTACTTAAAAATTTCTATGTTCATGGGATATTGGGTTATTAAATGTTGTCATTTGTAAGGTCCTGCATAATTTTACACCTGTGCTGGAGTACCCAGTGGGACCATGCTAGCAGGAAAAAGAAGGTTCAACATATTGTGTTTGAAGAATTAATAATCCTTGGCTCCTATATCAGAATGTATTGAACTAATCCTACATTTTAAATAGCTGGTATGCAAACATGATAGCTTGGTTTAAATATCAATTGACACACACACACACACTTGTTTTTTTCTTTTTGGTGGGGCTTTTGTTTATTTGTTGTGTTTTTTTCTGGTGGTGCTGGTGGTGTAGGTTGGTTTTCTTTAAATCAGTGGATTAACATTAGATTTGTTACTGTGAATAACTGGCCAAAGACATCAGATGAAGATGATAAAAGGTTTATGGATGGAAGATAGGAATCCAGACAAAATGATCTTTAAAATTCTTTACTAGGCTGAAGATGGTCATGCTGTGGCAAAGAAGCAGTTGGAGAAGGAGACACTCATGCGTGTGGACCTGGAAAACCGGTGCCAGAGCTTGCAAGAGGATCTGGATTTCAGGAAGAATGTATTTGAGGAGGTATTATCAACCTAGTAATCTTGCCACTGTCCAGAGTTAATGTAGCTTTTCATCAAACTCACTGTAAGCAACTACTAACTAGTCCAAGTAGGGCAAATCAGTTATTATCCTTCCTATAAATGGGTTGAGTAGTAAAATAGTTAAAGGTTTTACACCTTTTTACGTGGTAAATCAGTGGTGGGGCCAGTATGAGAGCCAGATGACAAGAGTATTGTTCCATGGGCAGGTGAACTCACGGAGCCAGGTGACTGCTGTGGGAAAGGGAAAGTCTTGTTCCCTCTCTCTGAACCTGGTTGCATGGCCCTGCTCTTTACCTCCACCAGCTTTGGTTGCTGGACCTGATAATAACCTGTTTTTATTGACAAGAACAATATGCAACTGCTTTGCTTATTGCAGAGGTAGTTTTCTGCCTGTTAAGTGAATGGTTCTAGTGGAGATCAAAATTTTTCTAATAGTAGGAATTGGGAAAGGGACGTATGACCTCTGTACCAGATGCAAAGTGTTACATCAGTTTATTCCATCTTTAGTGGTTCTGCAAGCTCATTCCTCATTCAATGAGGCTGCTGAGCAGTCACCACATGCTTCTGCCATTCATCTCACCTACACTAGGTGTGATGCTTGGCTCACCATGAACCAAACCATTTCAACCAGATTAACTAGAAAGATACTTACAGTTTTCTGGTTCAGTTTGATTTTTGACAGCTTAGTGGCTGAGTTGTGCTTTACCACAGAATCCAAATGAGTGCTCAGACTGGTTTAAGGGATGGGGCAGGGCTGTGTGGCTAAGGACAGGGGACAGGGGATGGAGCAGGGCAAAGAAACCAACCGGGGAGATCGTTCTGAGATGTACTGACCATTGTCTCACTTCCATGTCCCGGAGTGGTTGGATTGGTACAGTGACTGCAGTGACAGACCCTTGCTTGGTTGTAGGACCTTAAAATAACTTTTCTTCTTGGGGAGAATGTGTTGCTACTGACTGAAGGTGAAGCTAAATGAGACAGCAGAAGCTAATCCTAAAGCTTGCTGTGCTCAAAGGGTGAGTGCTCTTTAGCCATCCCTGAAGCTCTTTGATTACTCTATGCACCCATTCAACACATGAAGCAATAAATAAATTGATTTCCTTTAGGTTAGTGAATTTATTTGGTTCACTGAAGGGTCCAAATCTCCATTAGAATCGAGACATCATGATGGGGAGTGTGGCAAGTGGGGCCTGCTTATTCTAGTGGTGTTGAACTGCTGGATCATCTCAGCCCTTCACCTGATCCTTTTATACCCCCCACCACAACATGCCTTCAGCTTCTGAGCTGTCATTGCCTACAGTTACTGAGAGCCTGCTCCTTGCTAGTTTCTTTGGTGTAAAAATTGACCACTGCAGGGAAAGCTTCTTCCATATCACTTCAGAATACCTTGCTGCTAGTAAAAGGATATGTTTCTGGGAATCTATTTTTAGATGTAGAGAATTTCTGCAAAACAGCTAGTAAACTTGCTTTGAATTTGTGTTAGCCTGCTATGAGTCTATTCTAGTAAAATTGAGCCTTGCTTCACTTGCTATTGTTCCTCATGACACTGCTGCTAACTTCAGGCCTCCTCCCAGTACTCAGAACCACTCCTTGGTTGTTTGTCCTGCCCTGAAGGAAGAAATTGTTTTTCTCATACCACACATTCAGACCTGGCCAGGTCTCTGCATGAATAAGTGCATGAGTAAGCCTTACCTTACTAGTTTGGAGCTAGTGTTCTTAGGCACAGAATACTGATACATCTCTACAAATGAAAATTTCTTTCTCTGACCATGAAAAATTATGTCTTCAGGACTGGTTGTATTGCTGCTTTATTAATACTCTAATCAAAATCTAATGAGAAGGGGTCATCAAGTATATAGAAAGTGGATGAGATCAGCGTGTGCTTAAGAGTGAGATTTGAAGATGCAGTTTTTCTCTGTAATGATTTTTTTAATATATATATATAATGCTCACAAAAAATGTTCATTTTCATCTGATTTCTTGCAGATCAGTATTGTAATGTCAGGAGGTATATTGAGAAGGATAGGGTTTGTAGTGCAGCATGTGGAATCTCTTTGCTATGTAAAAAGGGATGGGTTTTTCACCTCCCCTCCCCCTATTTTGACTTTTGTACCATAAAACACCTCCTTCCTTAGACAGTATATGGCTATTTTTGAAGCTGGTTTTAAGTTGGATCACTTTTAAGAATTACATCCTGACAAATGAAAACAATAACTTGGATCTGTTAGTGCATGCAGCAATTCCCAGGTTTAAATGCCTGTAGTACTGTAGCTCCCCTATACTAAATAGTACTGCAGTTGTTGTCTGAATGTAATTGCTTGTTCTGTTTACCTTAGTGTGGGAATTTGTCCCTCTTTGTGTGTGTGTGTGTGTGTAGGAAATAAGGGAAACAAGAAAACGACATGAACATCGTTTGATCGAGGTGGACACAAGCCGCCAACAGGAGTATGAATCCAAAATGACCCAGGCTCTGGAGGATCTGCGAAATCAACACGATGAACAAGTCAAACTGTATAAGATGGAGCTGGAGCAGACCTATCAGGCTAAGGTAACTGCTGCTCTCCACAGCACTGCCACACTGGAAGCTGGTCTTGAGATAAAACCACTTCCATCAGCTCTACTGCTCTTAAGGAGATCAGTAACTATAATTTGAGGAAGTTTTGTCCCAGTGTTCAAATTCCTCCCCTGGGACTTGTTTGCAGGTACATTTCCAGGGAGGTTATAGCCAGAGGTAACAGCAAGCAATAGCTTTAGCCAAGAAGGGTCAGTTAGTGAGAGCATGTGAGAACATGTGGAGCTATTGTCTCTGCAGAAGACACTGTGGAAATAGTGGATGTCATGCAGTAGCTGATTAGACAATGTCTTCTGCTATAAGGTTTCTTAAGTCAGTAGATCCTGCATTTCCTCACAAATGGAAGTGGTGGGGAAGACTTGCAATATATGCAATACATTGTGCATAAGAAGCTGGAGGGGGCAATTGGAGAATGGGTGTGTTTCAGTATGGGCTTCTGCCTGCATGCAGTGAGCTTGCAAACTAATACAGACACACTGGAACGGTTTCTTGTCTAAGGGTGCATTGTCACTTTGCTCTTACTGTGGGCTTTGCAATGGTCTTACTCATGCCAGTACACTTTTAAATATGTCTATGCCCGGCCACATTTCAATGATCTAAGTTAGTTCTGGACTGGAAAATTACTAGATGCAGTCATGATCTCTTTGGTGACAAGGAAACTTCAGACAAGGTATCAGACCTTTCTTGACCAGCTTTGGTCATGGAAACCATGGTATATAAGTTGGAAACCACGAACTGTAGAGTGGTTTGGGCTGGAAGGGACCTTTAAAGGTCATCTAGTCCAGCCCCCTGCCATGAACAGGGACATCTTAAACTAGACCAGGCTGCTCAGAGCCCCGTCTTGGCAATTCTGGCTGTTGAAAATACTTGCCAATAGTTACAACCACTTCTTGTTCTCTTGTGCTGGAAGAATGATGGTACTGCTAACACTGTTCTCCCCCACCCTTCACTGAGACTCCCTTTGAATTCTTTAGGTTGATGATATGGTTTGAGAAACACTGATCTGCAAATATTTTAACTACTACTTATGGCAGCAACACTATAGATAATAGATACTAAAACCCCAAAATTAAGTACAGTTGGCAGTGTTGGAATTATTCATGGAACTCCAGAACATATAATACTTTATACAATGAGCTATTTCATTGACTTGTCACAGTCTGAAGGAGATCCAGGATAGAAGATGCTTAGTAGAAAAAAAAAATTAAAGGCTGCAGTATAAAGACTTAGAGAATGAAAAAGTGACAAGCTTTCAGCGGGGACAAATTAAGCTGTTTTTTCCCTGCATAAAAGATGGTTGTTACAGATGAAGTTGCAATGTGAAGGGAAAGGGGTTTAGCTGTGAACTTCATTCTGTGATATCTGAACAAAGATGTGTCCCTGTTAGAGAGCCAAAGCTGGGGAGGAATATGATGTCAAAACAAATCATTAGGTTTAGCTACTGAGCAGCTCCAGGATGAGACAGTCTTGGATAAAAGCTCACTTCTTGCACAGGACAGATGTGGAGCTGCTGGAGAAAGTCCAGAGGAAGCCACAAAAACGATCCAAGGACTGGAGCACCTCTGCTATGAAGAGAGCTGAGAGAGCTGGGGTGTTCAGCCTGGACGGGAGAACTCTCCAGGGAGAACTTATCACAACTTTTGCATAGTTAAAGAGGGCTTATAAGAAAGATCATCATAATCTGTGACAATAAACAATAGACATTCTAAATATGAGTATTTGGCACTATGCCAGCATGACTATAACATAGTGAATGATTGTCACACTTCAAATATTTTTTAATTTAAACTTTACAAGAAGTAATGGAGTGTGTAATTGAAGTTCCTTCAAAATCTGTAGCCTAAATAAGGCTCTGTGCGTGCTGCTCAGAACCTAGTGACCAGCAGAGCTAATGAAGATTTATTTTATAAAGCTTTGTAGTGGGTGACTAAAGAACATCTTCTGCCTGTAACAGTTCTTAGAATTGGATCCGTTTAGTTTTAGGGTGGATTCCATGGTGTGGCAGAATTGTTGAAGTCCAGCTGCAAGGCATGCAAAGGATGCTTCTTCTAGCTCTCTGCTTTCATGAAACTTACAGTGTAACAGCTTTGAGATCTGTTTTTGCTCTCTCTGTTTTGGTTAAAATTAACGACTAGAAATGAAGCTTGTTCAGTGGGTGAATTTAGCAAAAATTAAAAACAAATTGTATATTGGCAACTATTAGGTAAAGAGAATAAAACCAAGCCCGTTGTTTTGGTTCTGGGACAGGATGTTATCTGGAGTGCCACAGGTAGTTTAATTCCTTATTGTAAAGGTACTGCTGAGTAATACAGAGCAGACGGACAAAGACAATTTAGAGTGTGAAACAGAGAAAATGCATGAGAAAATTTTAAATAAAACTTCACCGGGAAAAGAGATGCATTGAGAGAAGTAGAAGATACAGTGGATGTCTGTAAAAGGATAAATAGCATGGAGGAAGGTGAATTAGGAATGATTATTTATTATTTATTCAGTAGGAGCAGGGACAGTGAATGGCCAGTGGCAGATTGAGAAGAAACAAAAAGGATTGTTCTTCTGTAATATAGAGCTAAACTCTTTGCCCCAAAAATTCAAGAAGCAGAGACAAATTCCTGCCTGAAAAATCCACTGAGAGATAGTAAGCAGCAAAATACCAACTCTGACTTAGGAAGTCCCTGAGTTGCAAATGCCCAACAGAGACATAATACCCATGGAATATGTTATTGAGTTGGTCTCTGGGCATCCAGGAAACTGTTGGACCAGGACATGAATTAGGTAGGCAGCCTTTGCTGTCACCCAGTGTGATTTGCCTTAAGACAGACAAGCAGAGCACATGGTCATTTTTTTGGAAACTAAGGTTGCTTGTATAATGAGAGGGCTAACAGAGTATTTTTAGCAGCATAAGCAAATCCTATAGGAATAGATCTGAAATAGATTTTCCTGGTTCTTAGGGCATTCCTTAATGTTATGTATTTCTTATCCGAAATTTACCCAGACCATTTAAAATTTTTTAAAATTAAATAGTTACTGTTTTTTTACCAAAAGGATATTGCAGGATTTCTAACTCAGTACAAGTGAGCTGTATAAAACTTTCTTTCCAGCTGGAGAATGCCAAATTGTCCTCTGACCAAAATGACAAAGCTGCTGGTGCAGCTCGAGAGGAGCTGAAGGAGGCTCGCATGAGGATAGAAGCTCTCAGCTACCAGCTTTCCGGTCTTCAGAAACAGGTGAAGGGACTAAATTTGCTTTCATCTCAAACACACAGCTGTTTTGTGTGACTGTGTTAACTTTTCTGACCCTTCATATTTCCTGAATTTTACACAGAGAAATCTTTGTTATGTTCGTTTGGGGGCGAGAGGGGTTTTAACTTTTTGAGTGGACCTGCATGGATGCCAAGTGGGCTTTCTCTTGTGCTGTGTGCCTAGGCCAGCGCAGCAGAAGATCGCATTCGGGAACTGGAGGAAATGATGGCTAGTGAGCGGGAGAAGTTTAGGAAGATGCTGGATGCAAAGGAGAGGGAAATGACAGACATGAGGGACCAGATGCAGCTTCAGCTTACAGAGTACCAAGAACTGCTTGATGTTAAATTAGCACTGGACATGGAGATCAGTGCTTACCGAAAACTCCTGGAAGGAGAAGAAGAAAGGTACGTATGAATTGCACTTTCTTTGCTAAGGACTTGCAAGTGTTATTTTCATTTCTTGCACTTGTTTTTTTACCACTTGAGCAGGAATGCCCAGATTTCCTTTCACTGAAGTTATATTGGCTTCACATCATAACATGTTGCATGGAACACTTGTTCTCATCTGAACACTGTCTTCATTTTGGGATTTTATAATGGTCTCGGAGGACAATGGAATATATAATTCTGTGCTTAGTCTTCATATCATCTTTTTACTTAAGTGCTTATACTTCTGTGGTTTTAAATCATGTGGCCTGAGAATAGTGTGTTTAGTAGTAGCTGTACTGGAGGGAGGGGTTAAGTGATCTGTGTTGCTCTCAGTAGCACTGTTTTCCATTTCACATGGTCATAGTGCCAGAACATTCCTCAGAGATGGATAGCCCTCTCCTCCTCATGTATGCAGTCCTCTTGACATACAGACTGAGGCTGCTGTCAGCCTCAGAGCATGTTACAGTCTGGTTACTTGAGGATATTGTAGCTTTGTCTGTGGTTCTCTGGGTGAGTTAATTAAAATGCTTTCTCGGTTGTGTTAAGGTTGAAGCTCTCTCCAAGCCCCTCCTCCCGTGTTACAGTCTCTCGGGCTACCTCCAGCAGCAGCAGCAGCAGCACGTCACTTGTTCGCACTGCCCGAGGCAAGAGAAAACGTATTGAAGCAGAGGAGCTTTCTGGCAGTGGAACAAGTGGCATCGGCACTGGAAGTATCAGTGGCAGCAGCAGCAGCAGTAGCTTTCAAATGTCCCAGCAAGCTTCAGCTACAGGAAGTATCAGCATAGAAGAGATAGACCTGGAAGGCAAATATGTTCAGCTTAAGAACAACTCGGAGAAGGTGAGCATCAGCAGAACTCATAGAAAACAAGGAGGAGCTAAATTGAGATGTTACACAGCCCTTTGCAGCATGAGGAGGTGCAGCCATGTGGAGAGCAGGAGCAGCATCTCAAGGTGCAGCATCCTGCAGGAATTAATGGGGGCTTTGAAAAGTTGAACATAATGGTGGGCTAACATGAGTGTAATGTTTGCTGCAGGAAGAGAACACAGTTTGTCTCCCAAGTATGTAAATGTGTGCTGGGACACTGCTCACAGGAACAGCCTGCTGTCTAGCAGCGCTTTGTTGTGTGAAGCGCATAACTTTCAAAATTTTGCTGATTGACCTTGTGGGATTTACATTTTAGACTCTTAACTGGATATAGGACAATACTTTAAAGTTAGAATGCAAATGTCTAACAACCATATAAATAAATTTATATTCCCAGTATTTTAATAACAAAGACCTAGACTGATGCCTGTTTGTTCTGTTTTATTCGCTCTGAATAACTTTCTGACTCTCTTCATTAGGATCAGTCTTTGGGTAACTGGAGACTGAAAAGACAAATTGGAGATGGAGAAGAAATTGCTTACAAATTTACTCCTAAGTATGTTCTCAGAGCTGGGCAGACTGTTACAGTAAGTTGTATTTACAGTATGTCAACAACATACCCTTCTGTTGATGCTGTGGCAGTTGTAAATCTTGAAGTTTGGTACAGCCTAATTTGGTATATAACTTTTGGTTTCATGGGCCTCACTTTAGAAGAGCAGTATTTCAGTTACAAACATGCAGAACAAAAACTGAATTTCTATATTAATAGTTCAGTATTTAGGACCATTTTTTTGGGCACAGAGAAAGTTGAAGAAAAACGTGTTTTGGGGGATGAATCAAGGACTGTTTGTTTTCAAGCCCCTTTGCCCAGGTTTGGAACCACAATTCTGTTCAACCTCTTAAAGAAATGGGAATAGTTCAGAGCATTCATCCAGACAAGTAGACTGTAGTTAAGACTAGACATTTTCAGCCTTAACTGTAGTAGAACAGCTGCTTTTCGATGATTTTGCATTTTATTTTCAATCTGCAACAGATGTTCTTTAAGAAGAAACAGATTTATTTCTTTTAATCACTTGCAGTTATTTCTACTTAAGTATCAATTGTTCAGGTACATATAAAAGATTAAGTTGATACACTACATGCTGCCTTTTGCCTTGGCTCCATTCAGTATAGTCATTGAGACAGTGGTAGGATAAATTTATTCAGAAAAGAATTGATGGCTGCAATATTAGATTTTTTAATACCTTACTACAAGTAATACTGTAGATAAAAGTAGGGTAAAACTGCCATTGGAATTCAGAAAAGAAACCTGGCAAGTAGAGAGAAGTAGGAGAATTAGGGGGACATGTATATTTAAAAGAAACAATGCATAAACAGCTAATTACAGATTGTTGTTCTCACTAGATCTGGGGTGCAGACGCGGGTGTATCTCACAGCCCCCCTTCTGTTCTGGTGTGGAAGAATCAAGGCAGCTGGGGCACTGGAGGAAATATCCGCACTTACCTCGTAAACTCTGAAGGAGAGGTAGGCTGTGTCCATGGGCTGGGTTATCTCCCCAACTCTAATTTGAGGGTGGGATGACATGACACAATGACAAAATCCTCATTGTAAGATCTCCCCTATTGTCTTCTAATATAAGACAGTTTATAACACTGTAATAATTAAATATCTGTACATATCTCTGACATTTCGGAGATATTTTTGAAAACTGTGATCATCATAATTATGCCCATAGACTTTTTTTTCCTATTTTGGAAGAATACCCTGCTAGTAAAGAAGTTGTTTGGAATTTGAGTATGTATTTTCAGAAGAGACAAAGAAAAGAAGCATTTCTGGCAATTCAAAGTTCCATTATATCGTTCCAATGATGTTCTGAGGTGCAATGTAAATATTAATGTAGGAAGATAGCTGTCCTTTCCATGTTGGAAGCATATCATAAATTCTCATTTGGCAGAGGTTCCTGAGCATTTTGCATTGTTCTATATCTGCCCACAGTTAATTTTTTTAAAACCATCCCTGCAGATGACTTTTGCAAAGGAGAATCATGGCTTGGCTGTTACTCATAACCATGCCATTATCCCAGCTATCTGATAGCAGTAGGAAAGGGAAACAAACCACAGTTGTATCAGTTTTTGTGCTGCCTTTCTTGTTGGCAGTTTTCTGGAAGAGCTTTGTGTGCAGGATGAGGTAGGAGGAGGGGTAGTTTGTACAAATAGAAAGTTAACACTCTCAGTATTAAAATTGTGTGGTCAAACTGTATCTGAAAAAATTTCAAATCCATGTCTGTTTTCACTGTGGTTCCTTTTAGTGTCCCTGCTTTATGTTAGGGGCAACTTTTTACACAACTAGAGATTTTCACCTGTGATTTCCATGGTGCAAGTAGGCAGAAGAATTTCTTACCATTTAGAAGTGTTAAAAATAATTTAGTAATAAAGGAAGCTTTCTGGGATTTTAGAATTCTCTTTAGTGTCTAGCTTGTAAGACCATGCTGATAACCAAGGTATACAATTGATATTGAATATTTATTAGAAATGGGGAATATTCTTAATGTTGTGTAATCATACTGAGAAAGTTTATTTTCTCACGTTACACTGTGACTCAGACAGCTCCTACCTGTGTGTGCTGTGACCTTGTGTAAAAATGACTGTTGATCACCTAAAATGTGTCTGCTTCCTCATAAATCCCAGGGTAGTTGTCATTGTTGATGGATGCGACACATAAAAACTCACCACAACAGCTTCCAGTCAAAAGAAAGGAACCTCACTTTATTTTACAAGACTCTTTTATACTGTTTTATAACACTCATGTCACACATCCATTGGCTCTCAAATCACCACCCCACAATGTCATTGGCTACCTAAAGTTAGAACAACACCTTGCAATAACACCAGCTGGAAATGCCTTTAATATCTTGTTTTAGAATTCCTGCTTGTTTTGAACTTGTTTTGAGGTAGAATCAATGCCGAGGCAAACTAACAGTTCTCAAAGCAAGCTAGGAGCTCCCAAAGCTAGCGGTTCCCACAGGTAATGAAAGAAAATTCCAGTGGCTGAATTATATTACCATGCCTTTTAGTGCACAGACATAGGAATGATGTTGCAGTTTACCCAATATTGCCAGTATTTACCAAACCCCATATTACCTTTTTATTTACCTGCCAAACCCAATATTACCTTTTTATTTACCTAACACCGTATTACCTAACCCCTGCACCTAACCCCCTAACCCTAACCCAGCCATAACCCTGACCCTGACCCTAACCCCCTAACCCAACCCTAAGCCTAACCCCTAACCCTAAATCTAAACCTAAGCCTAACCCTAACCCCAACCATAACCCCTAGCCCTGGACCCTTGATCATGGGATCCTGGACCCGAACCCCTAATTGCAGACCCCTGATCTTGGACTTGAACCCCTAATTCTCGACACCTGGACCCTGGACTCCTAGTCCTGTACTCTGCACCCTTAATTCCGGACACCTAGACCTAACCCTAATCCTAACCCTAACCCTGGTTAAACATAGGTCAAGTTGCTTTAAATTCTCCAAAATTTAATAAGGATATTATATTGATGGTACAGCAAAAACTTAAGGGATAGATAAAGACTCCTTGCCACCTCCTTATCTGTCATTTTGTGTAGGAAGTTGCAGTGAGAAGTGTTACTAAATCAGCAGTCATGCGAGAGAATGAAGAGGAAGAAGATGAAGCAGAATATGGAGAGGAAGACCTTTTCAACCAACAGGTAATCCAGATGCAGACCAGATGTTTAACTTGTGCCTCATTAGTTGGATCAGTCAGGCATAAGATTTAGGGGGGAGTCCCCCTCAACTTTTGTCAGATCTGAGCCTCCTGGTCCTTTATTCCAGTGGTTGCTTGGACCATTTCAGCACTCCTGCAGTGCACAGAGAGAGGACAATGTGAGCGTTGCTGCCAGGAATTACTGCTGGGATCCATCCTGGTCCAGCTCAGGCAGTGGCTGATGCCAGCTCAGGGTATCTGTGCTTCAGATCACACATTTGCACCATTAGCAGGCAGTGTTCCTCCTGTTCAGCATCTGCTGCTCTGTACAACAGCACTGGGGCATCCTTGCTGGAAGCAGAATATTTCCAGATCACCATTGAAAATCAGGAATGAGGGGTGCTTCTCTTGCTGTAAGCTTCAACTTACTGGTTTGTTTTCTGAGAGAATATACCTTCTACATCTGAAATAAACTTGTTCTTTTCTTAATACTACCACCTATAGTTTTTGATAACCCTTAGTTTAATAATGTGAAATAAGTGACCAGTTAACAGAGCAAAAAAAGGAGAAAGATATGTAGGTGATACCAGAAAATACTTTAAATTTGAAACTCAAGTGATTTGTTTCTCTGATCAATGGCCATTAGTAGCTCTTTTCACAAAGAATCCATTCTGTGCAGGTTTGCAGGTGAGTTCTCAAAGCTTTTTTGGTCCCAAAGAGATTGAGCAGTGTATTTGTAGTATAAAGCAACTGATTTTTCTTACCCAAAAAAGCAGCTATACAGCAGAGATCTCTCTCAAATGGAATCAGTATTTGAAATAAAGGAACTTGCTGGTCTCGAGCTAATGACGTCACAGTTTTCATTTGTCATCTGTATCACTGCTGGAAGTACAGAGACTAACCAGTCAACTTGTCATAGGCAAGCACAAGCAGAGGAGCAGTGAGTCAGTCCTGCAGCGGAGCAGGGCCTGTGCTCTGCTTCCTCTAGATAGCCATGTTCCCTTAATATAACTAAACTACTAAAAGAGTGCTTTTGACAACTGAGATGATAACCAGAGTCTAGGCTTGCAATCTGAATAGCTGGTAAGAATTGAATTTGACTGTCCATCTCATTTTAGGGGGATCCCAGAACAACCTCTAGAGGATGCTCAGTGATGTGAAAAAAGAAGAAAGAAACTATTATTTGCGCTTTTCCCCCTTCATTTATTTCCTTTTATTTTTGCTATTTTTTCCTTCCAGAGCCACTGAAAACTATTTTTATATGCATCATCTGATTTCTTTGAAGTTTACTCCTTGGTACATTTTTATAAAAAAAATTTAAAAAAAAAACTTTACTGAACAAAACTGCCAGAATTTTTAATAGATTTCTTTATTTTTCCCTCTTTGTTGAAACACTATATTGGAATACAGTATTTTTCCCCATATAGAGTTTAAAGTCTTACATAGAAACCTAAAGCAAAAAAGAGATTTTTAGCTGAAGTGAGATGAGACTCCTTGAGTGTACGGTAAATCTGTAATTACATATATAACCAGTATAATACCCCCAGAAAAGAAGTTTAATGAAATGAGTTCATCTGCAGGGCGCTGGGAGAGATTCAGAGAGTGTTTCCTCCACAGTTGTAGAAATGCTAGTATTTTGCCTGGTATCCTCAGTAATTCCCAGCTTAGGAAAATTAGACCCCAGATTCATTCAAAGCGCTGCTCCACAATTTCAGTGACCCAGGGAAGCTTCATTTTAGGCATTTTTGACTCAGGACCGTGCCATCGTGTCCTTCTCCAGGGCTTGACAGTCTGATGGTAAAATCATCTGGGTCTGTCACACCTGAGCTCCATGTCATCATTTCAGAATATGGGGAATGGTGCTTCCTGAATATACACACCATCCTAAGTTGGAAGTGCCAAACCCAGAGTTTGAACTGTTTGATTTTTAGGGATTTTGCCATCGTCACAAGTTAAATCATGGACACAAATTGTGATATTCAGTATTTATTATTTAATCCTTTTGACATATTCAGCTTTGAAGAGATTTGATTAAGATTTTAGAACCAAAACATATTTATATTTTTGGCAGTGATAAATATTGGGGATCTTAAAGGTTATCCCATGTAAATGTTGACTTTTTTAATCAGAGCTAGATACAGTTTGTTCATACTTCTCTTACATTCAAATGGGCATTGTCAGGTATCCTAAGGAGCAATATTTGCAAAATAGAGCAGAAACACTTTAATGACTTTTAAACAGTTCAAAGGAACTGCTCCTGTTGAGGATGTAAGCAACACAGTGTTCAAGTGCTTGAGGCAAAGTCTAACAAGGAGTGAAAGAGAATAATGTTTTTTATAAAAAACATGTTGTATGGATAGCAGATGATTTTTATTTTAATAGCATGCATTTTTTTATCTGACAGTGTCCATTTAGCTTAAGGTTTCTGCTGCTGCATTTCTCTGGAGATAACTCTGAGTCCAACAAGGGTTAGTGTTCATATAGTGGTGCATCTTTAAGCACGAGGAAAAATACTTGACTGCTCCAAAGAATGCAAACGTTTTTTCAACTAGGTGTTAGTTTGGATACAAAATTTGGATACCATTTGATTCCACAGAATCCTGGTTTTACCTGCACTCTTGAACTCTGATCTTATCATTCAAATAGTTAAAGACTCATTAGACAAGTGACAAGGTTTGGATGTTTTCGGTGGCTTTTGGACATTATGTTCTCTGAACAGTATTGTGACTGACAGATATAACCTAGAAAGTCGGTTTAGTGGCTCTGACTGATGGCTTTGTTATGCAAGCAGGGTGGGAACAAAAGGGGCTTTAAGCTTCAGGATTTATTTTGCCATTTAAAAATAAATCAAAGATGCTACTTTTCTCTGTTTGAGGGGGGTGACTGAGTTACTGAAATTAAACTAATAGACATTTAGAATAATGTTTTAATCCATTATCAGAAGACCCATTATAAAAAAACAGGTTGAAGATTTGGCTGTTTAGGCTGATGGGAAAACTGCATTGATGTACTCGGCCATCTTTCTAATGTAATTTTCCCACTCTGCTTGAGTAGAAGGTTAAATATGTAGTAAATCATGTCTATCTCTCTGTAAGATGTATCTAGTGAAATTATGTTTCTCAGACATACTGTTACAATTACCTTTTCTAAATTTGTTGTTATGCAAATAAATGCAATCAATGTAAAGTTATTTTTGCAACACACCTTCCAACCACTGGACACCATTTCCCTTTCTGACCCACAGCTTCTATAGTATACTGACATAGTGTTTGAGGGCTTTTTGCTTTTTCCCTAAAGATCTATATTATTTTTTTACATAGGCCAGTTTTCAGACTGCTTATTCTTTTAAGATTGTCCTGTAAATTTAAGATAATTTTGTGATCTTAAATACTGAAGCAATGAACGTAGTTAATTTGCATTTTTCTGTGGATTTTTGTTTATTTGTGTCCTGTAAAGAATGGCCTCAGAAAGGCAGTTTGAATGAAGAGAAATCTCCTGCTACCTGAGCCATAGTTTTCTTAACAGCTACTGTATGAGGAATGTGTCTTCTTGTAGTCTTAAGAACTGGTGCTTGCAGATCTTTTGTGATGAGCACTGTTCCCTTGAGTAACAGTCTGCAGAATTTGTCCTTAGAATTGGAACTGTGTCCTTTAACTTTGGAAACAGTTTATTTGATTCTTTGGGACCATGTTTATGTATATACAGGTAAACTAAACTTGTGATTGACACTGTGGGAAAAGCCAGCAGTCTGAATTTGGATGATTTTGTTACACAGTGCTTTTCAACAGGCTACTAAAAATACGATAAATAACTCCTGGCTGTAAATTACAAGACACAGAAGAACTACTGCATTCCATGTACTTTCTTTTTTGTGTGTTGCCTTCTCCAGCCACCATCCCGGCTTCCTGCTTTTGATACCGAGCTTCACTCTTAATGGCACTGTCCCATTGAAGTTGGTGTGCCAGACTGGGAGCCAGTTTTGTGGCTTCACCAACCCAAAAAGCATTGTTTCTTTTTTTCTGTATTTCAAGGATTTCTTTCCATTTTCAGGATACTTAAAGCTTTTTGTCCAAATAGATCCAGTGTTCCCTTGCCCCCTTTTTCTCTTTGATCCTGTATATGGTCTTGAAGAAATTAGAGCATGGACAGCGGTTTTACTCCAGTGCTGATACCTGGCATAGAGCTTGAAGGAGAAATAGATTTTACTTGTCTGGAGAAAAGTGATTTTAAAGAATCTCTGGTAAGCTTTTATCAGAGTAGTTACTTGAGCATAACTATCCATATCGATGTTCATATTCCAGAAATATAACCTTACTCTGGATGAAATAGTAAAAAGCTTTTCCTATGTGTAGATTATAGCAGAATGTCATATACAATACAATAAATGCATTCTGCCTTCTCCTAAGCTCATACCACGTGAAAATGCTTACTGGAACAAGTCCATCCATCTGCAGACCTGCCAGGAATGTGGAGTGAGGTGTGGCTTCAGAGCCCCTGGCATTTCATGCCACTTTTTTCTCCCTTGCTTCTGCTTTTGTTCCTTTAACTGTTGCATTGCAGTGACATACTCCAAGGAGTGGAGTGGCTGGGATTCCCTTGTTCCTGCACATCCATATTTCCTGTGATTCCTTTGCTGCCACACAGCTGTATTTCCTTGTTGCTTCACAGCTCTGTTTCCCAGCAGGTCACTTTATGTCTGCATGGGCTCCAGCTTGGCACTGACAGAACCCATCATTTGCACTGACATGTTGCTCACTTGTCTTCAGCTCTGTGTCGTCATTAGATGGGGAGTGGGCTGCAAAGTCTGTGTTTGTAGCAGGAACCAAAAGTCTCAGGAAGAATATAAATCCCTGCTTCCTGTCATGTAAAAGCCAGCTGAGCATGTGTGCAAACTGGCAGTAGTATGGGAATTGTACTGCAGTGTGAAGCAGACTGTATTGTGAAAAGAGATCACTGCGTGTGGTGTCTGTCCTCGAGCAATGGGACACTTCAGGGATCTTACTGGGGTTTTTTTTCTTTTTTAATGCTCATCCTGTATAAAGGCCCTTTTACTGCATCCTGAACAGAGGTTGCAGGTTAGAAGAGACCTGTAAAAATCCTCTCTACAACCCCAGGACGTTGGAGAATCTCTTACTTTTATATGCATCAGAAAGGTTTTGATGCTGTAGGAAAACATGCATGCTGTATGTTCTAGATATCTTGTAGCCACTTCTCTCATGTCTTCACTGTTAAACCATTCTATCTCTTCTTTCTATATCTTCTTTTAAAAGTCTTATCTCTTAACAAAAGCATATCCATATTTGATCCTGCATTTTATTGACACTGTTGGGTCCAAACCCTGTGTGAGCAAAGCCTTGTGAACCAGTGAGCGGAAGGTGCGATAGTGATTGCATTTTTCAAAGCACTGTTTTAGCTGAATGTCAGAACAAATTATATTGGAGAGACTGTTTTCTCATTTAAAATGGCCTGGGAAACAGAATTTTTATTTGCCCTTCAATATGCTTAGCTTTAAACCAGTTTAAAATTATTTAAAGGTGTTTGTTTGTTTTTTTTAATACCAAGATCATATTTACATGCAATGATTATTTGTAAACGTAATGCCTTTCTTGAAATGCTAAGGTCTAGAGTAAAAAGGATGCTCGACATTCAAAGCCTCCATTCAGAATAGCACAAGCGCAGTGAATTGACTTGGAGTTCCAGAAAATAAGATGTGGTTTATTGAACTTCCATATTTTCTAGTTAGCTATTACTGAAGTGACAAGTCCATGTTGGTAAGGCAGATGTTACTGTATATTCAGCTACCCAGGTCATTACACTAAAATTACAAGCAATAATCTATTCTGAGCAAGTTTAAGCCAAACTGCTTTCCATTGGGGCACAAAATACAGTTGATCTCTTATTTTTGTAGCAGTGATGCCTTGTGACTTGAATTGTGATTTAAAAATTTTTTTTAAACAAAATTGCGATTTAGATAGGTCTGGCTTGAGGGCACTGTGGAATGCAGTAACCACCTCCAGTCAGCTGCTGCAGATGAGTTTTTGGAAGGTTCAAGTTTTTTAAATAGGAAACGATGAAAAAGGTTGTAAACAGAAACACAAAGACAAAATTATGAAAATGTTCACTTGAAACTTAGAAAAACTACATCATGACCTAGACTTTATCATTTCAAAGTGGTTTGTTTTTTCTTTTTAGAATATGCATGCCAAATGTCTTGTCTTTTTCAATGATTTGTAATATACATTTTATGACTGGAAACTTTTTGTACAACACACTCGAATAAATGTTTTGCATTTTATTGGTTTCCTTCTGTCTATTAACCAACACACAGGTCATGTGGGCTGTTTGAGATGATTTGTCTAAGGAGGCCTTAAGTGTGGAGAGAGGACACCTAGAGCTGTCTGTGCTCCTACGAGTGATCAGCTGAATCAGTGTGTCCCAGCAGGGATCGTGGGGCGTGGCCCAGGAGGGATGGCAGGATGCGCTCCGGAAGCAAACGAACGCTTTTGTTAAACGTGACACAGTGCTGGTGGAACGTGTTGTCCTCTGATCTGTGCCAACAAAAGCAGGGGGAAGGACATCAGGAGCTAGAGCAGATAAACGCCCCCTTGCTTTCTCATCACCCCTGCACTTGAAGGGGTTTTTCAATTTAACCTACTTGATGCTAAATAAGAATGAGAGCAGATACCGATCCCTGACAGGGATGGACTCATGGGGATGGACAAAAGCATTGCCACAAGCTGATGCAGTTGCCAGCCTGGCTCAGCTTCCAGCCTGCTTTCCAGACCATACTCATTTTGAAATTGTACCTCAGGTGGCTGCCCCATCGTTAGCACTTGCTGATGATGCTTCTGCGAGGTGGTAGGAATGGCTTCTGTTTGAAGTGGGCAGATCCAAAGACGGGATTATATGGTTTGCTATACTGTGAGTGTGGGCTCGAACTAGTGAAGATGAGCACAGTTTTGGCTTTAACTCTGCTGTCATACTCAGTCTCCTCCTCTCGTGCCATCTTCCTGCACACAACATCTCACCCATGAAAAAGAGCTCTGCAGCATTATCCTCTGCCCAGCATGCAGCTGGGCAGCGTTTGTGTCTCTGGTGATACCGGTTTAAAGCCCCTTCCCGCTGCCTCGTGGGGCTGCTCTGAACCTTGGTACTCGAGCGCTGCTGTCTGATCCGGGCCCGGCCTAGCCCCGGAAAGTCCCTTCGGAGCTCGCTCGGGGCCGCCTCATCCGCGGCCGGCGGTGACACCAGCGCTCGGGGACACGGGCCACGAGCGGCGGCGGGACGGGCGTCCCCGGGCTGGGCACGGCGTGGGGCGGCTCGGCTGAGGCTGCCCAGGCGGCTCGCGGAGCGCAGCGCCCGCTCCCGCCCGACGCGGAGGCGGAGGCGGCGCGGGGCCCGCCGGGAACCGCAGTCCCGGGTGCCGCCATTTCTCCCTGCGGTAGCGCCGGGCCTGCCGGCCGCGGTGAGTCTGGGCATGGAGAGCGGCTTCGGCTCCGACTTCGGCTCCGGAGGAGGCGGCGGGGGGAAGCTGGACCCGGGGCTCATCATGGAGCAGGTGAAGGTGCAGATCGCCGTGGCCAACGC
>VZTX01027263.1:8935-23601 GCA_013400915.1 Pardalotus punctatus | reverse complement strand
CTGACTCGGTCCCGGCGCGGCTCCCGGGACACGGCCAGGCCGCTCCGCTCCCCTCGCGGCGGGGGCGGCGGCAACGGCCGGAGTCCCCGGGCCGCGATCCCCCTCACGGGCTCTCTCCGCAGCGGATGACGGACAAGTGCTTTCGGAAGTGCATCGGGAAGCCTGGCGGCGCCCTGGACAACTCAGAGCAGGTGAGGACGGGCGGGAGAAGTGGGGACCCGCGGCCCTCCAGCTCGGGGCGGCCGCTGAGGCTCCGTGTCCCGCAGAAGTGCATCGCCATGTGCATGGACCGGTACATGGACTCCTGGAACACAGTTTCGCGAGCCTACAATTCTCGGCTGCAGCGGGAGAGAGCCAACATGTGACGCCTGCCGGCCTCCGGGCCGAGAGGGACCATATGGGGAAGGGACGAGCGGCCAGTCCAGGTGGTTAGGGGTGAATTCTGCTGCCTTCCCAGCCCCTGGCAAGGCAGAGCAATAAAACCTCGCTGAACCTTTTGCATCCATTGGCTTTTATTAGCACCAGCTCCAGGAGAGAGTAATTTTTTTCCCATGAGCTGCTTGGTTTACTTCTTGCCCTTCCCGGCTGTCCAGACTGGCCCAAGGTACTATATCAGTTGATAAATCCCTGCTGAAAGGGCTGCAACAGGCAAGGAGCCTTCTGTGGAAGACAGGGGCCAAGCCAAGCCAGCAACACAGTGCCCTTACTCAGAATTGTAGCATGGACCCATCCATCAGATAGTTACCCAGTCCTTTTTCATTAGTGGAAAAGCTGCCAGAAGATTTTCCACATGCTACCTTGGCTCTTTCATCCCTTGTATCTGTATAGCACTATGTGGGGCTCGAAAGCTTTGACTTGGCTCAAGCACAGTGTTGGGGAGCAGGAGAGCCTCTTAGATAGTTGTGTGAGTGCAGCTAGGGATGAACAGGGTTGGGAAAGTACTTAGGTTCATTTCTTTTCAGAATAAAGCATGCTGTGTGGCTGTGATACTCTGTAGTTTCTGGTTTGGCTCTGGCACAGACATTCCATCTTGGAACCTGCATTCTAAGTATCATTTTTTTTGATGGAGGAGCATGTCTACAACAGGGGATGTGGGTCTGCTTTGGGAAGCAACTCTGCATTGTTTTCTGCTTACACACCATTCCTGAAAAGGTGGGTTCATGCTGTGTGGTCAGCAGTGGATACAACAGCTGGAAGAGGAGAGTGTTGGAACTTAACAGTGCCCATGTAGTGAGTTTTTTTCAGATCCCTTCTTTTGAAGCTCTTCTGTATTTTATAAAAGCTTTCATGGTTTGCTGGACACAGAGACAGACTGGAAAGATGACATCTCCACACCTGCTAGGACATTCAGAGGGATATGATAGAACCTTAAGTATTCTTAGTGAAACTGGCGTATACTTCCCAGACTGTCAGAAAGACTACTTGAAAGTAAAGTGCTTTCAGACATGTTTGCTTAGGGGGCTTTTTACTTTTCTTTATGGCTATATGAATTTTGTGGCACTGGCTGTGCAGCAGTCCCATTTCCTTCATTGGAGCATCCCACAAGTGTTCCAGCCATGGATCTGGACTCATCTGGAGCTGAGCCATGTGTGGAAGCCAGGTCTCCCACCTTCTGGTGGATCTTGGTGTCATCTGCTTTGGGACAGAAGAAATGCCATTTGCTATGTCCAAATGCAAAGCTTAAAGCACCAAAAATGAGGAAGAGGTTTGGGGTATGAGCAGCCATTCAGTTTTTTGTGGCTGAATCTATGGGGACATGTCTAAGTCTGCTCTGCCCAAGACACAGCACATGAGCTCTGCAGCAGTTTTTCTCTTGTGAGCAAAGTTGTCTGTGTGTCTTAACGCTGCCTGGTGGGACTTGACAAGTGTACTTGGCACCACTATCTCAGCACTCTAAATTTTTCCCACCTAGCTTAACCAGACAGTGGTCTGTGTGGTCATGCCTTAATCTTTGTCAGTTTAATCACCTATTACCTAGTGCAAAAGGAGTTGAGGGGGGATGTGTGAGAAGCCTGTCCTAATGCTCTCGTACAGATGAGGGCCTGCGCAGTCTGAACTCCCAGGTGTTCTAGGTCTGCATTCTCCTGGGATCAAATGGTGAGCCAGGAGGTCATCATTGAGCTCTCTAGTACCATGCACTAATTGGAGACAGCATCACACCCTTCCCAAAAGCCACTGCACAGCACAACAGCTCCATGAAGACAGTGAGGTCTGAAGCTTCTGCAAGGGCATTACATCAGGCTGGCACAAAGTTCGCAAGTCTCTTGGCTTGGCTTTAGGATGACAGCTCATAGGCAGAGGTCAGCCAAACTCCATGAATCTTTGGCAGATGTTTCCAGCACCCCTCCAACTAGAAAGGTCATGTTTTAAAGCACAGTATGTTTGGCCAGGTCTTAAGATTGGACAGACTTCATTTATTTATGGAAAATGTCTAGAATTTGTACCTTTCTATGGAAAGCAGTTATCAAATGCCTTGGTGTCACAACCAGCAGGTCACACAACACTGGCATTTGCTTAATACCTGCAAGGCCATCTTCACCCCTTTGCAATATCAGAAGAAGGTACAATAGCTGAGGGGTTAGTGCATCCTCTGGCAGTTACTCCTCTCATTCACTGCCTTCCCTGAGTGGTGAAATGCAGTTTCAGAGCTTGAGGTTCTGCACAATCCAGCCCTGGACAGCTGTGACTTTGGTGTAGACACCAGGGAAGTATGGCCTGGCACAGCCATAGCCCCAGCTTGTGATTCCTGCTAGAAACCACTTCCCTGAGGGTTCTTTACATGCCAGGGGCCCACCTGCATCGCCCTGCAGAGAGAGGAAAAGGATCCAGTATCAAGCCACAGGCAGTGCAGCTCCCCCAGCTGTGAAATGCCCTTTCTGGGGCATGGGCATTTGCTGTCCTGTTCCCCACCTCCCCAGGAGCCCCATTCCAAGCTGGAGGACTGCTCAGTGATGTACCTGCATGAACAATCTGAGATTGGTGTTCTGGAACAACAGAAGCATGTGTTTGGAGGTACATGGAACAGGCTCCATGGTATCCCTGTGGTCTCTTAGCATTACCTCTGTATATTTCCCTGACCTATCACAGGCTGGTGGGGCAAGCAGCATGAGGTGCACGCAGGCTGAATGTGGATAAAAGCAGCAGCCAGTTGATGGATGGACAGACAGCTGAACAAGGGGAGGCAGGGCAGGACCCTCATGAGAGAATATAGCCTAGGGACTTGGCACGAGCTTGCTCTGTCCCAGCCACAACATTTGCTGCTCTTGTACTCACTGAACAGCTGTCGACAGTGCCCTCTGGGAAACCAGCACACACCATCCTGCTGCTGATCTGGACAGGGTAGAACTTTTTGCAGGCCTGGTCTCCGATCATGTTCACTGCTGCTTTTTGCAGATGCTTTGACATGAGACCTGAGGAGACAAGTATTGCTGTTAGCTGGGTGAAGAGCATGGGAAACAGCAGCATGTGCAGAAGTGGGGTCTCTGCAGCCTTACTTGTTTGCCAGAGGGCGAGGCCTGCTCTGGGAATGTGAATCAGGCCAGGTTCAGCAGAGCAAGCACAGGAAGGTCCCTTGGGTGTGTAGTTTGTCAGACAGCTTGGCTGACCAGACACAAGTGGTATTTGGGGTGGTCCTTGTACTGCCGGAGCCCAGCTGGAGCAGCTGCTGTGGGGGTGGGGAGCCCAGTGGCTGGCTTGTAGAAAGCTTGGGAAGGCTCCAAGAGGGCAGAGGTGTGACCAAATGAGGGAGTGGAGTGCATGGTAGCTGGGGAGGAGATGGTGGTGACACCAGGCCTTGCCCAGCTTTGTGTCCTCTGCACTGTATGGCCTGGGATTGAAGTGCTTGGGGCAGTGGTTGGTTGGGCTTGCAGTGTTGTAGTGTAGGTGGCATTGAGCTTGGCCATCAGGGATGTGGGAGGGCCCTCTCAACCAGTACCTCCTTCCTTTGTGGAGCCCCAGCCTGTGATGAAGCATCTGGCCCCTTCATGGAAGATGTGAGAATTGTCTGGGAGACATATAGGTCTGATGGTGCTGCTGAACTTGACAGGTGTGCTCAGTTCCAGTAGTGCCACATCATAATCTAGGCTGTAGACGTTGTAAAAAGGGTGTTTGTAGATACGGAATATTTTCTCCATTTTGCCATCAATGCCACTCAGGAAGGGTGTTCCTAGAAAGGCCACCCACATTTTGGGGTCACTGTAACTGCAGAAAGACAGCAAACCTGGCTGTTAGGAGCACAGCCTCACAAGGAGGGCCATGCCTCCACTTGTGGGGCTGGCCACACCTTGTAAGGTCAGGTCCCCTGTCTCCAGCACAGTGGGTATGCTCAGGCTTTGCCCCACTAGTTCCTCTTCACACTTACCTTTAGGGGCATATCTGTGACAGGGGGTGTGTGCTTCCTGTGGGGCACAGCATCCCAGCCAGGGTGCTGGACCGCGAGGGACAGGAAGTGTAAGTGGGCTGATGGGACTGAGGCCAAGAGCCAGCTGGCTTAACTAGCTCATCTCAGACTTACATGTCAAAACAGTGAGCTGCAGAGAGCAGCCACCGGTCAGCAATGAGGACAGCCCCACACTTGTGCTCCTTCCGCCGAAGCCAGAGGCTGACTTGCCAGGGCCATTCTCCTCGAGCCGCGCTGCTGCCACCCACAATCTTGCTGAAGGCCAGAGCAGTTGTTAAACCACAGTCTGGGACAGAGGAAGAAGCACCATGGTTTTAAGTAACCATAAATGAAAGGAATGACTGCCTGCCTTCCCTGGCCTGTGCTGTGGGACAGCTTTCTGGGGGAGCATGAACAGGGCAGTAGGATGTGATGAGTTCAGTTCACCCAGCTGACACAACACTTGACAGGGTATATTTTGTGGACTTGTTACCACAGATCACACCTTCCAGGGATGTGGTATGTGAGGAGTGGGTGTTTGGATGGGCTGGCTGAGCTATCACACAGCAAGGAATGTGCAGCCCAAACAGCAGACCCAGGGCTGACAAGATACTTTCTGGGTTGCCATGTTGTCCAATGCTGTCTTGCCAGCTTGTGCTACCAGACTGACTGGCCAGAGAGCAGGGAAAGTAGTTCCAGCATCCATAGCAGAGAAGAGGCCACACTTTCTGGCAGTATATTTGGATCTGGCTCATCCAGCTTTATCTTGTTTTAGGCTCTGGCAGACCAAGTATGATCAGGACCACAGTGAGCTGGCCCAGGTCCCCATTGGCAAGCCCCCAGGACAGCCGGTGTGAATATGGTGAGTGCCACTGGGAGGTCTGCGTCATGCAGAGCACAGCTGGCAGCAGCCATGGGCTACAGAGGAGAACTCACCACAGTTGTGCTCATCGAAGCCATTGCTGCAGTCCACAACACCATCACATTCGGGATTTTCTTTTCCAATACACACCTTGCTGGAACACTTGAAAGTGAGGCTGGTACAGGGCACCACTGGAAGGCAATAACCCATGGCCTGCTCAATACCCTCCATGCTGGAGGCCTCCTACCAACATATCAATGCATCAGTCATCAGTTTTACCTGGGGTTTGGGTGGGCTTGGCAGTCTCAGTTGTTCTCAGAGCTGTGGAAGTTTCGCTCATGGTTGTGCTCACCTTCGTCCCCAGGGTGGTTCTGCTGGATGGACTTACAGCCGTTGTGCTGGGCTCCATAAAAATGGATGTGGTAGAAGTTCTAGAGATGGTTGAACTGGAAGGGATGCTTGTGCCACCACTGGGTAACTGGGAGATAGTGTCCAGGATCCAGTCCGTGAGTTTGGTAATTCTGGAGTACACACCAGGTCTCATAGCCTGTGCACAACCAAATCCCCAGCTCACGATGCCAGCAAGATAAAACACTCCCGGGGTCACCTCACAGGCCAAGGGCCCACCTGAATCTCCCTGCAGAAGAAGCAAGGCAATGGCTGTTCAGTCCAATCAGGTCTGCCCCTCAGACACACCAGAAGCACTTAACTACCTCCAACTCTTCTGTCTCCAGCCTTGCTGGTCTGTCTGCTGTCATGCAGTGTGTATGCAAGGCATGAGTGTGCAGAGGTTGAAGGTAGGGTCAGTGTCTCAACCTGGCTCCTGTCAGCACCATTCCACAGCTGCCACCAGCTGCCAGACTCACTGCCACTGGAGGAGACCTGCTCAATCCAGGATTTGTCTGGCCAGACAAAGTGGTAGGATGTTGGTTTAAGTAATTCTCAACTTGTTGGCGCTTTATTTACTTTTCTAAATCTCCAAGGTAGTGGGCTGAGGCTTTTTGTGCTCAAATACATGTGAATCACACAGCTGGGTTACAGCAGTTCAATAAATATTTCAAAAGGATCTGCTGAAGGCAGTTAGCCCAGCTTTCTAGAATAATCTACAGAGCAGAGAAATCCCACGCTTTTACCTGGCATGAGTCTACCATGCCCTCCATGAAGCCAGCACAGATCATTCGGTCAGTGAGGGAGAAGTTGTAGAGGAAGTTGCAGGTGTTCTGTTCTATGATGCCCACAGATGCTTTCTGCAGGATCTCAGGCTTGGTGTCTGCATGAAAACCACAGAATTAGTGAGTGCAGCAGAGGGAAGGAACTAATGGCTTTTAGACTGACTCAACACATACTCTGGGAAAACAGGCTCTAATCCCACATGGGAATTGAGTCCTGTATAACCTGTTCTCTCAGCAGCCCTGAAGCTTGTGGTTCATCCCAGGGTGCAGTTTCATGTCTGTGCCAAGGATTCTGCACACAGTTTGTGTCCTGTGGTCCTGAGAGCTTGTGGGCTTCTTGTCAGCTGGACTTCTTTGGTAACACATGTGCTACTCTCAGGCCTCCTCCCTACAGTGGGATCTTTGCTTACGCTAATTGCTTGGACCATCTCTGTGACTGAGTAGCTGCTGTGCCTGACATACTGTCCTGCCAGAGCTGCAGCAGGCTCTGAGGCAAGTGCCTGACACTTGCTTAGCATGGTAGAGCTATTGAAGGAAGTCCAGCAGGTTTCTCCCTGTTCCCACCAAGCTGCTCTCTCCATTTTCTTGTTTGCTGACAACTCCTAACTGTGTTTTAAGGTAGTGCTCTGTGTGCCTTTATTCTTGCTTATTCTTGTGTTTCTGTCAGTTCCTGACTGGCCCTGTTGCTGATCCCTGTCCTATACATTCCCAGGACTGGGGGTCACAGTGGCATGGGCTTTGCTGCCCTGGGTATCACTGCTCCAAGGCAAATGAGCAGGTAATGTATTGCTGCTTACCGTTCCCTTCCTGGAGGTCACCCCATCCAGAAATGAGGCATTTCTTGCCAACAGGAAACTTCTGCTCAGCAAGTGGGAGGCACACAGGCTGGATGTATTTGTTGAAGACAAGAGGTCTTGCCAGCTCAAGTACAGCCACATCAAAGTCCAGAATCATGGGGTTGAAGAGGGGATGCGTGATCACTCTTGTTACATTGACTTTCACTGCATTCTCATCTGTTCCATTTAGTGATGTTGTTCCCACATAGGCTTCGATTTCTTCTGGAATTGTCCTGTAAATACATAAACCTAAATGTGCATACTCACACACTTATGCCTGGCATGAATTCTGACATTGAAACTGCAGACAGCTTTACATGATCAGCACATAGCAGAGCAGCCCTGCGAAGTCAGGCCTAAAGAACTGTTTCCAGCAGTAGCACCTGTTGTATATCTTCAAGAGCAAGTAAACATGTCATAATAATCCTGTCCTCTCTTCCAGAAATTTGTGATTTTAGGAGTGTTCTGGTACACGGGTGGTGTCTCTGTATTCAGTAGGTCTTGATGGATTTTTTGGTTTTATTTGGATTTTTCTAAAGTTGTGGTTTATTCTTTTTTTTTAAACCCCAGGTGAATTTTTAATGTTCAGTTTAATGACATTTGTTAAGAACTGCTTCCTTTTGATTGTTTTTCACCTGCTCTTGGTGGTTATTTGGTATCCTAAAAAGAGTCAAAAGGCATTCCCTAAACACTCTGTACCCTTCATTATTGTACAGTCCCATCAAACACTGCCTTCCCACCAGTTGTTTTTTTTCCCCCAGGTTTAGTCTGATCTATTCTGTTGTGCTTGTTATGATGCTGCTCCACACCCAGCTCATCCCTGAGCCTTGTGTACACCTTCACAGTGTTACTCTTGCCCGCCCTGTGATGTTGGAGCAGTCGGTGCGCTGTGCATTACCAGCAACATCCTGCTCAACATCCTGCTCATCTCCGTCATTTTACTGCATTCCTGTGCTCATTAACTGCCTCTGCCACAGGACTGCTGTTCTCAGGGCAATATCCATCTACATGTTTCTGACCTCTTGTTTTGAATTGCAGCAGGTGATGGAGTCTCATCCTCATTCACAGACAGACAGCACTGCTGGTTTTGCTGTGTGCCTCGTTTTACACTTGTCTACTTCGCATTTCACTTGCTGCTTTATTGCCCAGCTGTTTAGTGCATGAGGTTGTCTCAAAATCCATCAGAGTTAGTCCCCCACCTTTTCTGCCTTAAGGAATTTATTCTTGACAAGCATTATCTTCTTGCTACTCCTTTCTTTATCTAGGCTACTTATAAATCTGGGCTTGGGCTCTTGCAGTTTAACAGAACTATGCAGGATTGGACTGACTGTTTTGCCTTTACCAGCTGACTTTACCAACTCAGCTGTGTTTCATATATTAACTTATTAAAGAAACTCTCTTGTAGCACCTGTCTTTTTCCCCTCCTCTTAGATGTGTTGTCCTTGCTCCCTGCTCAGGCTGCTTTAACCTTTCTCTGCTTCATTCCAACCTCCCCACAAACTCCTTTTTACTATGAATGTTTAGTTACAGCAAAAATTAATGTCCAACATGTGTTCTTGATTTCCATTTCTTGACACCAGTGCCACACTGAGTTTGGCTGTGCAGCTCTGTGCCAGTGGGCAGATGAGCTGGAGTAGGGGCAGGGATGGGCTCTTACTCATTGAAGCAGTGAGCTGCTGACAGCAGCCAGCGGTCCCCAATGATGGTGGCTCCACAGAAATGCCTTGAGTCTTCTTTCAGGCTGACTTGCCAAGGGATCTCTCCTCTGGAAGCATCTGCTCCTCCCACAATCTTGCTGGGTTTAGAGAACCCAGGACGTCCTCCACACTCTGAACAAAAATAAAAGCATGACTTGTGAGTATTCCTAGCAGAAGACAAGCAAGGAGAGACTTTGCTCTCTCTAACCAGTAAACCTTAGCAGGGACACGTCCGGGCTGAGGTGTGAGACATCTACCCAAGCCCTGCCAGCTGATAGTGGCAGTGCCTGATGGTGCCCACGTACAGCTGCGCTTTCACACAAACTGCTGTTCTGCATCTTGCTCCTGGCAAGTCGTCAATCCTGGGTCTTTCTTGAAGGCAGAGTAATCAGCAGCTCTGTGCCTCTTAGCGTTGCCATTCCAGATAAAAAGTTAATTCTAGATTTAGAAGAATACACTTCACCTGCATCTCCCTGCAAAGCTGCTGGGAGGGTTCCCTGGAGTGGACGGGTCATCCTCCAGACACCTGCCCTCCTTCCCTTCAGGGAGAGATGCATGGCTGCTGTGAAGGAGCAGCCACCACTTTTGAACTGCTGGGAGTTGCTTAGGTGGCAAGCAAAAGTAAGTGATCAACAGGTTAAATATTGTCAGATGCTGCTGTGCCTGTGTTTTGGGCCTGCCAGAGCAGACCAGTCACACAGGCAAGATTACACAGTCTGTCATGTAAGCAAAGGAGCACGTGGAACTGCAGAGGCACTGAGTGACTTTGCCAGGCTGCTCTGGACTGTGCCAGGGCAGCCATATAGTGTCACGTGTACCTTGGCACTTAGGCAAAGTTGTGTGGCTCATCCTACAGAAGGTCAGCTTAAGTCAGTGGAGGAATGAACCTGATGTTTGGACCTGTACCTGCCACTCCTTCTGCCAAGGTGCACCCGCTGTGGGTGCTCATACCTTGTGGTCTTGCTGCAGTCACTGGCCTGCTGGCAGATGGGGCTGGTGAGGTGGTAGGGGTTGCTCCAGTGGTGGTGTTGACCTCTTCAGCGCTGACCATGTTAGTACTGAAGTGTACTGGAGGGACAGTACGGGTTATGGAGGCAGGGAAGGCAGAAATAGCATCCAAGATCCAGTCTCTGAGTTTGGTAACACGTGTGTAAACCCCAGGCCGCCTGGCTTCAGCACATCCAATACCCCAGCTCACAATTCCCGCCAGGAAAAATCTGCCAGATGGTTCTTGGCAAACCAGGGGCCCACCAGAGTCACCCTGCAAGAGAAGCCAGATGGTGAGCTCTCCCTGGGGATGAACTGAGCTTGCCCTGGCCACACTCAGCATCCCTCTACCAGCTGTGCTCTCTCTGTCCCTGTGTATCCTAACTCACTTCATATTTGCTCCAATCTACCGATGGGTGGAGCCTCTCCATGCTGGCCTTTGGGTGTTCCTCTGTGTGGGCACACTGTCCTGCTATTATGCAGTAGCCTTGTGCCCTTTATATGCCCGAAGAACAAAGGACATAATCTGTAAAATCTAGGGTTTAGCATTTCTACTACTTTCTTTAATAATTTGTTAAACCTCAGAAAGGTTAATCCTAGCAGCCCATACACAGACACATGATGGGTGTTCATTGTCTGATACACAACCCAGGGACATCACATTAATGTTTGCATCAGGTTTTCTTGATTTCATCTATGGTTCCCTGGTCAGTTCTTGGTTATTGTGGGGCTCTGTGACTATCACTGATGGACACGTGGTATCTGTGAAGCTGGTAATGCCTTCTGGGGCTGAGATTGCTCTAGGTCAGTAATGAATAACCAGATGGGTCACATTTGTCACTTAATCTTGAATTTTCCATTCTTGGCCCATTCTCTGGTGTTTGTGCTATATTTGGTGCAGAAATATTAAACACTACCACCAGAGAAGTGCAGTTTTGTTTAGCTGGTGTCTTGGTTTTGAATGGTCCTGCCAAAACACGGAGACAGACCTGGAAATCAGAGTCCTCCCACATCATTGTTCTCCTCTCTCTATACTATGAAAGGCAGGCCTGTCTTCAGCTGACCACTTGCAGTTCCAGGCTGGATAAAGGCTAACTAAAGAAAACAGTCTGTTGTTAACCAAAAACTGTTGTGCATGTTTTAGTTTCCACTGCTGCCCTTTGCCCATCTGGATTTTGATCTGAAGACCTGTGTGGTACATTGGCAGGGCCAGCCTTGATGACAGCTCAGGGAGAAAAGTAGTTAAGCAGTGCCCTGCTCTAAACAGTAGAGAACATATCCTCATTTGTGTCTTCTGCAGTCACTGATCTGTGCTTGGGTCCAAGGCAGGGCTTCAAACCTCAAGGGGAAATAGTGACCACAGTGTCCGTTCTGATTCTTGAAGTGTCACTTGGTGCATACTGGGTGGGAAAAGCCTCACACGGACAGTTGTGCTTTCTTCTCTGGGCAAAGCTTACCTGGCAGGAGTCAACCTTCCCCTCCAGGTAGCCAGCACACATCATCCTGTCTGTGAGGACATGGCTGTAGAGGCTGGAGCATAGGTTCTGGTCCAGGAGCTCCACTGTTGCTTTCTGCAGGAACTCAGGTTTCACCACTGAACAAGAAAGATGCAATTGTGAGCTCAGTGCAGGGAGCCCTGCACAGGACCAGCAGCTCAGGGTACAGCCCACCCCAGCTGGCCAGAGTAAGGTCTGAGTTCCCTTTCCCAATGCCTCCTGCCCTGCTCACATCCCACCACATCTCCTCTGCTGCCTGCCATGCTTTGCTTACAGAAATCCTCCTTGAGGTAGCCCCAACCAGAGATAAGGCACTTCTTGCTGGTGGGGAAGTGATGGCCAGCATCTGGCAGGCACACAGGTTGGATGTACTTAGTGAAGGTCACAGGTCTCTTCAGCTCCAGCACAGCCACATCATAGTCAGCTGTGTCAGCATTGTAAGAGGGGTGTGGGATGATCTGTGAGATGTCCATTTTCACTGCACCGCTGTCAGAGCCTCTGAGGGAGGTGGTCCCTGTGTATGCTGCCCACATGGCTGGGTCCTGAAACCTGCAGGAGAGACAGTGGGGGCCATGTGAGCCTGCAGCCACAACATTGTCCTGCAAACACAAGCTGCCTCTGGCCCATCCTGTCTTCCGCTCCAGGAGTGATGGAAACTCCTCATTCTCCCCATGATGGGGCAGAATGGTGCAGTGGGAGCTTGAGCAGATACGGCAGCTTCTGGAACAGGGATGGATGGTGGAAGGTGGCATGACTAAAACTTACTCAGTAAAGCAGTGAGCAGCAGACACCAGCCACTTCTCTGTGAGGATTGCAGCACCACAAAAGTGCTCATTGTTCTCTCTCAGGCTGACTTGCCATGGGAACTCCCCTCTGGACGCCTCTGAGCCTCCAACTATCCTGCTGGCAGTCTGCATGGCAGGGCGATTCCCACAGTCTAAAAGGGAGGAGAAAGCCAGTGCATCAGGATCCTGCCACTGCACCCCAGCAACACGCTCTTGAGGGTAAGTGGGAAAAGCTGCTTCAGCTTTATGTGTGCTGCTGGCATATGCTCAAGCAGCAGGATGGTACCTGGGATGTCACAGGGCAGCCTTTAACCTGCAGGCTTGGAAAGAGCAATGCAAAGCACTGGGCCATTACAGCATCTGCCCTGAAACTCTTCTAGAGCAAGAAACTGTAGAGCAGCATCCTAATTTGATGAGCTCAGCTACTGCCTCATAATCAGCTTCCAGCAGCTTATGGGCATGTGGCTCTTGTCCATTGTGCGAGCCCACCAGGAAGGTAGACCTCATCACAGCCCATCACAGTTGGTGGTGGGACCAAGCTATTTCCAGGGCACAGTTCCCCTCATCCTGATGCAGCCATTTACTATTGGCTTGAAAAGTCATGCCATATCCTTGGCCCCCTTCATTGCCTGAGACCCAATGGTGGTGTCACACCTGTCAAGGTTTGCAGCAGGGGGTTGTGGCTGGCCTCCATGTCCAGGAGAGCTGCTGTGAGAGATTCAGCACAACCCCTTCCATCAGAGGCATTAGCACAGCCCGTTTGGCTGTTGCATTCAGGGCTTTCTTTTCATGTACTGGATGTTGGAACAAGTGACTGCCTGTGTCTCTGGGGCAGCTCCCTGGGGACAGCGAGGCTTGAGTCACTCATGTCTTCTGCAGTCCACACAGCAACTCTCCCCTGGCTTCCCCAGGGGCAACCACCATTGTGTCCTTGTCACTCTGCTCCCTGGCTGGGCCAGAGTCCCTGCAGGATGGCACTGGGTGCTCCCCACCTGCAGCTTGTTTTGAACTTGCAGGACCCTGGGCCACCAGGCTATGAACAAGATGGGGCCCAAGCATCTTCTGTATCCAGGCTGCTGGTGAGGAAGAGGAGGAGAAGGCTTCAGAGTGCAGGTGGCTCTTCCTGCTGCCTGGCTCTTACCTGATTTCAGTCCAGGTCTGTGGGGAGAAACCTTGTTGGGACCTGGGACAAAGAGGAAGGAACCAGGATCAAAGAGCAGCCCAGCCACAGGTCCCAGAGCTGTGTTCCTAGGCTGGGGCTGCCACAGGCTTTGCTGCATCTTCCTCTCCTGCCTGGCAATCTCTTGGCCTGCCCATGGCCAGTGTGAGGTCTGGCCCAGGTCCCTGCTGGGGACCCCTGCTCTGCCATGGGGCAGGGGAGGAGCAATCCCCTACAGCCCTGCAGGCTTTGGGGCCTGCATTAAAATAGAACAATAACTACAACAAGTAAAGTCAACAGGAAAAAGAGGGGGGAAAAAAAGTTCCCCAAACCAAATCCAAAAAAATTACATCATGACAATACAGAACACCCCACTATCATTCTACTTTAGAAACATTTAAAAACATAAATACTTGTTTTGCCCATTATTTCTTCCAATTAGTATCCTTATCTCAAAATCCTCATGGCTGCTTGCATTATCCACCAAAAATGTCATGGTTTGACCCTGGCCAAACGCCAGGTGCAGAGAGAAATTCCCAAAAGCTGTGGCAGTGCGCTGCTTCTCAGGAGCAGACTCTGGGGCTGAAATTATGCAAGGCTGTTTGCCTAAGGTCAAGGGGACTCTCTGCATCTTCCATTTGAGCACCACAAGGCTCCCAAAGACCCAGGGATCCTGCCCATTGTGGCAGAGGGTGCAGAGGGAGCTGCAGAGGAGCCCACACCTTCTTGTTTCCCAGGCACGTGTTTTTTAAAATCCGCTGGACCTGGAGTCCTACAGTCACGTGCAACTCCACAGTCACGGAAAGGAGAGTTTCTTGTCAGGTGGTTTCAGACAGTAACTCAAATATGAGAAATAGCAACCTGAGCTGTAATTATTGCTGCAACTCTGAGGTCTGCTTAAGGGCTGCTGTGCACAGAAAGGTACAGACAACCCAGCAATTAACCTCCTGGAGCTTCATGCCCTGTCCCTCAGATTGGTTCCAGGTGCTGTAAAAAAAGCCAAAGCAGTTGCAATTTATACTTTAGGTTCTGTGGCTGCTGTGGGCACCTCCAGCTTCTTTTGCAGGTCAGAGAAGCAGGACAGCATTAGTGTTGGAGGGGTGTTTGGGGATTGACCCCACAAATGTCTGTTAAGCAGCAGCCAAGATCTAGGCTGTTTTCTGCTGCTGTCTGGTGAAGCTGGAGCAGCTGGGAGCCAGGCAGAGCATTTTGTTGGTTTGCTGGGTGCCTGGCAGCACCTCTGTTGAAGGATGGGGGGGGGGGGGGGGAAAATTTTTTCTCACTCCCTGTTGTG
>VZTX01027262.1:8521-24370 GCA_013400915.1 Pardalotus punctatus | reverse complement strand
GAACAGGGACCTGAACCCTGGACGACACCAGGGAGCAGGGCAGGGATCACAGAGCCCTGCTTAATGTCACCTCTGCCACTTGGGATGGGACATTTGAAGTGAAGGGACAGGGCAAAGCAGGAGGTCACTGGTGAACGTGGCACCTCCACCCTGCTCCTGCTGCTGGGAGGCTCGGGGGGGGCTGAGGACACTGCTCCGATTTAACGCTTCACCAGGAAATCTTAGGAAGGATCCTCAGCTGGGACGAGCTGGCCTCACTTTGAGTGGAAACCGGGCAGTTTGTGAGGGATGGGGTCTGACCTGTGAGGTCTTCAAGCTCAGCTGTGAAGCTGCACTCGGGTTTTCAGGCTGGCATCACATTCCTGACACGTGGAGCAGGAGCAGGTCTGAGCACACACTCAGGATTAAGCGTGTGAGTGTTTTACAGAAATGCTCCTCATGTTAGTTCAGAGATCCCCGTGCCCTTTTTTCTGCATGGAGAATGCTGGCTCAATTAAATTGTCATCTTCATGGAAAAAAGATGTCCTGGTATCAGGCCTGGGTCTCTTGGTGTGAAACCACAATTCTGGAAGGAATTTAAACAAAGTCATCAGTTTTCGGGGGTTGTTGAATTTCTTTTTCTATCCCTTCTATCAAGAAAAGGAAACATGCTCCTGAACCCTCCAGGTAGTGATTTCAAGGCAGGATGGCTCCTGTTAAATTAGACATTTATGGACTATTTAGTAAATTACCTCAGGGACAAAACCTTCCAGACTCATTTCCCATTTCATATGGACTATTTTAGAATATTTATCAGGATTATCTGGGGCTGGGAGGAGCTGAAGAGCATTTGGATGTGGGAGAGGTGGTTTGGCTGGGAATTTCCCATCTGTCTTTTCTGGTGACAGCTCTGGGAACGGTGTGGGAACGCTACAAAATGGGGCTTGTGGGGATCCATGGGATTGGCACAGAGCACAGCTGGCCAGCTGTGGGTCGTGTTTATCCTCAGCAGAAGCACCAAACCTGCATCTCCTCCCATCACTCCCCTCCCTGCTGGTATTGAACCAAACGTGGTTTGAAGCAGAACCTCCTGCCCTGGGATTTGTTTGCACTTTGCACCAGAATTCTTCCCCCGATCGCTTTCAAAGCCCTGGCCTGACCTTCCCCTGCTGCCGGGATGCCAATTAAGGAGCTGGAAGCGGGGAGGGCTGTGGGTGTTATTGATTAGGGCTCTAATTGCTCATCTCCCCACGCTGTCAGAGCGAAATGGGCTGGATGGAGATGCAGAGTGAAATGGAGCCGTGGTTGCCGCGGGACTCGCTCAGACACGAGGCTGCAGGATTTTGGAGCTGTTCCTGCCCAGCCCAGCTGGTTTTGTCTCACTGCTGGTCCCTTCCAACCTCTCTGCTTCCATGAGGCCCCAGACTGGGAGCAGCCAGGGGTGCAAGGGCAGGGAAGGGTGGGCACTGCAGGCACAGCCCACGTGTTGCTGGGAGCACCCCCTAAACCTGCCAATTATCTGGTTAACTATCTCCTTCCAGCCCAGAACCAATGCTTGGGCATTTTGGGGCATCACAGGACAGAAAGGGGCAAGTCACATCTCCAAATATACACCAGAGCCAGTTTTTTTAAATCCTCATCTCAAGAGACATTTAGAACATGGGTGCTACCTTTTCAAGCTATCAGCTGATCACAGCTTTGATCACTTGGAAAAGGAGAGGAAACCTCACCAAAGATTGAAGCAATATGACAATGAAGAGCTCTCAAGAGCCAGGACTTTCAGAAACAAGAGCCCTGACTTTCAGAAACAAGAGCCCTCTGCCCCTAATTTTGGGTCATTCCTTGTCCAGGGAGGCTTCAGCCACCAGAGGCGTGGAAAAAGCAAAGCAAACTCTTTGTTAGCTGCTGCAGGAAACTTTGCTGCCCTGAGAGCACGGGATGATCCCAGAGTTGTCTAATTAGGCAGGCAATTGTTTAAAAAGGGATTTCACATCCAGGCCTGAAGAGCTGGAATTGACCCGTGAAGTGAAGAAAAGGCTGAATTTCATTCCCAGCCCCTGCACAGAACCTGGCTGAAGATGAGGAGCCTCACACTGCCTCTCTGCTTGGGGTGAATTTCATTAGAATGGGCTGATAATTGCATTGTAAAGCCAGACTCAAGCAGGGGAATTTACCTTCAAGGCCCATGAAGGTCAAGATCAACCTCACAACAGTATCAGGCTTTTCAAGACAAAGTTTTAACATGAACAGGGAGAGGACTTTGTGAAGTTGGGAGGCCTTGCAGATGTTCAAGGCTGACAGCAGCCATTTTGTGCAAACAGGACATTTTTCAGGGACCTGTGGTTCATCCAGGGCTTCTCTTCTTCCAGGGATAGTTGGGTGCATTCATGGAGTTTGTTTTCCATGGTTTGGGGTATTCTCTGCAAATGCCCCACGGCTTTGGGAAAAAAGGTCAGGAACTTGCTGGGAAGGTACAAAATGCTTTTGCCAGAGGGTGCCAGAGCTCCTTTCCAGATGTGCTGCACCTCTGGGGCAGACAGAAAACGCTGGATCATCTGGAGCTGCCCTTCCTCCTTAGTGAATCCTTCTCATGTGGAACCAGAAAGTCCCCCAGAGATAAGAACAGGTGGCTGTGAAAAACAGTGCAGATAAGGGAGGATTGAAGACAGTGAAACTGTTTTTAGGGAAATTTCTGCTTTTCAGATCAGATCTGCATGTTTATCCCCTATCTACATGCACACTTAATCCCCAGTTGCCATGGGACAGGAGAACTGCCTGTTATTGCAAGCTCTTTCTCTGAGCAATTTCCTGTTGTTAATGCAGCTCAGTCCCTTGATTCTGTTCCAGTCAAATCATTCCTGTTGTCTTTTCCGAGGTCATTGTGCTGCCTTGCAGTGCCCACAGCTCTCTGTTTGCAAAGCTGGGGAATGAAGAGCCCTCTCCAAGGAGCTGCTGAGCCAGGCTGCCACAGGCAGGTGGGAGCAGACCTGAAGGGCATTTCCATCCCTTGATCAGCTGCCAGTCCTGCTGCTCTGGGCACAACCAGGCTCGGCCTCAGGTGCCTGCAGATGTGTGGTCTGACTTGATTTATGTAATCCTCACATCTAGACAGTCCTCAGAATGCCCCACTCAGGATGGTAGCAAGGTAAATACGTTTTTAGCACACAAAAAACCTGAAAATCTGATTGTTCTGGTGAAGCAGACAAAATCTGGAAACTCTTAGCAAGGATATTTTTGAGGTGAAGCACTGATGTTTGCAGGAGGGAGACCAAGGCTTGGAGCTGGAGAAAATGGACAGGATGACAGTAACAGAAAAAACTTTCTGCTTTTCTCACAGGCAACCAAATCTGGAGTGGCAGAGGCGGCTCCCTTCTGCAGAGCTGCCTCTCTGACGACAAACACATCGAGGTGTCGATGTGGGGAGCAGCAAGTTGTGTTCCAGACTCTCTGATAAGCAAGAATACACCGTGCTTCACACGTGTTCAAAAGAAATCTGTCCTTCCCCTGGAGGTCGCATCCCACTTTGCAAAGTCCCTTTATTCCCCTTTTTCTGAGTCACAGAGTGAGTGGGGAGGTCAGGCCATGTGGGCTGCAGAGAATCCCAAGAGCATCCCTGGCCACCTCATCCCAGTGGTGGGTGTTGGGTTGGAATTCTCTGTAATAAATCCCCTGCTGAGGTCACGCCAGTGAAGGGAACAAAATGGGCTCATCATTAGTTAAAAATAGAGATTCATGGTCACCAAGTGTGTGGTACCTGGCAGGAAATTGGGCCCTGGCCCTGCCCCACGCTGGGAGCTGCTGTTGCTGCCTGCATGGATGGAGGAGTCTCCCCTTTTCCCACCCCTGTGGCACAGCAAAATGCCAGATCTCACCTGGGAGAGCGGGAGGTGAGTCCTGGTGGGAGGAAGGCGCGATGCCCACGGCAGGGGCAGGTTCCCAGCTCCTCTTCTCACGTGTGCCTGCCCCGAGCTGTGTTTGGGGCACCCTCAACCTGGCTGCGTGGCTAGGGTGGGTTTGTGCCTCTGCTGGAGGATTCCAAAGGCACATTTTCTCCCGGGCAGAGTGCTGGCATATGCACACACAAGCAGCAAGCACTCACTGGAACTGGCAAGCTGGAAAATAACAGCATCCTCAGGGACAGGAGAGGCTCCCGTGTTGGTACCTTCCTCCCCTCTGCTGGCAGCTGCTCTGCACATCTCCCAGCTCTCAGGCTGCTGCCCCTGAGAGCCAGGGAGATAAAACAACCTCATCACAGTGATGTTTTTTGCCTCTCCACGTCCTCTCGCGTTTTCGTATGTGGATGTTGATGGCGAGGGCTGTAGATGTCACCGCTCTGGATTTATGGATAGAGATGTGCAGATGAGTGTGACAGCTGAGCGTCTGACTCCTTTCCATTGCAAAACCTGATGCCTCTTCTCTGCCATCAGTCAGATTTCGTGCCCCTCCTGACTCCTCCGTCGGCAGAGCCGGGAGCTGTGCGGAACTCGAGGCTCTGTTTCCAATGAGCTCGTAGGGTCTCAGCCCCCAGCAGTGAACTCATTAAGAAAATCAGCACTGGTGGACATCCCCTGGTGTCGTGTCTGAGCTGCCCTCCCTCTGCAAAGGCCAGGCAGGGTCGTGTGTTGGGTTTATCTCGCTGAGAACAAACCGTGTCGTGCAGCACAGAGACCCCGCTGGGACCCAGCTCAGGTCGTGAGAATCCTCCTCTCCAGAGGCAGCTCCACATCCAGCTCTTGTACTGCTGCAAATCAGGAGCAGAGGGCTTGAATTCGATTGCCGAGGCTGCGTTCTCACAATCAGAAATTACAGCAGCAACGGGAGGGATTCTCAGCTCAGCGTCATGAAAGGGCCTGGAGTGACAGGACAAGGGGGGATGGCCTTCAGTGGGGGGCGGCAGGGTTAGACAGGATTTTGGGAAGAAATTCTTCCCTGTGAGGGTGGGGAGGGGCTGGGATGGAGTTCCCAGAGAAGCTGTGGCTGCCCCTGGATCTCTGGATGTGTCCAAGGCCAGGCTGGACAGGGCTTGGAGCGGCCTGGGACAGTGGGAGGTGTCCCTGCCCGTGGCAGGGGGGGGATGGGATGAGCTTTAAGGTCCATTCCAACCCAGACCACCCTGGAATTCTGTAATTCCATGGCAGGAAGGCACAGCAGGGTGGTTTGGGATGGGCAGGGCTGCCTGTGAGGGTGCAGGTGTGGGACACACCCAGTGAAGGGAACAAAATGGGCTCATCATTAGTTAAAAACAGAGATTTACAGTCACCAAGTGTGTGGTACCTCATGGGAAACAGGGTCCTGGCCCTTCCCAGGTGTGTCCCAGGCAGGTGTGTCCCCCTCTGGGCCGTGCTGTGGCTCTCCTGCAGCACCACCCACACCAGAGCATTCCCATTCCCTGCTGCCAGGCTGAAGGAGCAGGATTGCTGCACGTAGAGCTGAGCTGATGAGGCTCAGCACCCCCGCTCCTTGTTTCATGTTTAATTAGCTGGTGCATGAAGGATGGATTGGATAGAACAAGGAAGCAGCAGGGAGAAGGAAGGTTAATCTATCCTCTAGCCTTGCTATTCCTTCTTCCTTGTGATCTTGTGAAGCAAGGAGATGATGTGGCTTTTGAAGTGCAAAGTACTCCCTATCCTTCTCCCCCACCCGAAGTTGTCTCCTCCTCCTCCTCATCCTCCTCCTCTTCCTCCTCCTCATCCTCCTCATCCTCCTCATCCCAGCCTCAGTTCAGCTGCTTCCTGCCAGGTGCTGCTGATGGCCGAGGGGCTGGACCCTTCCTCCCGGGGGGCTGCACAAGGGGCCTTGGACAAAACATCAGGACTGGCTTTTTTAAGCACCCCAAAGCCCTGTGCAGACAGTCCTGGAATCCTGGGGTGCTGCTTGTCCAAGGCCAGGCTGGACAGGGCTTGGAGCACGCTGTGATAATGGAAGGTGGCCCTGCCCTCGGAAGGGGGTGGAATGGGATGAGCTTTAAGGTTCCTCCCAAGCCAAACCACTCTGGGATTTTGGGATTGTGTGATTTAGCTTGGGGTTGATGGAGCAGGAGGAAGAGCTGGGGCTGAAGGAGTGCCATGTGTGTTGACACCAGCCCTGGTGTCACCTGGAGTGTCCCCAGGACCCCAGTTCTCACAAACAGCAGCGCCATCCCCCGAGCTGCGTGTAAGGACAGGGAGCTGGGCTCTCTCCTCTCCATCTTCTGATCTGTTTTTCAGGAAACTTTTTGAGAACAAGGAGCAGGGGGAATCAGGACAGAGGAGAGGGCTGGCCTGGCACGAGCAGCCCTTCCCCAGGCCCCGTGTTCTCCCCAAGTCATAGTAATTGAATTGTTTTAATATTAATGTCTCCTCTCGAGCTCTGCAGATGGGAGGGAGGGAGAGATGTTTCTTCCAAAACAGTCTTAAGCTAATGCAGAAAGTATGAATAAATCTCTCAGAGATTATAGCCCCTGGAAAGCTCCTGTGAATATCAGAAAGACATCCTTCCTGCTATGGGAGGTTTGATTGAATTACAAATTTGAGGCAACTCCAAAGCAAAACTGATTAAGTCTTTTCTTTCTCGCTCTCTTGTTGTAGATTTTAAGGCGCTAAAGCTTTTTAATAATTAGAAATCCCCCCGTCCTGTTTGTAAGTAGTTATAATTGGCATCGCCCTGCCTGTGAGTAGCTCTAATTGGCATCGTGTCCTCGTGGATGGTGACACACCAGAGCACAAAACTGGGAAGTGTTGTCCCTGCTCATCTCTGAGGGAGACCCACGGCCTGTGCTGTGGGAGGATCATCCCAGGGTTGGGAGAGTGAGCTGATGTCCCAGGGATGAGCCCAGGCAGAAGGCGATGGCTGTAGTGGCCAACGGAGGTGAAACAGGGATGGGGCTCCAGCTCCGCTCCCAGAAGGAACAGGAGGGCCCTGGGTATGGCCTCTTGTGTAGGAGAATGGTGTGAAAACAGCAAAGCCCCTGTTTTGGGAGGAGCAGGAGGGTCCTGCCCACGGGGCTGTCTCGGCTCTTCCCCTCGGAGGCGCCGGAGCCGTCCCCGCGCCCACGGCGGTGTTTGATTAACGTTGTCACTGCGCTGCCACGATCTAAGGCTCTGCTGTGTGAAACACTGTCGGGGTAAAGACTGCAGAAACCACCTTACCCAGTTCTCCCCTATTAGAGCAGAGAGGGGAAAAAGGAAGAAAGGAAGCGGAAGGGAAAGCATTGTACCACAGGAGCTTTGCACGGGCTGTCTGTACCAAGGAGACAGCTGTGGTCTTTACCAGCCCTTGACAAGTGATTTTTCCAACAATCAGCTGGGAGAACATGCTCTGTTAGGCTTATAATTGATAATATAGCACTGTTGAAATATGCCTGTCAGTTCTGCGGGGAGATAAAATTATGGCGTTGATATTTCAGAACAGTTTTCTCAGGTGGCTTCTGAAACCACATCGTGGCCCTGGCAGGTGAAAGGTGGGATGGGCAGCTGTGTCAGCAGGATCCAGCCTTCAGCCTCAGCCTGGGGGTGAGGAGGAGACCCCACTGCAGCCCCCCAGCCCTGGGTGGGCTCTGTGGGGCCTTTCCAGGGCCCAGGAGGTGCCTGCACTGGGAGAAGCCAGTGGGGTGTAAAAATGTGTCACGGAGAGGTTAAAATAATGAACAGGGAAATTCAAATGATCCAAGCCGGTCATAGTGGTGACTTTTTAAACAGAGAAGGCAATGAACTACGGGACACTTCAGAAAGTGCTGTGGTTGAGCTCTCCATCCCTGGGAATGTTTTGAAGGGGAATACAGACTTTGGGACATATCCAGCAAAGCTCTCTGGATGTACAGGTGGAGTGAGGGGCTCTGGCCACCTTTGAGATCAGAGGACTCCAAAGGGCTCTGGGTCCCTAAGGAGCTCAGTGTTACAGAGTCCCACAACATCAGAAATCCAAGGATTTTTGGATCCCTTTCCAGAAGGTGTTTGGTGAAAGGAAAACCTAGGTCTGAGACTGGGAGGGAGCCCCAGGACCCACCACCCCTTGACTTCCCCTTCCCAGTCCCACCGCCACTGGTCTGCCTGGTGTCAGGAGGGCCACAGCAGCTGGGTTCTGAGAACCACCCAGATCAGCTGGGATGTCCAGGATCCTACAGGATGGTGCCTCTCTGGGGCTGCACGGGAAGGTCCTCACCTTGTCCAAACCCCTGGTGCATTTGTGATCCCAGGTGGATGCTGGCACTGGAGAGAGAGAACAGGGTTAATGGACCAGAGGTTGGAAGCACTTTGGGTTGTGGGACAGATGGAGGAAGGGACTGCAGGGGTTGTTGGCAGGACTTGGTTGTGTCTGTTTGAGCTCCAGATCTGCAATTTGTAGACAGGGAGGGGAGATGCATCCTGCACGAAATGAAACAGTTTGAGACAGGATAAAAGCAGTTCTGGAAGCAAAAGGAATAAATTATTCTCTTTTTGCTGGTGGCCAGGTGGAGAGCAGCAGGTGAGGCACAAGGTGGGGACCTGGCAGAGCTCACAGCACCTTTGTGCCAGCCTTGGCTTGAGGGAAGGATGCAGCATCCTCTGTTCTCCGAGCCCTCCCTTCTCTCTCTTCCTCTCCCTCTCTCCTTTCTCTCCTTTCTTGGCACAGAACTCGGGCAGATTGAGTGCAAGAGCAGTTACATGACATTTCTGACACCCCTTTGTTGTTCCCTGCTCCGGTGGGGGCTCAGCCTCCAGCCCCTCTCGCATCCCAGTGAAACCAGCGGTCGGGGTGCTTTGTTCATCCCCAGCCTCACCCACTGCAGCCCCCAATTAGCACCTTGCCCCAAGATACCTGGGGCTGGCATTCACGCGCCTTTGTCAGCATCAGCGACTCAAATTTGGAGTCAAATTAAAGGCGTGTCGCTAATAACGAGCTCCGGATTCCCTTCAGGGTTGGCTGCACGGAGTGAAATTAAAGTTCCCGACATCTCCGTTCCCATTCCCCCTTCCTAATTAGTCCTCCCCAATTCTTAGAGGTTGACATTTAAAATGAACTTGGCTGAAATTAGTACTATTGTAGTCGATTTTCGGTGCTGAGAATGGGAGCACAGAGGGGATAAACCCTTGCCTTGATGGGGAGGTGACAGGTCCCAGCTGCCACCAAGCAGGGCAGGCACTGCTGCCACCCAGCCTGGGTGCACATGCCTGGGAAGGGGCCTTGAAGGTCCCTGGATTGAAGCCTTGAAGAGATTTTTATCTCCTGACTCCCTGACTGAAGGTCCCTTTCGTGAGCGATTTCTCTCCTCCAGACACAAAATCAGTAAATTCTGGGCTCAGCCTGCAAATCTCCAGTTGACGTTTGTGACTTAACTCACTCCGCCGAGTCAAACCCCGAGCACAAAGCTGTGAGTTGCAGCAGCGCTGTGTGACCAGGCTGCCAGGCTCTTAAACCCCCAATTTCCTGCCTTTTGATGGCTTTGAATCAAGATAGGCCTAATAATAATGATAGTTGGTACTTATATGCCACTTTCTCTTAAAAGCACTGTACAAACATTAATTAATTATAGACGCAGACAGTGTCTGCAAACGCAGAGCTGCAGATGCAGCCGGGTTCAGAGCTACGTTCAGCTCGGAGCCAGGAGCTTCCCAGCAGGAAAAGAGCATGGATCACATCTGCCGCAGCCCCTCCGTGGGCAAAGCCGCTCGGTTCTGCTGGTACCTGCCCAGGGTGGCCCCAAAAGGTGACTAAAAACAACCTGTGCCCCTGTGAACACAGGGTCTCAGGGTGTCCTCACACCAGTTTATTGGCGTTTCCACAGTTCAAAGCAGACTGGGGTGGGTGGTGCTGTTGTCGGGAAAATTAATCCACAAACACCAGGGGTTTATGTCCAAAAAGGAGACAGAGGAGTCCTGTAACTTTATTCATTAATAAAGGGAGAGGTCATGAGCATTTCCCATGGGGTGTCTCAAATTTTTACAGGGCACAGCCTCTTTTTATCCCAATTTCCCAGCCGCATTTCCCTCTCTCTTTCCCCATTGGCTGAGGTATTCAAGAGGTACAGACTTGCCTAATACAGACCCCCTGCTAATGTACATTCCCCCCTTCTTTTCCTCGTGTCTCTGTTCTTTTAGCTAAATCCAGGGATTTAACACCATCTTGGGTGAGTAAATTAGTCGAATTCCTATGGAATTCCTTCCCATTGTTTCTTCTATCTCTCAGTATCCGGCTTTATCTACCAGCAGACTCACAGTTTGTTTGTAAAGACATTCCCTTCTCATTCCTTTCACGGAATTTCTTCCATCACGTCCCTGGGAGCTGCAGCTTCCACCTGGCAGAGGGGTGAGTGTGACATCTTCCTCACCTCAGTCTGGCTGCAGTAAAATGCTCCTGTTCCCTGTTCCTGGCTGGAGAGGTGACAAAATCTGGGGGTTGGCTCCCGGTTTGGAGCGATTTGCTCTGGCCAGGCAGGACAGGGAACGAGTAACCCAAGCCTGCCTGGACTTTCATTCTCCTTATGGCTGTGGGTGCTGCTCTTTCAGGAGATGGTGCGGTCCCTAAAATTTACAGGTGGTGCAGAGATGAACTCTGCCCATCTACTTCTCCGGATTAAAACACACATCCCAGCACTGCAGGGAGGCTGGGAATGCTCCGTGGCTGCCTGGGAAGGAGGGAGGGAGGGAAGGAAGGCAGCAACAGCCATGTAGGAAGGCAGGCTCTGTCTTCACAACCTTTCTCTGACCACATGCTGGACATGCAAAAGATCCCTGTTTCCCTGGAAACGGGCTCTTTCTGCATGTGCTGCAGCAAAGTGGGGAAGTTTGCCTTCATCAAACCCCCACGGTGAGGAGAATAAGCTCCAGAGAAGCTGTCCTGGGGCCGGCAGCCTGATTGCTGCTGCTGCTTCCCTTATTTGCATCCCTGTAAGAAAAGGAACACAAAAATCTCCCTCCTGCCCCTTGCCGAAGAGATCCCTCCTGGTTCCTTGAAGCCCTGTTGCTCTCTGAGGGCAGAGGAAATTAATTCCGTCACTGACACAGGGCTGAGCACCCCAAAACCGCCTGTTCACCCCTCAAAACTGCTGCTCCTCTGAGCAGTGACAAACTGGGGGCAGTGGAAGGATGTGTCCCCTCATTTTGTTCCTCTTTTTTCACTTTCCAGGAAACTCAGCCTCGAGTCAGGCTTGAGACAAGAGACCCAGAGCTTCTTGGAACATTCCCTCGATGGCAGCAGCTTTGCACTCGCCTTTGCCAGCTTTACCCCCATCACTGCATCGCTGCATCGCCCTGCCCAGGATGCAGCCAGGCACCCCAGGGTGCTGCTGGGGTGATGTTCCTCGTGCCAGAGCAGTGCAGAGCCTGTCCTGGGGTGCTGGGCACCGGGAAGGGACCGCAGGAAGCAGAAAGGGGAAGCACATGGACCTTCCAGAGCAGACAGCGAGGCTGGAGGGGCAGCGGAGCCCAAAGCCCAGAGCTGGTGTGTGGGTGTTTAACCCGGCAGATATAAATGCTCCAGGCCTGCAGTTTAGAAAAACCTCATAAATATTTTAGCTCAGGGAGGATGAAAGGGAGACAAACAAATATAGGTTTGGGCCTTTGGGGCATTGCTGTGATCATCTCTTCAGAGAAACAGAGGTTGTGCTCGTACTTGGCGCTGCGGCGTGACGGGGAAGCTGCTGACGCATTGTCTGACAAGTACTGCCACCAAAATTTTGATTTTGGAGTGAGGCAAAACCAAGGAAAAAGGTCCAAACTTTTCGAATGAGGCGGTTTTGCTCCTATAATTCCAGCAGGATTTGCCAAACTAACCCAGCGATCAAAGCCTGGAGTTTTGATCCGAAATGGGTGGGCAAATGCCGTGAACATTTGTGCCGTTCTCCTACACTTGTTTTGACTGTCTCTGCCTCTAAAGTCTTGTTTGAATTTGAGAGTGGAATTTAATTTGATTATTTTTACAGCTAGAAAGCAATGAAAGATGAATAAATACTCCTTGCTGAACATTTCATTTGAAAAATACACTAAAAACCACTGAATTAACGATTCAGTGATTGAGGCTGTGAATTCTGGTTGATCATCATTTTAAAAACGATCCTGGTAGAATTTTGCAAGCTGAGGAATATCGTAAAGTGTTCCAGTTGTTTTGCTGCTGCAATTACACGAGACAGACTGTGTGCAGATGCAGTGGTGCTGGTACAAATTGCTCTGGTGCCCACGGTGGAGCCAGGAAATGCAGATGTTGGGAGGTGGCTTTGATGGAGCTGCCACAGTTTTGCCCAGGGAGGTGGTTTAGGTGTCAGCCTGCACATTAATACCGGGCATTAATTGCCTGTTAATTACTTGGATCTGTTTGGAACCCGCTCGCTGTGGCTCTGTAAATATTTGTGGCCAAATTCATCATCACAAAAATCTCTTTATTCTTGGGAATTCAGCACTAAGACTTGCTGTGGGTCTGCTGCAGGCACTGGCAGCCCTTCCAATGGTCACCTCCACCGTCTGGCTGCTCCCAGGCTTATTTTGAGCAGAATCCACTCCCTTTTTCAGCAAATATGGATGCAGTTCATGGAACTGATGCTCAGCCGACTCTGTTGGTTTCAATATAAACCCCAGGAGGGATCAGCATTTTGCTTTAAAATCTCTGAGCTCAAACAGAGGGCTGGATAAAGGGAAATGTTTGCACAATCTCTTTGCAAATCAAATCTTTAACGTCGTGCGTCGCTCTGGAGAGGCGGGGAGGGAAGATAATCCCAGATTTTGACTTTGAGCTCTCAAGGCAAAGCTGTCCTTCATTGTAAAATCAGTGGGAGCTTGTCTCCAACTCCCATGGGAGTTTCTGGGATGGAACCTGAGGCTCCAGAGTCCTGAGACATCAAAACAAATTACACCGCGCTCGTTCCCTCCGCCTGACTGCGGGAGGCTCTGGCCTGTGCCAGGCGCACGCGGAGCGCGAGCGTTTTAACATGTTCCCCTAATCCCGGGATTTACAAAAGCGCTTGGCAACGCACACGGAGGTGATTCATTCCTGCAGCACAGCCCTGGAGCCGGGATGCAGCGCACGGAGAGCCAGCCAGGGCCCCTCATCTCTCCCAGCAAAGCCTCCCCAGTCTGGGGCGTTTCTGGGATCAGAAACATCGGGACCATCAGTGGCTCCGGGTGTGAGCCCGCCACATCCCGTGCTCGCTCTTGCAGGGTGGAAAGGGGAAGGGCATGGCAAGGAATGGAGCCAGCAGCAATCCTGGGGTCCCAGCCTCATCTGTGGCACATGAATCTGGGGTGCCACGAGGGCACTTCTTCATTTTCCTCTTTGCAACCTACTGATTCCTCAGCATCTTAAAACCCCCCGAATATCCATTAATTTGAAATCCAGGCCCCTTCCTAACGCTTAGAAACGCTGCTGTCCCATGCTGGACTGCAATTCCTCAGGCAGTGAATAAATTCTGGGGCTGTCTGGGTTTGGGCTGAGGTTTGGAGATGTGGTCGTGCTGCTCCGTGACTTTGGGACCCAAAATGCCTCCCCCAAGCTGGAGTTTGGTCAGCAGCCAGGTTGCTGCACCCAGCAGGAGCTGGGACCCAGCCCGTGGTGCCGGAGCCAGTGGAACACGCTCATTATCTCCACCTTGCTCAGGAAGGATATTGTGATTTTAATAACTTCTTGGATCCATTTTTTCCCTGGTAGTTCTCGTTGCCTTGGATACAGGCTCTGGAGAGGCTCAGCCCTGCTAAAGATGGTAGATCATTTAAATGGAATAGAAGATGAGGTGTGGATTTGCAAAGTGCTTTTGCGCTCCCGGAGCTGGCCGGGAGCGCTCCGGCAAAGCTGAGCTTCCATGGGATGTGTGGGTTTGTTTGACAGGGCTTTGTTCCTGGGAATGGGACACCAAAGCTGCTTTTGCACATGGTAATGTGGTGTCTGATGTGTCCTGTGACAGCGCCAGGCTCGGAAAAGCAGAGCCCTGAGGCTCTGGTGGTGGTGTTGAATCGATTCCCAGGGCACTGGGAGCAGGAGCAGAGCTGGATCTTGGCAATTTTGGAATGGGACGCTCCAAAGACTTCAACTCTGCTGCCGTCCTCTTCCTCCTTCACCAGCACCTCTGCCCCTGCTCTGCCTTCCCAAGGTCACACAGGACCTGCAGGGGGGTTTGATGTGTGACCATGGCACTCCAGCTCTCCCCGGTGTTCTCATTCAAAGCATGATTCCCATCCCTAGCCTTCCCTCATTCCCTTTCTCCCAGCTTACACACACAGCTTAGCTACAGAGAAACCCTGCAAACAGAGAAATTCTCATTTCATGAGACATTGCCCACCCCTAAAGGTCACCAAAGCTATTAAAGAAAGCCCCTCGTGCCCAGGGCTTTGGACACCTCATTTGACTTGCTTTGGTCGAATTTCACGCTGCTGCAGTGCTTGATTTATGCCCTTTGAAAGTCTTTTGCTGTGCTGGAGGAAGCCCACTCGTGGTGCCTGTTGTAATCAAACAGCTCTGGGTTTTTAGAGCTGACTTTTCTTCTCTTAACGACTCTGGGGTGCCAGGGCCCATCCTGATAAAAACACACTAAATTAATTTTGCTTCCTGCTCCTCATCATAAACACATTTGGATCCATGATGGCTGTCTGGCAAATTGTTAAGACCATTTGATCACTGCCAAAATAAATCACCCTGACTGGAGACACTGCCCTAGACCTGAATTTGCTGCTGGGGTTACCGAGGGTGAGAGGCTGATGACACTGGGCTCAGAAATTGGTGTTTAATTGCTTTAGAGGAGCAGTCAGAAGTCACGGCCCTGCTGTGCCGTGGGTGTGGCCGTGCTGATGGAGGAGCAGGAGGTGATGCCAGATGATTTTTGCCTTTTTCCTTTTCTATATTTGTAACCTTCCCAGTACCTTTCTCTAACCTTTTCCCCAGCTGGAAAGACCAAACCCATTCCAAAACTCCAAGCCCTGGGGGGCACAAGGCCCCTCTCCTGTCTTGACCCTTCCTGGGAACCAAGGCTGGGAACAAAATCTTCCAGACACATTTTCATCAGCAAGCACAGCGAGTGCCAGGGTGGGGGCTCCAGAGAAGGGGCTTGACCTGGGGGGAATTTCATCAGCACTTGTCCTCTTAATTAGTGCTTTTGATCAATTCTGCTGATTTCCTAAAACCTATAAATCTGCATTCATCCCTGTGGGGCTGGGCTCTTGTGGATTTTCTTCCAGAACTGTCCCTGGAGCTCCAAGAAAGATCCACTTTTCTATTACCTCCTACACTGAAATGATCTCGAATTTCATTTCTAGGCTGGAAAAGGCAACAGAGGAACTGAGGGAGAGCTTCTTTCCATGAGGGTGTCACAGCGCTGGACAGGCTGCCCCAGGAGGATGTGGAGTCTCCTCCTGGAGACATCCAGGCCCAGGGGAGATGTGTTTGTAGGGTTTCACCTGGCAGCTCCAGCCCCTCTGCCAGCAGTGCAGAGCCAGGGAACTCCTGCCATCGCAGCCCAGCTGGTTTCTCCTATTTCTGCCCATGGATGCCCCTGTGCTGGAAGGAGATGCTCCCCTCGAGCCCATCCTTCAGCCCATTGCCATCCTCAGCCCATGGGAAGGACCCCTGGAACCCTGAAATCCTCCAGAATTTCACCCTTCTGGGAAAGGTGAGCAAGGCTCCAGGAGAGGAAGGAGGAATCAGCAGCAGAACGAAGAAGAAAAAAAAAAAGCAAAACAACACTTTTTCTTTGCTTAAAAAGAAACCTCAGCCTTCCTGGAGTGAAGAAAAGAAGAGGAGGGAGGGAGATGCACCACACAAAGACAAGAAAATGGGCTGAGAAACCACAAGACGTTTAAAAGCTCACCCAGGAAACCCCACTTTGATATCCCCTCTTATTGGAAGCATTTGAGGCCAGAATAATGCTGCCATGATTGATCACACAAAGGGATGAGAAAAGGAGTGGATCCAAGAGCTCCTTTCTGCTTCTTAGGA
>VZTX01027258.1:0-15413 GCA_013400915.1 Pardalotus punctatus | reverse complement strand
AAACCTGCACACAATATTCCAGGTAAGGCTGCCCCAGCCCAGAGCAGAGCAAGACAATCCCTCCCTGGCCTGGCCAGCCATGCTGGGCCTGGTGCCCCCAGGACAGGGATGTCCCTCCTGGCTCCAGGGCACTCCTTACTCAGATCCAACTGGCCATTGACCAGGGCCCCCAGGTCCCTTTCATGGCACTGCTCTCCAGCATTTTGTTCCCCAGTCTGTCTGTACATCCAGGCCTGTCCCACCCCAGGTGCAGATTCCAGCCCTAGTCTTCATTAAACTTCACACCGTTGCTGACCACCAAGCCCTGTCACTTGTCCAGGTCTCCCCGCAGGGCTTCTCTGCCCCTGAGGGAGTCCACAGCTCCTCCCATCTTTGTATCACCTGCAAACTCACATAGTATCCCTCCAGTCCTGACTTCAAGCCTTTTTATGAGGATTTTTAAGAGACCTGGGCCTAAGATGGCACCCTGCAGGACCCCACAAGGGAAGGCTGCCAGTCTGATGTCGCCCCAGTGACTGTCACCCTTTGCCAACCCGTGAGCCAGCTGCTCACCCATCACACGATGTGTTTATCCAGCTCTGGGCTGAACACTGAGATAGATGGTGTCCAGAACTTTACCGAAATCCAAAAAGATTACAGCTACTGTATTTTCTTGATCTGCTGGGTGGGTTACCTTGGCATAGAAAGAAATGAGTTTTGATAAGCAGGACTTGCCTCTCAAGAAGCTGTGCTGGCTGTGACCTACTGCCCAGAAAAATCGTCTTCATAATTTTACCCAGCACTGGAGTGGGACTGACAGCCCTGTAGCTTCCAGGGTCATCCTTCTTGCCCTCTTTGAAAACTGGGGCCTCTCCAGGTTCCCAAGACTATTCAAAAATCGTCGAGAGAGGCCTTGTGATGACATCAGCCAGCTCTTTATGTATTCTCAGATGAATCCCATCACAACCCATAGATTTATAGGGATCCAGCTGGAGCAGCAGATCTCTCACAATTTCAGGGTTAACTGGGAGTTTATCATTGTCACAGTCACAGTCCTCCAGCTCAGGGTGCTGGGACCGCCTTAGTCCATCATCAGTGTTGAAGACAGAGGCAAAGTAAGGATTAAACATCTCTACCTCGTCCATGGCCCTGTTTGTGAGGTGACCATCCTCATCCTGGAACTGATGTCATTTCAGCGCTGCCTTTTGCCATTAATATATTTTAAAAACCCTCTTTTTATTGTCCCCCTCATTTCTGGCGGCTTCAATTGAAATGGAGCTTTGGCCACACGAATTTTCCCCCTACAGTGGTGAGCAGGATCTCCATATTCCTTCCACATCAGCTGACCTTGCTTCCACTGGGCATACACCTCCCTTTTTCACCTTATCTCCAAAAGAAGCTTCCTGTTCCCACCTCGGCTCCTTGTCTTCCAACATTTAGGAGCTGCCTGCTCCAGTTTTCTCAGGAGCTGGTGCTCAAAAAGTGACCAGCACTGATGGACCCCAGCACTTTCAAAAGCATTTTCCCAGGGGACTTTACTTCCTGGTTCCCTGAGCAGCCTGAAGTTTGCTCTCCTCATGTCCAGGGTTGAAGTTTTGCTGGCACTTTTCCTCCTGCCACCAGAGATTTTAAACTCGATCGTTTCATGGTCATTGTGGCCAAGACAGCCACCAATCCCCACTGCACTCATGAGAGCCTCTCTGTTGACAAGCAACAAATCAAGGAGGGCGTCCTTCCAAGTCAGCTCTCTTAGTACTTGTACCATGAAGTTGTCATCCAGGTGTTTCAGGCATACATAGGGCGTATATGAAAATTGTGTTAAGAAAGAGAAAATATTTTAAAGCCTGCCGTGGATCTGATGACCATCTCCCCACCCAAATGTGTTCCCTGTGCATCCAGGTATTGTAATAATGCATTTGAAATTAACCTCTTACGAAATGAGGAGAGGAGACTAAAACATCCTGGGGCTCTGCCTGTGCCAAACCAAAGCTTCTGTCTGGAAGGTAAAGTGTAAGCAATGTGTGGCTATTGCTCTTTTAGAGTGACTAACAAATATGCAGTGACTAACAAATAAGAGAAATATGTTTGTCAGTTTTAATACAACCTTTTCCTAAATGCCATTATCTGCTGGAAACTACAGTGCTACCATGCACGAGGGAAGACTGATGTAAGTTAGATGTAAATTTAATGTGAGCAGGAGTATGTTTCATGATTTTTCAGACATTGTCACAGCACACAAATGATTAAACACTGCATTGCAGATCAAAAGAGATGGAGTCATCAATTTTTACTTGAAATTAGTTGTATAAAACAACATATTTACTTTGCTGTCTGGTCCTGTGCACCCCCCATCTGTTCCTCTTCTCCACTCCTCTCTTCCCCTGATTTAAAAAGAAATGTTTCCTGCTCCCTCCACTAGTGTTCACTAGTGGTGCTGAGCAGCACTGGGTATGCTGTACCAATGTGGCGCCCATGGCGCACAACAACCAGCTGTAGCTCATACTCATCTATCTTCACTGTTTCACGTGTCACTCTTTCTTCAGACAGCAGGAAAATGACGGTGTAAAGGGCAAATTCGAACTCCGGGCTGACACCAATAAAGGTGCTTCCAATTGGCTTGTCTGAGCCCTTCCAGCTGAACTGGATGCTCAAAACTTGGTCATCTCTGTCAGGCTGAAAGCATCAACAAAACAACAGAATCATCTCCAACACAGCTGTGGCAGATAGAATTTCTGATCCCAGGTTTTTCAGAGCTTTGTAAGATTCAGTCATCCTTGGTGTGCCTGGGTGCTATAGCTGGAGTACACTCTTTTCCCTGACCTCTGGAGCATACATGACCGTTTATCCCAACTAAGCTTCAGCAGTGTTGCAATTCTGTAAACACCAGCACTGCTTTTTAAAATAGTTTTTGCAAAAAAAGAAGCTGGGAGGCATGTTAGTATTCATTCTGCTTATATACAGCTATATACTGTATATAGTTATTATTGTTCAAAAAACTGAGCCTACAATTGTATCATTACACCCTGTCCCATTACAACTTTTATCTCTGGATCCATTTGTCTTACTTGCAAAGGCCCCCCTGCTTGCTCTTACCCTGGTTTTGTTCTTCCGAACCAAATATCCCTTGTAATCAATCTGGCCGCACTTTTCCTGGAGGTAAAATTGTACCCAGTTGTGCAAACCTAAGATCTCTTTACCACGCCTTGTTTCTCCAACAAAAACATGTTCAAAACCACAAGAATCAGGTCTGTAATTTTAAAAAAAAAAAAAAAAAAAAAAAGAGAGAGAGAGATAATAATGTATAGGTCTTTCATATGTTTCATAGAGTCATAGAGTGGTTTGGGTGGGAAGAGAACTCAAAGCCCATCCAGTCCCCCCCCCTGCCATGGCAGGGACACCTTCCACCATCCCAGGGTGCTCAGAGCCCCATCCAGCCTGGCCTTGGGCACTGCCAGGGATCCAGGGGCAGCCACAGCTGCTCTGGGCACCCTGTGCCAGGGCCTGCCCACCCTCACAGGGAACAATTCCTTCCCAATATCCCATCTAAACCTACTCTCTGTCAGTGTGAAGCCATTCTGAGGCTGTCTTCCAGTTCTGTGTGTACCAGATGGCACTTGGGCTTATATTTACCTAAATCAGAATAGCACAGAGATTATCAGTGCCCATTCCTGTCAAACATACCTGTCTCCTTCTTTCCGGGCATAGAGCTGGAACCAGATGTCATAAAGTTGATATTTGAAATCGGCAAGGGTTGGCTTTGCTAGATTTTTTTTCAGCAGATAGTCATGAGCTAGCTGAAGGATAGAAATCCAAGATACATACACAGTTTACTTTTTAATTCAGTGTTTTCAGCAACAAAAAACCCCTGTGTTACTCACTCTCATGACTTCCGTAGCTAAGATCGCATCAAGAAAACGATTGTTTTCAACTATTTCTTCCGGAGTCACCACTTCTGCTACACCGGTTGATGTCTCATAGTTGTCCAATAAGGAGATAAAGGCTGCAGAAAAAGAGAAACTTTCAGCCAGCTCATATGCCTGATCCAGACATTAGAGTGGCATCATAAAAAAACACCATAGAATATGCCTTGACAGCCCTTAGAGAAAGCCATTCCTTTAGATGTCAGATTCCACTCTCAGGTACACTGTGAGGTGGAGGCCTTGAGGTGACTGCAGGCCAGATCACTGCTGTACTTTTTAAAGATCTTTTTAAAGATAAACAGCTACTGAGCTTCCTTATGGAGTCAAGTGCTGAAGTAATAATGACCTTCTAAAAAAAGAAGTCATATCTGACCACCACAATTGGGTGTGGCTCCAGCAGCTCCCTGTCCTTGCTGTGCTGGCCCCAGGGCTGGGTGCAGCCCTGCAGGGGGGTCTCAGCAGAGAGGGGCACAATCCCCCCTCCCCTGCTGCCCATGGGTTCTGGGTCCCAGCTCTCACCCCCAGCTCCTTCTCCCAGGGCTGCTCCCTCTGCTCATCCCCAGCCTGGGCTGATCCCGGGGGTTGTCCTGACCCAGGTGCAGCCCCAGCACTTGCTCTTGTTAAATCCCTGTTAGATTCCTCTGGGCCACTTCTCGAGCTTGTGGTAAGTGTCTCATCCATTTTGCTTTCTAGTGGAGAACCAGAGAATTCAGATTTTGCCTACGGCTCAAAAGGCTGTTCCTCCTGAGGCTCAGGTACAGGAAACCTCCATGCAACTGTTATAAAAACTCCCTTCAAATGACCTGCAGCCTCATGATCCTCACCACCGTCCAAATTATATATGATGTTATATTTTAGGCAAACATGTAAAAACCAGCACAGATTTTTTATATCACGTCCACCATTAGCAAAAGAACAGGCCTCACTTGCAAAAGTTTTAATGCTCTTCAGGCGTTCTTCATTTACGTTGTGAAACAGATGTCTGGGTGCGTTGTCCTGGACAGCACTGTCACCCTGCCATGCTGGACCTGCTCTTCCCTAGGAGAAAACCAGAGGGAAAACAACATAAGGAGTAAGATATGCCCTTAGAGGAGAGAGTGCCAGCCTCTGTAATAATCAAGCCAAACCCTGTAATGCTATCAGAATTCTTTGTTAAGAATTGTATTCCTGTTAAACAAGAGAAGACATTACAGAACAGCCAGCATAAAGAAAAAAAGACAGTCTCTGACACTGTAAGAGCATGAAATTTCCCTGTTGACCCAGAGATGATTATGACAGCCCATGTGATAGTTCAGTTCTGCTCAGTAAGTAGCTGTTATAATAGATATATTACAAAGGGTAAACAGAAGTAAGGTAGAGCAAGGGCTCCCTCCCACCACGAATAAATAAAAAGGAGATTTGGGTACCTTCTCTCTCTGCAGTTACAAGGAGGCCTTCCTGATAATTTTCAAATTTCTATTTCATAAAGGGCATTCTCAAGGAAAGAAGATAGAAGATGAGTAGCAGTTTGTTAACATGAGCAAGGGGTACCTAGAGCCTTGTTCTGACAAATGGAGAAACCATATGGGAGAAGTTTTCCCCACACACATTTTGTCTTGAGGTAGGTACCCTTATTTCGAGTTTATCACCAACAGAAAAGTATATGTTATAATATGAAGCAACATTGGAATAACGTGTTTGAGTAATATCAGAATAAAGTGAGTTCTTGTGTGAGTAGAAAACTGGATTCTGAATATTCTCGCCCATTGCAATTTGAGGCCAAAACACACGGTCATGTTTGCACTGCACTGAGCTAGCAAGGAGTGAAATGGCTGCTTATCAAATCTCTCACTCCTCCCTCACAGTTCCCTGGAACTGAAGGCAACTCTCCTGAAATCTTCTTCACCTATCCCTCTGTGCTACTCCCTATTCTCCCAGAGTAACCCAGGAATTCCTCAGATTCCTCCCTTATTCCCCTAAGAATGACTTGGGACCTGTGTCCCCTTCTCTCTTGCTGCATGTCACCCAGACTAGAGACACAAGCTGTCATTCACACGCCAAAACACCCAGGGTGGAGAGGACCTCAGCACATCCCTAGTGCTGCTCAGAGTGTGCTTAACACTGAATTCAGACTGAATTAACACTGTGGTTAACACTGAATCTCAGGGTGTCATCTCGTTGGGCCTTGAAAACTGCCAGAGATGGAGATTTCATAGCTTCTCTGGGCATCCTGTTCCTCTGTCGTTGTTGAATTTCGTGATGTTCCTTCCTTAGCCTATTCCTCCAGCCTGCCTATGTCCAGCGGAAGAGAAGCCCTGCCCTTGAACTTACCAACTTCTTCACCACAGTTTGCTGTCATCTGCAAAATTGGAAGGGTTGCACTTGAATTCCTTCTCCAGCTCACAGATAGAGATATGAAATATTACAGGGCCCAAGACAGACGCCTGAGAGACTCCATTTGTATCCGAAGTCCAGGTAAGTGTGAACCATTTGTGTTCCCTATACCATTCCCTCTCCTTAGGGATGCTCCCTCACTGGACATGACAAAGCACAGGCAGCTTTTTTTAGCAAAAGGCACTTTTACAGACACTTTTCCTGCAGCACCACACTGCCCTTAATCCTGGCTTAGCAACTGGTTACCTGCACATCAATTGTGTAGTCTTTCCCAGGCCTAAGGCGATGAACATCCGCATCCCACATGTCATTGAAAAGTTTAGAAAGTTCATGATTTAAGGCCTTCCTGTCAAGAAATATAGAGGAACACATGTGTTAAACAAAGGCACATGCTGTTATTTCTGCAAGTCACTTGTAGAGTCTTCTGATGTCACTCCATGCTCTGGATATCAGCTTGTCATTAAACTTCTCTTTCTCCCCACACCTTCCTGTCAGTGCCACTGTGAAAACCCCAACACTCACAGTCCACGTTCCTTTTTAAAGAATGCAGGCAACCTGTAATGAAACCTGAGCCTTCCCTAAGGTTATGTCAGAGCATATTTTAACAAGTCCGTGTTGGTAAGTCTTCCTGCGGTGCTCCATGCAATGAAACAAGAAGGAAGATGGTGGCATTTCATTCCCGAGGATTCTGTGCACAAACCAGAGGTGAGCAGGAGATTGTTACCAGCATGCAGCAACAGTGCCAACAGAAGAGGAAGCAAAGAATTCTCTCTGTGATGCTTTTCTAGCAGCAATCATGTAAACTCTCCCTACCCTTTTTCCTTCAAAAACTAGAATGTTTTCCTTTGCTGTGTGATTATCCCAGCATAAAGGTAGTGTGGCACAGGGTGAGTCAGGCTCTAAACACAGGGTCTGCATACAAGAAAAATCCCTCATGCACTGATCTCTGATGCACATACAAACCTACCCAAGCTTCTCCTTCCCTTATCTTTAATGGAATCCTTGTCCTGTACAGTTTTCAGCAGTCTATCCATACATCTATCAACAAGATTTAGGAAGGGTTGTTATTGTGATGAAACACCCAGAGGTACATTATGTCCACACTAAGAGGAGATCAAGACAACAGAGTGGAGAAAAAGAGAAGTGGATTAATCTTTAGATGACTGACAGTGGAATCAATCAGTTACAAACCAGCACATGCATCAAAGCCCAGAGAAGAACCACTTGATAATTTTGAATTCTCCTCCAAAAGAGATGTTTTCCAGAAAAGAAGAAAAGTACAGAAATCTGTCAACAATTGGCATTTCTTTCAAAGAGCTGTTTGGGCAACTTGCCATGATTTTAACAACTCGTTCCCCCAGACTGAACCAAGGCACCTTCAAGCCTGACTCTGAACCTCTGATTATTGTTACATCCCCTCCTTCTGTTCTGGCCAGGATGGAGGTAACTCGCTGCATCCTCCTGCCAGTGGCAAATCCCATTCTCTCTAGCAGAAAGAGCAAACAAAGACTGCGGCAAGGGCACGAGGGCAGGGCAGACAACTGTAACTACTGCAGCTGCCACACCTCAGTCTGCCTGTAACCGTGGATCTGAGCCCTCGTGTTCCTGAGCGATGCTGGAGGCACTGACAGTCCATTTTCCCGTGGGTTCTCTGGTACTTTGGGATAGCTGTGGATGGGAAATCTACAAGATCACTTATGGGCTTAAACAGATGTCAATACCTGAAAAAAGGGAAAGGACTAAAAAATCTAGTGTGTAGGAGCCAAAGGATACGTTCATTGCCAGGGTTAAACAGGAATGTGAAGGAAGATTTGTGCTTGGAACAGGCACCTGCATGGACCTTGCAGTGCAGAAGAAGGAGGCTGTCACAGAGGAGCTGCATTCAGCCCCTGCCCACACCCCAGGCTCTGCTCATACAGCAGCAGGGGGACCTGTGGCATCCCATTATCAGCGCTGGCTGGGCAGCCCAAACGAGGCCCCTGCTCAGCGCCCCAGGGAGCTGCCTCGTGGCACAACTCAGAAGCCACCAACAGCAGCAGTTTCATTTATTTCCAGCCATACCTCCATATTCTTTCCAGAGTCTTGAGAAGAGGAAGAGAGAGCCTTCTCAAAGGAGCTTACAAACCAACACCAAACAGAAAACCGCTCACTTCAGCAGCTCAGCTGAAATCCCAAGAACAGGACTGGTGAGCTCACAGAACAGAACCGGAGATGTTTCTCAAACTTCAAGCCTTTACCTTGGACTGCCCTAATTTTATTGGATCACTTTTGTCCTGGGTTCTGGACCATCCTGCTGTCTGCTCCTCTGCATCAGCTTATCCCATCTGTTTGAGAAGCATCACATTACATTTAATAGAGTTTTTACTTTGGAAGTAACTACTACTGGTGGAGAGGAGTCTGCTGCCTGTTGAACATCCAAGATATGTGAAACATTATGGAAGATGTCAGTTGGGTTTTATTGTAATATTTTGTTCCACAGATACAGTATTTTATATACAAATATTTTAGGATGTGTGTATTTTGGTAAAAGTCACCCGTCTAGGAGAGATATGTCATCCCTTTAATACCCACTGCTTGTTCTCAATCTGCTCTTGGCAGACTTGTCCTGTGCTTATAAAGCACTGTAGCGCTCTGTTTGACCTTTCCTCCTTTAGAAATATTATGGAATATCACATGAGCTCAAGGTGTCTACTCAGGAGAGGGTTACAGCAAGAGTGTACCTACATATTTCAATCCTCATTTTTGTTTAATAAATACACTATTACTAAATGTGTTCCTGCATTCAGGAAACTTGATCCAAAACTGAAATCACTAAATTTTACACAATAAAAGCCTTTACTCTCCTTTATCTCTGCTACCACAATATCATCATGGACTTTCCCTCTCCTTTTTGTTGTCCCTTTAGTATCCAAACAGAGAGAGCACCTGTATATGCTGTAACTGAAGATTTTTGCCAAAACAAAAAACATGTCTAGCAACTTACACAGTCATCTTGTAAAAACTCTTTCTGGATGGCATTTCTTTTAAAAGGGCCATAAACTTAGCTTACACATACAAGGTGAGACAACTTCAATGAGAAGATGCCCAACACCTTCATGCAAATCCATGACACACCAGCATTTAGGTAAGGTTGTCCTGGAAAAGAGTATTGCCTATTTACTCCCTCCTTTTCAACACAATGGCATGTGTTACTCAAAACAGAGATTTTTCTCGCCAATTCTCAATCCCCTCCCTAGGGTGAAAGCTTTGAGTTGTCAGATTTATGCTTTCACATAGAATAAATTATTTCTGTGCAAGAGGTCTGGCCAGTTAGATTTTGTCCAGCTGGAGCCTTGCTCGGATGTGCTTATGTGAGCAAAGCACCACCCAACAACAACACTCAGTCTGCACTTTTAAGAGCTGAGGAAACTTTTGGGAGCAGCTCTTTGCAATAGTAACTGATGCACCAGCAGTGTGGTTAGAGCCTGTACGAGACGGTCTGAAGACCCTTCATCTGTCTCACCATCATCTACGGGGGCAAGGGGACTTTTGCACAGGAGTCCTGGCCGAACCGAGGTGGGATGGCAGCCAAGTGCTGCAGGTGTGTCTGCTGGGAGACACAGGAGGAACTGCTCGCTGCTGTTCCAGGCCACCTGGGTGAGAAAGGACTGAAAGTGCCGTGCAGGTGAATTGTTCCAGGCCACCCAGGCGAGAAAGGACTGAAAGTGCCATGCAGGTGAATTGTTCCAGGCCACCAGGGCGAGAAAGGGCTGAAAGTGCTGTGCAGGTGAATTGTTCCAGGCCACCAGGGCGAGAAAGGGCTGAAAGTGCTGTGCAGGTGAATTGTTCCAGGCCACCCGGGTGAGAAAGGGCTGAAAGCCCCATGCCTTCACCTGTCTCCCACCCCTCAGCCACCTGCCCTTTGCTTTGAAAAGAACTATAAAGAGACCTTCTGAGAAAACCCCTACGAGATCTCCCCACAGAAGAAGACAGATCTATTGGCAGACCACGAGGATTCCGCCTGCCGTTGGTAGCTATAAACCCCCTTCCCTCTTTTTCTCTCTATCCTTTTTTTTCTTATATCTCTCCCTCTCTATCGCAATAATTTCATGTTGGCACTCAGTAAAGTGCATTGCTTTGATTAAAACTAAAAATTCCCCGTTTGTGTTTCTTTTGCACTCTGAGATTCTGATAAACGAACCATCATGAATCCTGCTCTATGCTTAGCGGATTGTGACAGAGCCAAAGAATCTAACATCTCCATTTGATTCTTCATTCTACCCAAAATAATGCTCCAAGAAGACTTTATTGCTATAAATCAGAAATTACTCAAGATATGAAGAGAATTAAAGGTCAGTGGCAAATAATGTGAACAAGTCAACAGTGTGAGAGCAAGAAAAACTTGTATTTCAAGTGGGTCACATGAAGCCCTGCAAAGGTTTGATTGAACATCTTCTCCAAAGTAAATTTACCTTCAGAGATCCTGTCAACAACATGCAATTTTTTACAGCCTTTAATCTTTACATAGAGAAGAAAAGGATTTGGAATACCTGATGAGCAGCCATTTACAGGAAGTTTCCAATAATTTTAAAAACTTGGTTCAAATATTATGAAATACATCCAACAGCTTACATGGCTAACAGAAGATAGAAACAATTCTCTAGATTTTCATCTTATGCCAGTGTCTGTGTCTTTTATTTGAGTTTGAGTTTGACTTTTTTTTTTTTCATTTAAAGGTGGTATTTGAAATACCAAAGGATAAATAAGGCAGGTTTTGTAGGTGGAAAGGAAAAGGCAGCATCAAGGGGCAAACATAAGAGTAGGCAGTTACCAGCAAACAATCTGTCAAGGTCCTGGACAGGCAGGTGATGTTTGAAGAACTGATTCTAAACTACAGTTAAGCACAATCTGATCTTAGCATCACCTTTATTTTAAGCTCACGGATCAGTAGCCTCACCGATGTTTTACACTGCAGTGAGTTAGTAAAACAGAACAGAAAGAGGAAGAGGGTTCTTGTTGTGCTGCATGTCAAGTAATATCCACCCTTTTACAGACAAATACATCCCATCCCCTTCCTGTTAGAGGTGAATTAGTAGAATTTTCTCTTACCCGCTTGCCATGCCAGGAAGAAGTTTTTCTCTTAGCAAATACTCTGCGCAGGGGGAAGGCAGCCAGAAGCTCAGCAATCCTCCTGTAGTCCAAGGCACGGAGCTGCACTCCTCTTATCCACCTCCTGCCCACTGAGGACTGTCACTCAGCCTGACTGGAGGGCAAGAGAGAGGCAGGAGGTGCCAACTTCCACAAGAGTCTAAGGACAGAGCCACAACTCCCGCCTCTCTCAGAGCAGGAACACTCGCACCAGGAAGTCAGAGCCACCTGTAGCAGGCTCCTGCCTCTCCTTATCTTGGATTATTTGTCAAAGGTATTTTAAATCTCTGGATGAAGTTTGAGCCCAGAAATAAGCACTGCAAGTCTGAAAGCCTTGAGATGGATGGGACATTCTAGCCTTGTTATTCTGTATACAGTTATTATTTGACAGTAGAAGGGAAGATGATAATTAATCTGAGATTTTAAAATAATATAGGTGGGAAAGAAAAAAACCCTAACAAATCCTTCTCTATTTACAGCTGAAACTCCTAATTGTGATCTTGTGAATATTAGGAGGTATTATATGGAGGAAAAGTTTTAGAAAGGCAGAACTTTGCATGTGCCACTGGAAGCAAGGGGTGGCAGGTGCTGGTGGATACAGGTACCCACTCCCAGTGCCTGTCCTGGGAAGTTTGCATTCATTATGTGGCTACATTAGCCTTCAGATGGTTTAAAGCTTATTGTTGGTTGGTTGGTACTTGCAGCATTTTCTTCTTCTTCTTCTTCTTCTTCTTCTTCTTCTTCTTCTTCTTCTTCTTCTTCTTCTTCTTCTTCTTCTTCTTCTTCATAATAATAATAATAATAATAATAATAATAATAATAATAAATTTCTGAAAAGCATAGCTTTAGGTCCAAACTATATACATGTACTTAGAGAAGCCAAAACGGCTAAATGTTAGCCACCAGTCATGCAAACGGTTCTGCACCCCTGGTCCATGTACCCCTTCAAACAATCAATTTAGAGCCAAATTTAGAGCTCCTGGTAATGAAGACACCTGACACATAGAACTGCACAGGGAACAAGACATTCAGTCCACTTAAAACCCTTAAAATTGAAGCTTCTTTCTGACACTGGCAGGGGAAATTAAAGTATCTCAAAATAGAATATTCTTAATTTTAACATAATTTTTCTTTACCAGTTTTGGTCAGTATTTATTGGAGTTCAGGGTAAACAAAGTAAATGACAAACATCCAATGCCCTGGATTTGTCAACTGCCCCAGTTTATCAACTGAATGCAGGAACTTGTTTTCTATGCTTTCATTTAAAATGCAAAAGCCAATGGGCATATTCTGTCTGTAAGGAAGTCGTGCCTTCTTTACTCACATGAGCAGAAAGAGCCCAGATGGGAGCCCAGGGAATTTTCATTTACAAGTAGCATCATAACTGGTGGTTTTGAGTTAATGTTTAATAAAATTACAGCTCAGATCAGTAGCATCACCATCAATTTCACAGCCATGTATTTGAATCTCTTTTAAAACTTCTGTCTTTTGATTTAGACACCGAGCTAAGAAAAATGCCAAGATCCTGAAGCGAGTCAAAGGCTGTGTTTGCCAACAGAAACGAAGCACTGATCAAAGCAAAATTAGATCAGCACAGAATCTGCGTCATTCCTGGGTCTAATGCAGATAAAAGTGTGCAGAGAACAGCCTGGGTATCTACATGGGTTGGCTTCCTCTGCAGCAGAGCCCAGCCAGAGCTTTGTCAAACCCATTGCACAGGGCAGCGGACGTGGGTTCTTTGCAAGAGTTGAGGCCAGGCTGCCCCTGTGCTCTGTTCCTCTTTTTCTGTCACAAGGGAACAGGGAGACTGTTTGGGGCTGTCCCAGTCAGACGTGACCAGCATTTCCAAAGGAGTGGGACAACAAACTTGTGGAAGATGTTCTGCCTGACAAAAGCACCACCTCAAGCATCAGATGCTGACCTTTGCCAAGGTCAAGGATCAAGGAGATCCTGGGAATGAAACATGTTTCTAAAGCATGTAGGCACCTCTGTGCATTTCTGGACTAAATATTTTGCTTTCCAGCCAGGGTGGACAACGGATATGTGTTAGTTTGTCACCTCTAGTCCAGTGCCCACTGGATTTCCCTGAAGGGAGAAAGGGTTCATTCAGAGTTAATTTAAACCTCTGGTGGATCAAGAGAGGTGTGAGTGAGAACACTGGGTTTTACAGCTTCTACACCAAAGCAGGCAGGGCTCACAGCTGCACAAAGGACACACTGGGGCTGGACAGGCTCACTCAGAGAGACTGAGTAAAAGCTGCCAGCAGGAACAAACACCCTGTAGATCTATAGCAAGCTCAGTCCTTCCCCAGGAAATGCAGAGCAGGTCTTTGGGTCACATTTTGCATGTGGATGTAGGAAAGAGGAACGTTTATGAGTCACTGAGGATGCTGGACGTTCCCATGGGAGTTTTGGTTATTGCTGCCAAGTCCCCAAAGCTGACCCACACTGAAAAGCAGCGAAGACACAGCCTGGGCTGGTCAGTGGGAACCCAGCCAGGCCAGAGCTCACTGAGAGCAGGGCACAGGGACACTGAGGTCTCCACCCTGCCTTAAATATTAATATTCCAGCTGGAGCCTCTCCTACCAGATTGTTTCCCACCAAACTCCAGGGTCCCTGAGCCTGTCTCAGTTATCTCCCTCTTCCTAAGTCTCAGCCTCTCAATCCTGGAGTCCTCCTGTCTAGCCAGTGGTGTTACAATCCCTCCACTTACTGGGGAGTTTCTGGTGCAGCAGCTGTCATCCTCAAAGAGAAAAGTGTAAGAGGATTACACAGCCAGGCCTGTTCTTGTCACAGAAATGCCAGGAATAAATAACTCCATCTCAGCAGCTACATGTGTGTACCTGGACTGTGACACAATCTCCTTACCTTTAAGTTGGTCTGTTAACATTCTTTCACTTACTAGTGCTAATTCCTAGGTTTAACAAGTAAATTATGACTGACTTATATGTTCTCACAGCCAGAAGAGCAAGCTGCACACCCAGCAAACAGAGGCTGAAAGAAAACATCTGCTTGGGCACACAGGGGGCTCAATGCCTCTGTGTCAGCTGAGGCGCTAAGGGAGGACATTTTTTTTTTATTATGTTTATTTTTAGGACTGGTGAGCATTCACCTTTCTTGATTTTGTAGCGAGAAACTGTCTAGGAATCACTGAAGACATGTTGTGAAGACATTAATGAAAGAGCATTTTAGTGTTTCACTTTTAACACAGACACGAAGTTACATTTCCTTATTAATCACTACTTTGCACACATGGGTGCAAACCAAAATTTTAGGCAGCCTGGCTGAAACACCCTATCTTGTTGCACTGCTCAGTTCTAGTGCTTTTTGGATAAACATTGCCATTAATGAATCCTTAAGGTTGAGAGAACTGGGATTGTTCAGGTGGGGAAGAGAAGCTTTGGGGTGACCTCAGTGTGGCCTGGCAGTGCCTGAAGGGAGCCTGCAGGAAAGATGGACAGAGACTCTTGACAAGGGCTGCAGTGACAGGACAAGGGCAATGGCTTCACACTGACTGAGAGGAGCTTTGGGTTGGATATTGGGAAGGAATTGTTCCCTGTGAGGGTGGGCAGGCCCTGGCACAGGGTGCCCAGAGCAGCTGTGGCTGCCCCTGGATCCCTGGCAGTGCCCAAGGCCAGGCTGGATGGGGCTCTGAGCACCCTGGGATGGTGGAAGGTGGCCCTGCCAGGGCAGGGGGGGCACGGGGTGATCTCTAAGGTCCCTTCCAACCCCAACGCGTCCCTGATTAATTACTCCGTTAATGAAGCGCGCTCGGCACGCACAGCCGCCACACGGGGCGGGGCGCGCGCGGAACGGTCCCGGCCAGCGCCGCGCCGATTGGCTGGGGCTCATGTGACGTCACGAGAAGGGGGCGGGGCGCGGCGCCGCGCGCGCGACGTCATGGGGCGGTGCACGGCGGTGTGTGACGTCACGGGGCGGGGCGGTGCCCGCGGTGTGTCGGGGCAGCCATGGGGGCGCAGCTCAGCGTGGTGAGTGCCGGGGGGCGGCGGGCGCG
>VZTX01027257.1:371706-383280 GCA_013400915.1 Pardalotus punctatus | reverse complement strand
ATCTGTCTTCAAACCAAGACAGAGTATTACACTCATAATTATCCTGTCTGTAGGAGCAAACACAGACCTTGTAAATAAACACTACAGATTCTAAATAAATAGTACAAATTAAGAGCTGTTCTTTTTATTGAGGCACTGTATTTTGATGACCTCTGTTTCACAGGCCAAAAAGATAACAATTTATAACTAAAGTATACTCTATACTAACTGGCTTGATGCTTATGATAATCATGATGCACCAGTGTAGTTACATGATTCAAAAGAAAGCACTTGCATCTCTAGAAAAGTGATGGGTTTAACACCTACATCTATATACACATATGGATTTTTTAGATGAATCTCTTAAAAAATTAAGTCTCTGCCACATGGCCTCCACCTTCAACAGTTAAATATCTGCTATTAAGGAGCTGAAAATACTTATGTGAATGAGACATTAAGTTTTCATGCTACAATGGGATTAGTTATACCCCCATTTTGATACATTCCAATTTATTACCATAATTTACTCAGATATTTCAAGCCAAACGGAATAGAAGGAAGAAACCTTATAAAATGTATTTCAAAAATATTTCAGCATGGCTACACTAAGAATAGAAAACCTATTGTAATCTATTTAAGCCTCACCTAAGTACTAAGGAAACATGCTATAAACCAACAGAATCTTTAGTGCATTATTAGTTTTAATTAGTATCATGACTCCAACACTGATAAAGAGACTAGACAAGTATTGGCACAACTTTCACACACCCACTCCCAAACTTCTCCATGCATAGCCAAAACTATCAAGATATAGAGGGCAGGCAAATCACAATGTAAATTACACTGCACTGCCAAAAAATAAGAAACAAAATGAAATATTGGAAAAAAAAAAAAAAATCACAAGAAGAAACCCACCTCAGAAATATCTTAAATTTTTTATATAGAACAAGCTGCAAAGGACAACAATAAAAGCAATTTCTAGCAGATCCAACATAAATAATCTCCTGTGGTATTCTTTATATATATAATAAGGAAATAAACTTTGGTATAATTCAATTCTTTTTATATATTGATAAAAGCTTGAGTTAGAATGTGCCCACACCTAAAACTGATCTATAGATGGTATTAAGGTAAGTTTTTATAGCTATGAATGACATTCAAGACAGCCTACTTCTAAAAAGTTTCTAGCAATTCTTAAAACCCATACACTAATTCTGCACGCTGCTATCTTCATTCAATACATTAAAAGGTATTTCTCCCCTTATTTACTAGTAGCGGCTTTTTAAAATTCAGCTGAAAGAAACATTCATTGCTGATTATACTCAGAGTTTAAACATACTACAAATGCCTCCAAGGGAAATGAGAACAACTCAGTAACAATAAAGTGCCCTAGAAGTTTGTGTATAGGTTTAGCAGCAGCTAACACTCCCCATCTAGGTCAAATATTTTGTTACCAAAGTTTTTACCTGACTTTGCAACACAACAGGTGCCTCCTCTGCAAGCTACTGAAAAACTGTAACAGCTGCTTGACTGTAGCTGTTCCAAATTTTTCAGCCCTTATGAAAGCTTTCCCTAACCATTTTCTTTCAAGAGCAGTCTGGGTCAAACAGTCCTAAGAAAATGTCCAAGCATGCAACTGAAAGTAGAATGATCTCATCCAGGATCCCATACATGCCTTAATAATCTATAAACGGAGAGCCCTTATTGTAGAATAACTATCTGCTTCCCTTCCTCCCCTCTCTAACCCATTAGCTGGAAGTAAAGAAGTCCCATATTACAAATATATAAACACACACTTCAGTTGTATATAGCCCAGTGTAGTTTGTGGGTTTTTTTCCCCTCAACCCAAATTTAAGTTTCCTTTTTCTTCTTACTAGTTCAAGTGTCTGAAGAGCTTGCAGACAGGGGCCATTCAAAAGGTCAAGGTAAATTATCTTCTCCCTCTCCAGTAACTGAGCAGCAGAACGAAGTATGGCACAAATAACCGGCTTACTCCAGAAATAAAAATGATAAATTATTTGTTCATCACAGCAAAAGAAACTGCCACTTTAGACTTACGATCACAGAATCATTACGAAATATCCCGAGTTGGAAGGGACTCACAAGGATCATCGTGTGCAACTCCTGGCCCTGCTCAGGACAACCCCAAGAATGACATTATGCGCCTGAGAGCATTGACCACACTCTGGCAGTCTTGGTGCTGCAACCACTTCCTAGGGGAGACTGTTCCAGTGCCCAGTCATTCTCTGCTTGAGGAAGTCTTTCCTAATATCCAGCCTAAACCTCCCATGACATGGCTTCATGCTGTTCCCTCGAGTCCAGTCACTGGTCAGAGAGAAGAGACCAGTGCCAGCCCCTCCACTTCCCTTCTTAAAGAACCTATAGACCACTAAGAGGTCTCCCTTCAGTCTCCTCTTCTGCAAGCTGGACAGACCGAGTGATTTCAGCCATTTCTCACATGGCTTCCATTCTAGGTCATCCATTCACCATCTTCAGAGATTTGAGAGAGCTCTGGTAACTGCAGGAAAGTAAGAGCAAACAGAGGGTGGGGGTGGGAAAGGAAAGTCCCTGTTGGAGGCACCTTTGTAGGAAAGCAGATGCCAGGATAGCTCCTACCACAAGTTTTCCAGGAGCTTATAGTCTGCAATCAGGGTTTTTTGATGTCGTCCTCCCCCATACCTAAGACAGTAAATCCTGCCCTTCCCATCAGCACCCACTTCTATTCCTTCAGTCTGTGGAAGTATTATCTCTCCCTCACTATATTGGTACAGGATTCAAGAGTTTCATAACCTGACACAATATAAGTCTCCTGAGTCAACAAGAGATGGAGGCTGGCAACACCAAGCTCCCTGTGTGCTGACTATCCAGCTGGCCAAGCTATCAAAATCCACACCTCTGCCCACGACCCAAGTGCTCGAGCTGTCTGTTCATACAGAACACACCAATTCTGACCTAACCTCTCAGAAACAAAACTAGGAGGTATTTCAACTGTGAAAACAGGTCAGAGTAGTAGAAACACAAATTCAACCTCCCTGATGCCAATACTACAAGCTTCAATACCTCACTAAATGAGCAGGCTATTTATTTTTGAGGGCAAAGTAAATGCATCTTTCAGCCATTCTAGTGCCCCTGGTATTCTAGGAAGAACATGAAAGCAGAAACAACTGCCAGCATAAAATACAGTGGTCTGAAAAGTCCCCAGCACCAGCAATAGTCAGTCTCACGCTTTCATTTTACTTATTTTCCTGAGAGGAGCTCATTTTGTTACGAGCTCCTCAGCACTGTTATGCACTGTTGCAGAGGAGCTCATCTTGTTATGTTACACACAGCCATCACTTCATCTGTCAGCAGCAAGCCAGTCAGACTAATGAAGGCTGATGCTCTTAGACCAAACGAAGAAAAACCTGACACCACTGACCACACTACACACAAACGCAAGAGTCAAGTGACTTGCTTAACAAGGGATCTGCGGTGCTAGGGTATCAGTGCTCTTGGCTGTGCAGTTTTAGAAAAAGCCTTTTTGTAACATTAGGATTCATGCTTTAATTCTCAACTACCTTTTCACAGGACTGGGCCTCCACAACAGCTTCAAACACTGAAGTGAAAAACCACATGTCAGATCCACAAATGACAAGAAAATACTTCAGCTGCCTAGGATTTAAAAGACTGGAACCAGAAAGGAGCAGAACATGGCATTCAAAATGACACCAGACCAATATTGAGTCTGAATTCACGGGCAGAGAATCTCAAGGTTAAATGACTGCAGCATAAAAACAACTACATGTGATCATCAACACAAACAGAGAGAAGGACTTATTGTTCCAAAATACTTATACAAGATAGGAAAAGGGGGTTTACGAACATTATGTTTTAGGAAGATGCAGTTTTCAATAAGGCAGCTTTGACCTTAAACTATGTAATAGTCAGTGGCACTCGGTGGAAAATTGAAGACAACTGAAGTTAAATTCCAACATTCACAGGAGGGCTTCTATAAACTGCCTCTATATAACCCTGTGCCACTGAGTTTTATCACTTTTCCCAGAGAAATAAATTGATAAGCCAAACAAGTATCCTCTGAGAAAAAGCAAAGAAGCTGGACAAGTCCACAATTACTGCAAGTTGTTTAAAATTAATAAATGAGCTTATTATAGTCCAGAAGGTAGAGAAAAGATTATTTATCCACCATCCCACCTACCTCCCCCACAACAAGACCTGCACATTTGTGCATCAGATTTACAGGTGCTAAAGAGAAAAAAAAAAAAAAAAAGGAAGAGGCAGCAAGTTTGTCAAACTCTTGCTTAGGACACAGTTTTTCACAGGAGCTTAAATATGCAGCACATATGGGGTAATGAATCAAAGTAAGAAAAGTAGTCTAAAATATTTTCAAATACATTTTTATTTAGCAGTGCATGGAACAACTTACTAATTGATAAAACAGGAAGCACAGATATTACATCTTTATTATATTAGTTCCGCTCAATAACAATTAGATCATTATAATCTATTCATAAAGAAACAAAAGAGATTAAAGTAGGAAATCTTTATATTCCATATGAGTTTGTGACCTGACTCTCCTAACAGCAGGGACTACATTTCAGTCAGCAACTGTCTCATTAACCCTTCTCCCCCTCCTGCAGCTAGATATGCTTATGCTAATTACAGGAATATTATTTTCTGTTATCTTCCAATGTCTTGGGAACCAGAAACAAAGAGGCCCTAACAGTAGCCTAAAAAATGTTTGTGGTCTGCAGTTTTTTGGCCAAAATGGTAGGTTTTTAGACCAAGGCAGTGTCATAAACAGTGCGTCCTAAGCAACTGCTACTTATTCTGTGATCCAGTCTTTCCAAGTCATGCTCTCAACACTCTTGATCCTTATCACTGCTCTCCACATGATGCTTTTGTTCACATTTTTCTCAAGCAAACCCCCAAGCTAAAGGAAACTGAGACCTTGCTAATGTTACAGTAGCACTTCGAACACATCAGAATAGCTTTTTTCTGCAACACAGATACAGCATCAACCCAATGTGATTCCCCAAACACATGACACTCTGCTATCCAGTCAGATGCATAGCATGTAGGAAGAAATAATTAAAGATATGATTTCAGTAATAAAAACAATTGAATAGAAACAAACTTAAGACAAGACACTTCTCCAAATGGCTAAGAGACAACATCAGCTCCACGCATGACATTCCTGGCTGTGTGCATCACATGGGCTTTCTTCTAAATTAAGATTTCACATTCAAAGTAAAGAGAAATGCTTTACCAAATCTTCAGATTATGCCACAGTATGTGTTAACCAACAGTAAGTTTCCTTTCGTGTTCCATTTGCAATATACATGTATACAGTTTAATACATTAGAACTACCTAACCCCAATCTCCACCTTCTGTACAATCTCTCTGCAGACCGAATATATCTATTAATGGAAACTTGCAAAAATCTTGTCTGTGCTATTGATAGAGACAACTTTTCCAATAATAACTGTCCACCTCTTTCAGATATTTAAGCCCATTTAGCTGAACATCTTCAAGCCCACACAACACCACACCCGCAGTTTGACTGTCAAGCTGCAACATCGTTATATCCTTAGACATCTTCAAGAATTTACACTTTGCCTTATCACACTTAAGCCAATGACACCTATTTTTTTCTAAGAGTTCAAAGTCAGTCAGCTTATGCTGCTGACTTGCGCACTACAACTGCTCTGCTCACATGCAAAGGGATCTGCTGTGGATGTGGAGCCATTCCCAGTGCCTCAGTAAACATCTTACTGTACATCCACAAGTTTATTGAATTAGGTTCACAGATAAACCGGGGGGACCAGTCAACATACATGATGGCAGGGCTGTCATTCAGAGGGACCTGGACAGGCTGGGGAGCAAACTGACAGGAACCTTACGGAATTAAGCAGAACAGTCTTCCACACAGGAAGGAAGCGCCTGTGGTGTTGTACAGATTGGTACTGCTCAGCCAAGGAAGGAGCAGCTCTGCTGAAAAAAAAAACGCCAAGGGTCTTGGTAGGCAGAGGCCAAGCAGGAGCCAGAAGCACAACTTGGAAACAAGGAGGGGGGCAACTGCATCCTCAGCTGCATTAACAGGAACCGATGTCAACACACTGAGAGCACCTATTATCCTTAACTAGGCACTCTGACTGCTTTTGGAATACTGGCTCTAGTGTCCCTGCTCCTCTACCCCCTGCCCCCAATTCAATATAAGGAAGGTATAGATAAACAAAATTATTTCAGTGAAGGGACACCAAGGTAGTCAGGGGCTGCGAGAAGAGGCCAGGAGAACAGAGCCTCTCCAGCCTGAGCCACAGCTGGTTTCGAAGGACTGTAACTGCAGCCATCCTGTACCTTCTAGAGAGCTTTCCCACAGGTGTCAAGATGACAGAGGCAGGCTCTTCAGTAACATGTAGTGGGAGAACAAAAGGTAACAGCCAGAGAAGAAACAAATAAGTTTCTGAGTGGACAGAAGGCAAAAAACCCTAATTGGAAACTGCACAACTGCACTGGTCATTCTTGGATGTTTCCAAGGCCCAGCTGAATAAAGCACTGAGAAACCTAGCCTGAGGTCATGATCTTCCCTACTTTAAGCAGGGCTAAGCAATTTTACTTGCAATTTGAGTTATGTGTAACTATGATTCCTCCCACATTTTTCTGGCAGGCAATACAGATACATAAGGCCACCACCAAACCAAGCCAGAGGGAGAATTACACGTATAACATGGCAAGGTGTGATGCTTACTGATGAACAGAAAATTATTACTCATACATGTAGTGACCTGAAATACTGCTATGCAGGTTCTCAATAAAAATCGCCTTCTAAACTGTTTGAATGTTAGAAATGGAAATTAACCAGAAAAATTAAGATAAAGACACAACATGATACGTTAAAGCAAAAATGCAATAGTCAAAGGATACCAGAGAACCAGAAAAAAAACATGTTTCAATCATGTGCCAGTTTAGTTTATAATCTAAACTTCAGTAAAACATCCAATACATCAGAATCCTGCTGAACAGTAAAAACTGGATTCAGAATTCTGAAATACGTAAAAAAATTCAGTAAAGAGGAGAGAGAAATAGAAATTAGAAGAATAGAGTGGTATATTAATGAAATCCCAATGGACTGGTTTTTAACACAGTTCAATTGCACATCAGCAGACAAACTCAAAATGACAATCAACAGCAAAGGCTGGGTAAAAGGACATAATGAATTCTGAAGCTCCAAAGCTTGGAGAAAAAAAAAAACAGGGAAAGATGTAATAGTTCAAAGCAGAACCTGAAGTAAAAGATCATTTAACATCATATACACCAGGGGAATACTCAAGAAATCCTGTATACTAGTAGCACAGAAGTCTGAAGAAGAGCTTGTGCATACATTAACATATCACAAGATGACTGAGTCACCAGCCTGATACATTCCAAGATCACATTTGCTTCTTATGCCTGTACCAACTGAATTATTTTCAGACATGAAAGCGAAGCATTAGCGTCTTTGTAAAGGGTGTTGGTACATTTCATATGTGCTTCATCCGGAACAGTGTGTACAAAAAAACTCATAGAAGTGAGTCTCCCCAGTTTGAATCCTCTTTCCTACTTTATCATACACCTGCTAATTTCTTAAAAATGAGGTAGTGAATAAAGATGAAAGGAGAAAATAACCCACCTTATTCTTACATTTGCTTTAATTTAAGACAGATTTTTAGAAAGGAAGATACTAACTTTTACAGCAGGACTTGAAAAATGTATTATAACTCAGCACTGCACATTTATCTTTCTACTGCACTCCTGTTACCTTGACCATAGTACAGAGGACTGACAAGCCACGCAGCTTACTGGATATACTGTGTATGGTAACCTTACCAATCAAGACTCCAAAGCTGGTATGAAAGAAATGTAAATAAACCCACAGGCCACATGGTTCAGAACTGAACAATCAAGTTGAACCTGAGGGAGAAAAACAACAACAAAGGTTTCAATAGAAAGCAGCTAGAAAAACTTCCCTGACAGACTGGTTGAGAGGAGTCTCTGAATCACTGATTTTTATTTAACTTCTGTACTTAATGAGAGACACACTGTAAGAAGTCAGCACTACCTGTGCAGTGTATCTTCTCCCTCCATGAAGTAACCACAGAGAGAAATGAAGTGAAAACATCTAGGAGGGAAGAAGAACAAGACTCCAGGTATGAAAGTATATACTCACAGAATCAAAGTGTTATTCAGAAGAGAAGCCTCTTAAATACATTTACTCCAGCCTCCAGTTTGAAGAAGAATTATTGCCAACATCAAATCAGGTCAGCTTAAAGCTGTCCCAGTGATGGACCACTCTGTGTGAAGCTTTTTCTATCACCCAGTTTGAACTTCCCAAGCTAAAACTCATGGCTGCTGCCTCTGCTTGATCTCTGACCAGGGAGAAAAGCATGTCCCTTTAGGCAGATGTAGGTCATAATTAGATTTCCTCTAAGTTGCCTTGGTCTCCCTCTGCATGACTAAAGCCCAGTTCTCTCAACCCTCCTTCCAGGTCATATACACTGTGCCCCTAAATATACTGGCTGGACCCTCTATAGCTCCCCAGCAGCTTTCTTTAACAATGGTACACCAAACCAAAGAGCACATTCAATGTACAGCCTCAGCAGCGTCACAGAAAAGCAAAACCATGCCCCTCACTCCTGGTCACATCATCCTTACACAGCAGACAAAGCAAAGAGCAGACTGAACTAAGTGAGCCAACAGCACATCCCATAAGTAAGAGGCTGGTATAGATGAGACTCAAATCAAACTGAGCATTCAGGTTAATTCTGCAGTAAAGATAATTCTTAATCACACACTCCCTAAAGCCTTGAGCTGCATCTTAAAGCAAATAAAAGCGCATGCAACTTCAACACACTAACACCTACAGTACATAACAATAACTGAGAAAACTACATTCTGTTCTACCTAAAGTTTCTAGGTAAATCCAGGCTTGAATATATACATATTAACACTCCCTATAAATTATCAATAGTCTATATTTAGGAGTTATATTTCAAAGCTTACAGGCCTTTAAAAACAAACAAACAAACAAACCTTTACACTCTGCAATTGAGAGTGCCTTTACTAAAACCAGATGCTTTCTCTTGAATTTCTGATTATCTTTGCATTTTTATCCTCCGTCACAATCATTAAAAGACAAAAAATCTTTATAAAGCTTTTTTACTGACTAGGCTGCTGACACAAACAGTGTAAACTGGATAAACAGGTTTACAGCCTCCTATGGCACTATTCCGTCTCCCAGTGTGCCCTTTCTCCCTACTAAGAAATACTACAAACTGTTCTGCATGTATCCAAATAAGTGATTTAGGCACAGCATTTGAACAGACTTGGCTCCCTGAACTTGAAAGCTGAGAGAGAAGCTCTTCAACTGTTCAAAATGACAAGCATGGAAACAGTAAAGGTAAAATTACTAACATTACGTGAATTAAATTGAGATATTTCTTTGTAGAAGCTAAAAAGGTTGGGTTTTGTTTCAGAGAAGTGGAAACACGGTTTTAAGGCATTTATAAAGAACGATTCTCTTAACAAGTAATGAACAGTCACAACTGAACCACGGGGGAAAAAAAAAACAAACGAGAAACAAAACAAAAAAAAAAACCAAAAAAAAAATAAACCAAAAAACAAAACACTGAAAGCCCTAAGTGGGGAAGAAAAACTAGAGTAATTGGTAGGCCTGGAACCGGAACACTTCAGAGACTGAACATTTGGAGTATTTAGAATCTGCCATTAATTCTTAAGCTAATGCCAGGGGACCCATCTCTAATTAAAACAGAGGTTTGATTTCAAATGAAGCATTGTAATCATTGTTACAGCTTCCACAGCACCCATTACCAGGGCACAGGTGGTTTGTGAAAGCCAGCGAAATGCTTGCCAGAAGAATTTTACAGTCACAAGAATTTGTTTCTGCCCATAACTGACAGAAACCCTGTGAAGGGAAGGCAGCATGGGAGGGCCAAGGTCTACTTGCCTTGTACAGCATGCTTTGCCTAGGTAAGGAAAAAGGCACATTAAACTCCATACACACAGAATCTCACCCTGCATTCTAGAATAACTTGTCATTAACACAAATTTTAAGCATTACATTATGAAAGCATTTGAGTAAATACATTTTCTGCTCAAAGATAGAGGGGGAAAAAAACCCAGAAGATTACAATGCATTCTAAGTTAATCCTTTCTCCCAGAAGAAGAGGGGGAAAAATAGTCAAAACTTTTCCCTCTAAGAAATCCCATGTAACACAGGTGATATTTTATACTAACAGCCAAACACAAGGCCTCGTAAGAAATTAAAAGACCAGAAGATGCTACAGCATTTTACTGCCATTTTGGTTCTGCAAAAGAGGGTAAGTAATCTTTGTCAAAAAGCCTTTAACTGTTTGCAGAGGCCTTATTCAAGGTACTTAATTTCACTGCTGCAAAACAAGTTACTGTCTCTTTCTCTCCCTGTGTACGTTGGGGGGAGGGACAAGAAATAGTAGAGTGGCACCGTAAATATAGCCAGTTACCAATTATCCTTTCTGTGCAAGAAGCGTGATCCAATGCACACAAGCAAACACCATCTGCATCTGACCGGCTGCACGGGCATTCCTATTACCTCCCCTACTCCACTGAGTAGCAGAACTTGTTTCCCTTAAAAAAAAATTACAATTTTACTCTTCCAAAATAACCTACAGTAACAAAGAAACTTAATGTGTTCTAAGACTACATTTCAGTAGAGACTTGACTTCAACCTCAGTAGAGACTATAACATGCATTGATTCATCCACTTCGAACCAAACTTCTCAAAATGGGAAGAAAAAGAAAATATTTACTATCCATTATACACTGCTCTTTATTTATTATAAAGCACTTTCACGAACTTGACTTCATATGTATTTTTCTTTCCACACAATCATTAGATCATGCTGCTCTTACTAGTTATGTCATGACTTCTTTTTAACTCCCAGTCAATAGCATTCCCTCTCTAGAGCTCTCACTGCCTGCTCCTCTTCTGCATAAACAAGTGCGTGTGCATTCCCTGACAACCCCTCCGGTTTTCATGGTATTTCTTGCCAATATGAGTGCTCACATCAGAAGAGTAACTTACAATACCTACAGCCCAACAACTTCCTCAAGAAAAGAGGTGACAAGAGCAGCTCTCTTACTCGTAGGCACAGGACAAGGAGTCACCTGTCTCCTGACTGACCTGTTTGACCACTGAGCGGCAGAGGTACTACTTCTGCCCTTAGCATCACCGAGCCTACTTCCCAGTAAGGCTGCCTGTTCCTCAGAAGCATCTGAGAGACGGAAACCACCTGGTACACAAAGGACATCTCAAACCCAGGAACCTGCACTCCAGGCGCTTTCCTTCGCCCCGGTCTACAGAAATACCAGGAGAGGGAGGTAAGTGAAAGTAAGTGTAGGAGCTGTGTCACCGAAATCAGGAAGACGTTCAGTCTGTTTTCTGCTGTTAGACCCAGCCCCGGTGCAACCGCTCCGTGGCGCGGCCCCGCCAGCGCCCGGCCCCGGCCCATGTGCCGGCCCTTCCCCGCCCGCCCGGAGCCCACACCTCCTCCCTCCCC